>JALBCR010000443.1:0-494144 GCA_030710515.1 Abscondita cerata | reverse complement strand
TTAAACAATCAATCAATTTTACACCGTCTATGTACTCCTGACTTTTCCTAGCGTGTATCCTATAATTTTTAAAAATTTCTCTTAGTCATCTTAACGAGTTAAATTTATTCTTGCGCCAACTACTACGAACTGCTTCGGTTGTATTTAATTGTAATTAAATTTCAACCCCATTATACTGCATGATTTATTAGGTAAGTTTCACGGCTCTTGCTCTTACTAAGACAATTTATAACAACTGCCCCACGTATAGAAGTTTGTAATCTTCGTGTATTAATGACAGCTTGAATCTTGATCTGATTTTAATATTTTATGTACCTGCACGTTAGTATTGATTTACCGAGCATTCAAAAAAGTTTGAATTCGGGAAAATAACTAGAGAAACAAATATCAACCAGTTTTAATACCGACAATTGTTTGAAATATAAAATAGCAGCTACACCTTGCCTTATGATTCTTTACTAAGAAACGTAGAGTTTAAATTTTTTTAAACTTATGTTGGTTGTCTACTATATTAATTTTATTACCCACGGAGTAATCTTAAAATTTAGTAGTCAAGTGTCCATTTACAATTTTTAAAGTGTAGTTTATAAAAACGGACGAAAGGTCAATACATACTAACAACCAGTAACGAAACTTCTCGGCGGCACTTTGATGTTTGAATTTATGATTTTCGTGACCTTGACTACATTTTGAAAAATGTACTTTCAAAATGTAAATACTATGCTCAGTGCATCGGTGTAATGTTGATTGCCGCATATTTCATTTTTTAACATACATAAAATAATACGCCTAATGTGTTTACTAAAATAAATCATTTCCTTACTTGTACTTGAACAGAACTGATCGGAAGTTTCAACAACAAGTTACTCCTCTGCAAATAGATGATTATCTAACATTTGGAGGATAAGGTTTAAATCATCTGTTATCTAAATTACTCTGTTTCATCACTTAGAAATGAAAAAAAATGTATGGTTGATTTATGCAATTTCCGTAACAATAAGCAACATTGCATTGTTTAAGGCGCCTTAGGAGAGCTAACATATTTCAGAATTGCGCCTGATGAAAATTGTTAATTATCTCATTACATATTAAATAAATACTAATTTCGTTGTTCCGACCTTTGAAATGCATTCATATTTCAATTTCAGAAACGAACATTTTTAGAATTAATAACTGCTTCTGTAATATGTTATTTTAAATATGAAAATTTACTAAAATGTTCTCTGGTTTCAGTATCTGTCCTAATTAATTCTAAAAATGTTGTTCTGAAATTGAAATATGAATGCATTTCAAAGGTCGGAACAACGAGAAATTGAGTATATATTTAATATGTAATGAGATAATTAACAATTTTCATCAGGCGCAATTCTGAAATATGTTATCTCCTAAGGCGCCTTAAGCGCTAGGTCATTTTGAATAATGTGGATTTTGACGTATGTCCGTTTTTGAGTAAAATATAAAGTTTCGCTACTGAACGTTAGTATGTATACTGTGATAAAGATCAAAATAATTGATATATCATATTTATTCGACCAATAAGTGTTGCGACATATAATATCGACTTGTGTTAATGCAAATATTTGTTACTTTTTAGTCTTGAAACAAATTAATAGCAGAAAATGAAACCAAAATCAATGAACAAAAAATAATCGGTGGAAAAAGTAGGTTAAAAAGTTGACATAAAATGCTTAGCTGATCACAGATGTACTTTTTAAGTTATGTATTTTTGATTTTAATAATGTTCTCTAGGTCCCGCTTGGCAAATACGGGAATACCTGACCTATCCCATTTGGTTGTCGTGTCGTGGCCATTGGTTGGCATCGGTTTTAACGTCACCGTGCGGATGACAAATCGGTTCGTTGCAGGCTGTTGACATGTTTTACGGGCAGCGAAGTTAAAAGTTTGGTTTTGTCTCCCAAAAAAACAAGCCTGTATCTGTGGTTGGGCCCCTTCCGCAAAGAAAGGGTTTCGTATTGTAGCCCCTACCATGAAGGAGCCGGCGCAGAGAATAATCTTTGCCAGATGAATAGAGTACAGTAGCGATGGTGTAAACGGTGGTGATGGTGGTAATGAAAATGGTAGCGAGAGCGATACTGGAAGCGGCGGTAAGGAAAGATATAGGGTAATAGTGGGCATGAAGCGCAGCATAAGAATTGCATCCGCTTCCAAAAAGACATCTGCAGTTCCAAAGTGGATTGTTGCCACTGTCGGTGGTAACCAAGTAAAGTGGTTTAGTAGAAGTATTTATCACTCATACAATTGAATTGCTAAAACGCGTGTATGTGCGTGTCTGAATTGTCTAAACTCATGATCTAGAACAACATAATTGTAGATATGCTACAACAGTTATACGTTAGAACACACGGTACAATTGCCATGAGATGTAGACCTCAAAGTGGAAGGTCGGTTATTTTAACTAGATATTTGCTGGCAATGGGCGTTGGCTCGCTTACGACGGAGCATGCAAAACGACATATGTTTGTTCTGTATATTGCCAGTTTTCGAACGAGGTTGTGACTTACCTAGACTACATCAAAAACCTGTTTGACTGAGTGAGACACTCACATATAATTGTAGACTTTGATGTAAATGCTGTGTCACCGATGTGGCAATAGGCGAATACCTTTTTAATAAATCTACCGTTAGATTTTTTTACAAATTTAGCGATATCTTCCACTGTTACAATTTTTACTTGCTCCCTCAGTACCAACTGATTTTTTTTACTATTCATCCCGGTTCATTCAGAAAATTAACATATTTTTTTGAATTACTTTGGTACAGTCTTCATCCACACAACTTAAGTGACTAAGATAATATCAACATTCTTAAATTCATTGTCATTTTAAAATCAGTAATAATAATTATAACGGTGTCGTTCACTTTTTAGATAGGGGTTTCCACATTTTTCATATAATGGGACCTACCGAGATGGAGATGTCAAACAAATGGACATATTTTCCTTTGATTTAGTCAACATTTACCTTGAATTAATGTTATTATGAGATGCCATTACATTTAAATTTAAATTAACCATAATGTGAAAAAGGCCAGCAATAAGAGAATATTTCTAAAACATTAAGAATACATATTTGGTATACAAGTAAATATTGAAAATAAAGAAATAATTCGTTCAACATGTGAAAAATAAAATCTATAGAAATTCTCAAGATTTCCTTACATCCCAGAGATTACTCACAAATTAGTCAATATTTTGAAACATGAAGAGACTACTAGAGCAAGATATTCTCAACAACATCAAAAACCTAATTTTTAAAAAATATATGTTAATGACATTTAATAATAGCGCATGGAATAGGTAGAAAACATACAAAACACTTTCAACAATTACCACAGTATATTAAAATTCACTACTAAAATTGAAAATAATAATAGAACTATAAACATTTTAGATATCACATTAACAATAAATAAACAAAATATAATAGGAACAAATTCGTTTAAAAAAAATATAAAACTGTTAGATATTTAGATTGCAATTTACACACAACAAATTACAAAATAGTGTAATTAATTTACTAACAGATAGAGCAAAAATAATATTATATAAATATACTATAATAAATATAAAAGGTTTACAATCGAGTTATAAGACAAGCGAAGAAAATGTACTACAATAAAACTATACTTACGTCAAATACTATTTAAAAAACGGTCTGGAATATTATTAACAAAAACATAAAAGCACCAAAACCAAAAAACAATATATCAAGTTTTATTATTCAAGAAAAAGAAGTTACTAAAAACTTAGAATTGGCCAATACATATAATTCGTTCGTAAGCAATTTAGAATCGTCAGTTCAGGTTACATACGTTCATGTTTCTACAAAAGATGTAAGCAATTCAATTTTCTCCAATCCTGTGTATGATAGAAGTAAAGACAGTAATGGACAACATCAAAAAATCATGTTTTTATGAAGCTGACATAATTCCTTCCGCAGTATTACAATTGGTATCACACTACAAATCTTGTCTAATTGCTTATCTTATAAATGTGTGTTTCTCTCTAAGATATTTTCCATATAATTTTAAAATAGCGAAAGTAATACCGGTATAATTTCAGAAAATTAATTGCTAATCAGATCATTAACTTTTTAGATTTTAACAAATAGACAACATGGATTTTGGCATAAAAATCTACCATAACGGCACTATTACACATTATAAATACCATTTATGAATAACTAGATGAAAGAGATGAAGTTATGACAATTTTTTTAGATCTAACAAAAGCCTTTGATAGTGTTAATCATAAAGTATTACTAGATAAACTTCAAAGGTATAGACTGCGCGGTAATTGTCACCATTTACTAAAGAGCTACCTTATAAATAGAAAACAATTTGTATACTTTAATGGTAAAATCAGATAATATTACTGTAAATTCGGGAGTACCACAAAAAAGTATACTAGGTCCGCTTCTATTTTTAATTTATATTAATGATATTGATGAACATCTACAAAATTCTTACTGTGTTATGCTGATGACATTACAATCATTGAAAATAATAAAGATTGTAATTTAGCTCAAAACAATCTAACACATAGTCTAAGTATGATTAACAATTATTTCAAAATGAATAATCTCAATCTTAACTTAAAGAAAACGGTGCGTATGCAATTTTATGCCCGTGCTAAAAATAATGTAAATAGTTTGATAATCAAAGTAAAATATTGCCCCATTATGCAACTAGATTCGTTGAAGTTGTTGGGGTTATTTTTAGACAGTTCTATAACTTAGAAGCCACATATTGAATATATTTGCAAAAAAGTGTCTAGCACATGTTTAGCTCTCAAGCGTTTAAAAGAAAGTACCGAGATGAATGTTCTAAAAATGTTCTATTACGCAAATTTCCAAGAAATTAATAATTATGTTCTAGAAAAATAGCCGCAGTGCTACAAAAAAGACAATTAATATATGTAAAATAAAATATATCTGACTTCCTTCAACTAGGCATGAACCGCCAATATAGTACAAGATATGCATACAACTTACAATTTATTATTCATAGATTAACATTATTTGAATCAACTCCATACTATATTAGTGTTCTCTATTTAATAAAATATCAATTGTATTAAGAGGTCAACATTTCCAAAAATTTGTAAAAACAATTAAAATGAGTTAATCAAAATGCTTTCTGCAATGCAAATGACTTTATAAATCATAATTTATAATTTAATTTTCTATTATTATCTCAAATTGAATTGTTTTAAAAAAAAAAAAAAAAAAAAAAAAAAAAAAAAAAAAAAAAAAAAAAAAAAAAAAAAAAATAATTATATCACATTCATTAGGGATTTTGCTTTTTTTTTGAGATTTACATTTTAACAGATTTTACTTTTTTTTTATTATATTATGTGAAGTTTCTTTTGGGTTATTGTGTTTATTGGTTGGTGTTTTGGATTCTTTTTTTGTTGTTGTTTTTTTTTTTTTTTTAGTGAATCAAAACAAGTGAAATGAAGCATTGTACAACGAACTTCTGTATTATCCAATATGGAAAAGAATGGAAAGTTATAATTGCGCCAATAGACGTCATGCTAACTTTTTTATCAATTGTGCACACTTGATTTGGACTATTTGGATTTTGAAATAACTTATTTGGGGATGGGTATTGGGTTTATGGGGATGGATATTTACTGTAGCAAGAGGGTTAATATTGCACACCTGTTTGGAGTATTTGAATTTTATTTTTGAGGATTGGGGGTGGGTCCCGTTGCCGTTTATGACTCAAAACTAGTTGGACCAAGTGATCGTTGATGTATACACATGATGTGTTGAGGTGGAGGAGACACAGAGGGGAATGTTTAACGACGAGTTGTGAAAATTTATTTTTTTTGGTAAAATTTTTTAATAATAACTACTTTTATCATTATTGTAATCACAAATAACCTTAAATAAACTTTTAATTAATATTTATTAATAAACTTTTAGTTAAATTTCCTAAAAAGAATAAATACATTAAACTTGTTGTCTCTTGTTAACTGTTTCGGCTATTCAACGTTTTTCGTGTAAATCTAAAAAATAATAAATAAATTTGTTGTTAAAATTTTTCAAACTTTTTTAATTTTGTTGTTTCTTGTTTTTATTTGTAAAAAAAATTATTGGGCGTTCTTTTTTTCTCTTTGTTTTTTGTTTTGTTTTGGTGTTTTAACTGTTTGACTGTTTTTGTTGGTGCTGGGTGTTTGGTTGTTTTGGTCGGTTTGTTTTTTTTTTTTTGGTTTTGTTTGGTTCTTTTTGGTGGTTTGTTTTTGTGGTTTGTGTTTTTTGGTGTTTTGTTTTTTTAGATAAATACACTTATCACCCTGTATGTGTATCTAACATTGAATTTAATTCAAAATATGAAAAAGCAATCATTTCTACATAAATTATATCTTCTGGTTTCATATCGATATCTTGATCCATTTTTGAGAATTTTTTTTAATAATATGCAAAAATTATAAGCGACACACATTAATTTGCTCTAGTACGGTATGCCTCATAAAGAAAATATAATTTTTTCTTCCATAGAAACAAGTAAATAAAGACTTGTGCTGTCATATGACTAAATATGTGTATTACATCACTTGCAGCAGTAATTATCTGTTGTTGGTTGCAAACAAATAAACTCATGGGGTTCCGGTTTTTATTTAGAATGTTGGTTACCATCGTTTAATAATGAAAGTCCCATTTAAATTACATTGCATTTTTACGTAGGATTTTATTTTCCTAAAATTTAAAACAAAATGTTTATCCTGTATTCTGTAACTGTACAAAACACCAACACGCTGATAATCAACCCTGTTTAGAAGTAACATACTAAAAATAAAGAAAAAAAAATCTGTTAAATTTGCATCTTAATTTTTTAAATTTACATTTTGTCAAAGATGCAATTTGTCTATAAAAACGACACAAAAAATAATTCAGACTACAAAATCCTTTACGGGATCAACAAAATATAAATCGTACCTTTTTACCAAATTCAGTTACAATAACTTTGACCGTGTCAGTAAAGTTTTTTGGTGCAGTTTTTGGTGTTTTCTGTTTGTTAAATAGACACTGCAGTTTAGTGTTCCATTCCTTTGAACAAGAAAAATGTAAAAAGTTATTAACTTCAAACAAAAAATATTGCAACAAAACTAATTAAGATAAAATTTATTAAACAATTCCTTTGATTTATGTTCTTCCAAAAATTAAATACTGATTCGAACAAATTAGTTAGTGTCCAAAGCCCTCCTGATTCTAAACACTTGTAGACCAGTTTATTATTTGACTTATATAGTAAGTTTATTGCTTAAATTTTAGTTAAAAGGTATTTGTCCATTTTTTTAGTTGCATAAATTCACTTAATAGGCCTCCTAAAATTTTTTGCTCCAATGTATGTTCATGTAATACTATAGTTGTCAATATAATAAAATAAATACTTGTTTTAATTTTTGCCGTTAGAAACTGTTTCTTTATGAGCAGTGTAATATGTACTATGTATAGATTTCTACTCAATATTTTGTAGAGTTGTGTTCCAGTTACCAGACACTGATGAGCCTCAAAAGATGCGAAAATCGTGTATGAAGGTGTCGATTGTAATTCGGCAATTCGCAATAGCTACTGTTTTATTGGTCATGGCATTTTGTTAAAAATCCGCTTAGCCGGCATCTTACATACTTCAGATTTCTACAAATTATTTCAATTTGATAGTAATAATTTCTAAATTGCATACCTTTTCCTAAATAAATAAAATTTCTTTTACAGCTAAGGGTTTGGTTTTCTTTGTTTTGCATTTCTGCTTTCAATTTTTCAAATAGTTTTAATTTTTTATGTTACTATTAACTTGCTCATATATGTAAGTACCACTAAAAAAACAAAAGTCGGGATTTTCTTAAACGTAAATATTTATCATTATTTGTTTTTATGTAAACAAGAAAAACAAAAACTACTAGTACGTTTCTATACTATAAAGTGTAATTTATAAGTTTCGTACAGCAAATTTCAAGCTCCGATTTAACCACACATGAATTATGTAAATATTACATAGCTTTAAAGGTCATATTGATATGTTGATATCTTTAACAAATGCAATAAGTTTGAGCTTTATCGGATTTATAAACAATGTTGTGTTAAAGCGAAAACTTGTGGTGTAGAATAAGTTAACATGTGCAACAGTAAACATTAGAATTATAATAGCGTCAGCTTTATTTAATTGAATCGGAGATGTAGGCTTATTTGATTGCTCTAAGGTTAATGAAATTTTTCTATATTCTAGGATTTCCCGAATGCTTTTCCTTGAAATGAAAGCTCGTTTACTGAAAACCTGATTAATGCAGTTTCAATTTTCAAAACTGTTAGAGTTTGAATATAAATCTTTTTTGAAACAATATTGTATAAACTCGAAAGGTTAATCCGTACTTCTAAACAACTAAGAACATCGTGAAACTTGTAAACTTGCAAAGAAACACCATTTGTAATGATAATTAGTTAAATATCAAACAAGTTTCAGTAGTAAGCATAACACTTGCTAAATTCTATCGTTAGTCTAGAGAATGGTTGGTCGTTGCGTAAAGTTTCTCTGTCGGAAACAATTCACTGTGGCAAGTCTAATAACCACAAGAACTCTTAGTACCTTCAGACAATGCTCAGGACATGAGAAGAATAATGGAGTTCCTTCCTCCTAGCCGTGTAATTGTCTGCACTCCCTAAAATAACCCGCATACGACACTAACTGCACATTCATTATATAAGCTCTGTAAGTACATTAAGACAACTTGTGCTCTCCATTTTCTTTAATAATTAAATAAAGTAGTAGAAATTTACTGTCCAAAAATACTTTATCCCTCTGGAATCTATATTTATCGAGAAACTCAAAAATAAATTTTATTTTAAATGCTATATTGCACTTCAAAAGTTGTGAATAAGATCGATTTAGCTTGAAAACCGGTGTTCGATTATACTCTTGAGAAAATATGGATGTTTTTCGAACTTGACAAACTAAGAACATTATAACTGTCAATTCTTTTACTCATTCATCATGATTAATCTTTATAAATCCATAAAGTAATCTTTTTGCTGATCTACTAGAATAGGACCACATAAATCGCATTTCAGTTTACTTTTAACGTTATCGAAATGATGTGAACACAAGTTCGTTTTTATCTTTCGATACCACTTAAAAAAAAATATTTTATAAAGAGTTTCAATTAATCATGAATAACGATAAAACGTTTCAATATTGTAAGAAACATAAATTCGAATTTTTAAAGGGCAAAACAGTTTTGTTTGTTAATCTGCGCCGTATGTACGGAATAATTTGTAACATAGAGATTTAGCATATGCAAATATTGACTAACTTTGCTTCAGAATAAAAATGGGAACAAAAAGTCGCGCTAAGTTAATTTCAATGCTTTTACATTAACGCTCGAAACCTGACAGTATTGAAAAAAATATTCAAATGTTACATCTATTCCAAATTAAAATATAATATTTTTGTCAAAAATGATCAACCGAAATAAAACTAACAGTAAAATTTGAAAACAATTCCAATTTTTCAAATAAATTTAGACAGTTAACAATTGTTTATAAATTACGTGTTTGAATGTACACACAATTACTGTTTGTTTTCTCCATTTTAGTGAATGATATTTTAAAATGTGACTTTCATCTCTATGATATCGTTTTGGACATCAACCATCTCGACGTTAGAACAACTCCTTGTTAGGACAACTAGCTAACGGGATAACTCGTCGTATAAATTTTGTCTAGCTCTGTAACTAGTCATTATTTACATTTGCATTACATGTCCAAACGGTGGATAAACCTTCAAGAAAGTCTTCAATGTGTAGGTTAGAAAAGTTTTTCACAGTTATTCGCGTCTCTATATTTTCTTAACACGTTAAGCGACAAGCGCAATTTAAAATCTTCTCAAGGTACGAAAGTACTTCTGGTAAATTGACACCGGTGTGTGACGTGGCCTTGACATGTAAATACTATGTAGTGGGCCAAAACTATAACAAACTGCAGATACGAAAAGTCTAGCAGACACAAAATGATTTTTTCGTCTATTCCCGTAACATTTACAAATTTGCACTTGTCTACGATTACATTACATTATTTCTATAAAAAGTAAATAATTGTTAATTGTATTCTACATGAATATCTATGACTATTTCCTTCAGAAAATTTCAACCAATCATGCTAACGCAAATTAGAAAAGTCACTTAGCAACGGACAAATATCACCGAGTGAATGAAAATACCCGGGTATTTGCACTTGTGCTTAGAGTGAATATTTTTTGACATTTTATAAACATTCGAACTATTCTAAACAATTTATTGATTTAAGTTACAATTCGTATTTGAACAATAATAGTTATAGTTATTGAAAGTACAATTACTATATGAACTACTTGCTCCACTGGAAGCAGTGAGGGAAGCAGCGTTTGTTAAAACATCGTTAACATTTTCTTTTTTGGATTCTCCTCGTAGTTTCGCAATTTTCGTGGATGACTTTTATCGACTTTTAAATATGGATTTATGGAAGAGATATTTGAATTGCCTGTTATTTTAATAGTTTTATATTCTCATAACCACGTTTCGCAAAATTAATTACAGCTGTTGATCGGTTAAAATGGTTTGTTATTTTACTGCGTTTTACATTTATTCCAATCATTTCACCCCAGTTGTAGTCCACTTGGAAATTGTGTTTCTTCCTATGGGGAATTTTAAAAAAAACAACAGAAAAAAAACAACAGAATTCTTTTGTTCCCAAGCTGGATTCGGTGTTAAGAAAATCCGATTTGTAGTAACGTAGTTTTTTCGATAGATTATGGAACAATCTAGAAGTTATTTCCTACAAGTACTAGACATTGGAAAAATCCGAATTGATTTTATTTTCTACCAACCATTTCTTTTGTGTAAGCGGCTTTCACTCTCCTTGAGAGGTTTTGCTAAATATTGCGTTATAAATAATTCGTTTTGTATGTGCGCCAGAACTATTTTTTTCTGTTTCAAAAAAAGTTATGAGACACTCTGCCGCTTCACCACCTTTCTAAGCCAGTTTCAATGCCACTATGTGATAAAACTTTCTTTGAAACCCTTCAAAGAGTATTTTCCATCCTATAAAGCTACGATTTGATTTTGTTCGTCCTTGCTTAAAACTGAAGTACTACTTTTTTTTCTCGACAAAGACTTGCAGTTGTCTTCGTTTTACATCTCGTGCACTCTGGCGTCTTTAAATTCCACATCCTTAAAGTGATCGAAAGTTGTTCCAAATTTTTCTCGGAGTGGAGTAGTTTGGCTATTCTGTTACACTGAGTCTTTACTACACATTTTTTGTAGTCGGGTTCGTTTTGCTTTTTTATATTAAAGGCAAAATGTTTGAGAATATCTGCTACCTGAGATAAACAAGTATCTCCGTTCGGTGAAAATGATTCAAACTGCTTCCACACACAAGTACTTGCTTTTATGGTGTTTACAGGCGTTAATACACCAATTTAAATGTATTGTTATGGAAAATATTTGTTTTTAAGTCAGAAAAGTATAAAATACACCTTAATGTAGTTGATCAAAAATTACTGTGATAAACATAACAATTGTTTTTTACTTATCAACATATCCAAATGGCTAATAATAAGGTCATGTTTATTTAAAATGACGTTTAATATCTAATGTTTTCAAAATTTTAGTTCTTTATAATTAGTTAATTAATGGTTTGATTCCAAAATATGTTTTGTAGAATTTCATTTCCTTTGAATGTTTATTTCTAAAAGCGATCAAAAAGTTCCTTGAATTTTACTTTAAAATTTCTAATATATTGTCCTATGAATTATATTAATATTTTAAATTGTAAACTTCTGATTATTTTAAAATGTTAATTTTTTCCTTTTCATTGAATACTAAACGTTTACTTGTTTTAAATGTCCGAAGTTTTATAAATCACCCTTTGCAATAATTTACAGTTTCAAGTTATAGCTTCAGGTCCTAAGTTTTATTAATCCGGTATCGAGTCTATTAACAAATTCTATCAAACTTTATTTTGTTAATGTATCTACGCAATTAAAGACAAATGACTTATTTATGTACCTGCTGCAAACCGCGCCATTATAAACGCGAAAGACTGTACATGCTTTGTTGTGGAAATTGTATATGTATATTTATCTTTGATTCACCCCTTATATGTTTTCGCCATTTATTTATATCTATGGAATGCATAGTATTTAATTTTCTCTAGTTGTACAATCGCGCGAGAGTCTTTGTTGTAAACCCCGGGAGACACTGTGTGAACCCCTAACGCAATATAATTGTTATATTTGTTTATGGTAAGCGTTTATGCATCGTTTGTGTAATTATCTTTAATAAAAAGGCACAAAAATTATTTTGGTAAGCTTATTTCTGTTAATATTTTTATATGCAATAGTGTTTCTTTTGCTATAGGGCCTACACCTTTTTGTTGTTTGACTGTCTTTTATCTTGCCTGCCTTGTTTTTATGTGTTATCTTGATACCTGCATATTCATTGCATTAGCGTACCGTTTATTGAGACAGATCTAAAAACTCCGTTGCTGTATTTTCTCTTTACTGTATCACTCATGCAAAATTTTGAGAATACAAAATTAAGATTTAATTAAGGAACCATTTATCTATTTTTTGATAGAAGCCAAAATAACGTATTCAGCAATATCGTACCAAGGGCAACGCCCGTAGTTGAAGCATTTGGCTACACAACTTGCATCCGACGGACTAAAAAAATAGAGGGTGTTCCATTTGACTTAAAAAAGTTATTGCTCTATAAATAAGTCAAAATAAAACAGCAAATATAAAACACTTGGTATTACATTTTTGCCTCTGAAAAAAGTAATATCTCAAAATCTATAACTCTTAGCTCTAGGGAATGTATACTTAGTGACCCTAAAATATGACGTAGAATCCAAAAATGCAATAATATATAAGGTGTTCCATTCAAAATAATGAAATTGATGTCAGCTTCTGATACAACCGAAAGTGTCAGAAGAATGAAAATATTTTAGTTGAGTTTGCCTTATTCGTTTTTAGTCATTCCCTAAATCTTTAATTTTTTCCATGTTTAGCAATGCAATACAATAATGCCTTGGTAATAAACAAACATGATTTGTCTTTAACGGTAGTAATCGTATAAAATTGTTGTTATTAGATTACAAGATTACACTGGCATTGAAAGAATTAAACAAATTTGTACTTAGTTCTTACAAAGTTAAATTTAAATATTTCAAAAGGCATCAAAACTTATAGATCCAAAACTTGATTAACTTGCTCACATATTCGTTTTCAGCATTCTTTCAAAACCGATTATTGCTTTGAAATAAATCTTGTTTATTGTTTGTCGTTAGTGTAACGAATTACTCTCGTTTTTTAAATCTTACGAAAATAACCTTTTTGCAAATTCGTCTACTTAGAACGGTTAAGTTTTTCGTTTCGAAAAAAGTGTTGAGGTTACGAAAGTGTGTCTTTTTTTTCGTTTAGATTTTTTTTTTGTACGAGGATTTCGAAGTTAAAAAATGTTAAAAATAGTCAAAAAATTTAAACAAATTGAGCGTAAGTTGACAAACTCGCTTTTTACGTACCGATTTTAAAATTAAAAAGATATAGCGGTAAAAAATAAAATTTTTGGGTTTAGTTTTGTTAAACCTCGCGTGTTTTAAAAGTTATAAGCGAAAAACGTTTCCGACAAAATTTTTGAAAACTAAAACGGATAATTTTAAATTATAACAGATAAAAAAATTTATTTAAAAAAACGTTTTTTATGACCCTATCACATAATGTTTAAAAAATTATATTTTTAAAAATTTTTTTAAGGATTTTACATTGTTATACGAATACTGTAATTTTTAACTCCGGAACATATTACGTAAAAACGAATAGAAATAAAATTTGTAATTTTGAATTTTGAATGGTTTAACTGTAGAGGATTCAATTTCACCCAAAAATCTTTGTTGACGACTTGTGCTCACACAGGTAACTGCGAGCGTTATACGAACCAAACAGTATTTACCTAAATAAACTTTGTTGTTTAGTTAAAGCGGTGGAATAAATCGTTTAATTTTTTTTATAATTTTTTTGGCTACATCTTTTTATATTATATGTTTGTGTTTGTGGTCCTCCCTACTCTCGTTGTTGGAGCGCCCCGTACTCTCGCTCTTTGTACGAATTCACATGGGTCTACTCTGTTTATTGTTACTACTGTGATGTTATGTAAGTGCTATTATTGTTTGCTGTTGTCTTTGGTTTTTTTTGTGCTTAACTGGTACTGCTGGCTTTGTTTTTAATAAATATTTATCGTGCGTTAATTTTTGATTTAGAAAAAAAGTCAACAAAATGAACATACTAACTATCAAAACTACATGACTGTTAGCAAGGTGTAGTTCTTTTTTCTTCTATCTAGATATATACATAAATAGAACAACATAAATAAATTATTCTACTTTCGATACTTTTATAAAGAACGTCGGTATCAATCAAAAATTTTAGAAAGTGTCACAAAAAGTATGACAAGGGAATAATTTAACTACAAAATATATTTTCTCCTTACGAATTTTTAAAAAAATCGCAATTTACCTTATCCTTTTCAGAGGGTTTTCTACTTTATTTTTATGATTGTATTAATGTAATCCTTCTTTTTAGGAGTTTGGGTAGAAATAAAAACAAAAAACAGTTATTGCGTTTTTCGACGTTTGCGACGTTTCGGAAACTTTATTATTAAGCTTGTGTTTCTTTCCTCGGGCTCTAAAGTGAGAACAAAGCAAAATTATGACTAGAAATAAATTATTACATAACAACAAACGAAAAACATGAAATTAATTTAAAATAATAGTTAATTAATACAAATGTTAAAATAATTATTCTAAAAAATTATTTCAAAAATTATTTAAAAACTTACTTTGTCGGTTATTACAATAATGGTCAATATTTCTATTATGAACAAAAACATAGTTCATTGTCAATTAAATTAAAAATATAAAAATAGTACACGTATACGAACATATGAAAAATAAATTAATGTATAAAACAAATTTCTATTAATAACGGCAAACATGTAATAACTAATAAATAACTTGCAAATATTAATGTTAATGCTATCAATATGAAAGTGCGTACGAGTTGATAACCGAAAACGTGACGTAACAGCCTTTAAAACGTTAAATTATATATTTTTATGATAAGTACCAACCCATAAATACTATATAAAAACATTAAAAACACCATGTATATTTCATCCGCGTATTGCAAAATAAAAATCAGAAGCGAAATTTTGAAATATGACGACGAAACCGCAACCAAAACATAGCAGTATATCTATTACCTAGGCTCTAGACAAAAACCAATGCCGGTATCTACCGTGTCAGTTAACGTGTTAATTTTAAAGGAGGTTGGTGACTATCTCTCTTTTTCTAAACTTTTCGTAGGTTAGCTATTAATAATCCATATAATTTAGTGTTGCATTCCTAATTTCAACAGGAATGTTTTGTGAGTACCCTTTTGGCTCGGCTAGCTAAACTAATCTCTTAAAATCTTTGGTATTAAATATGACATGCTAAGTTTCTTTAAAATCGGTTCAACGGATCCTTAGATTTTTTTTTTACGTACAAGCGGATGGCCGGATGGTCAAGGCAGAAAAGCAATGTTAAAATTTTAGGTTTGGAAATCATGTCTTATTTAACTTTTTAAAGTGAGTTTTCTGCCAGCACTTTGTCGCTGGTGGTTCGTCGGCCAGAGCTTGCACTAGTTGTCTGAAGAGCCTTTCCGACGGCAAGGTGTCCGATCCCGACATGCCTAGTTTAGGTAGGAATCGCCCTACTGCAGTCTACCAGTATATTAAAAGTAAAAATCACATTTAACTAAATTAATTATAAATCACCATATGAGTGTGAAAATAAAACTTTGACACTTTAACACTGAGTTAAGAGACTCATTCTTACATGGTTCATCCAACATATTCCTACTTGCCCGTTAAGACAACTTCTGGATCATTTGGTTCACTTACCATCCCGAAACGAACCTAATAAGTATGCAAGTGATTATTGTGATTGTGATGGTTGTGATTTGAATATATATCGAAATTAACGACATTCGATTTTGGTCAACCAAACATTATGTGCAATAATTAGCGGCTTTTGTAAAAGGAAATGTGAACAGAGAATAAACTTGAAAATTGAGACACTCTTGGTTGAATGCAATAAAATACGACGTTTTGCGTTTGAGAGCTGGAAATGACGATCTCAATTTGAATAAACTTTACGAAGTGTGTTTGTCGTTCGCTGCACTTAACGTATAAATACGGAATAAAGATCTAATTCTTATAACATTAATACTAATATTAACACAGATATTAGCTTGTGTTACTCTCTCTGTTTTTGAAACCCTCAAAGAAAATAATAAAATTTTATTGACATCAAACGACCAGAAAATATTAAATTTTAGGCGTTTCTAATTTTAGGTTTATCCAATTAATTAAAAGTAAATATTATATCTAATACCTTACCGTCATTTATTGCAAACTTATGTGGTTAGTTTAAAAGATTTTGGCAATCGCTAGACTTAATAGTTCCTCTAATTATTTTTGTTACACGCGATTTACTATGTGAACCAAATTGTTCATAGATGAGTTTTAAACAAATTCTAAATAGAAGTCAGTTTGTAAATTTTGTGTTCGATTTTTAATCAAAGCCAAAGTGTTTTAGTTTATTAATTTTTCTTTGCAGACACTTTCAGATTACTGAAAATCGGATGGCGATTAATGTTTAATTTTCACTAGTAAGAATGAGAAAAAAATCTTTCAATTTTTAACTCACCTCTTCACGACTGTAATTAAGCCATCAAAGCAACATCAGCCGTTACGCTTCATTTTGTGGACTTGACATTGTAACAAAAGATCATAACTTTTAGATCGTTTTTCGTTGTTTCTATTTTCGACGGTAATAAAATTAAGGAGTTCCCAATAACATCTTTATCTTTATTTACGGGTAATACCATTTTACAAATAATGTACATATATGTTACACTAAAAATTAAGAATAAATACGTGGCACTTATATCTAAAAAAAGAATATGGATATATTTAAGATATTGCGTAGAGTAAGAAAAAAGAATATCTTAAAAGTAAATTAATAAGAGTAAAACCTAAATCTATAGAATGTAACAGTAAACATTACTAAGCCATACATATAAATTAACATTTAAAGTAATAAAAAAATGCACATACCAATACTAACAATTTAGTGCAATACAATAGATTTTTCTATACTTAACTAATTTCACGTAATCGCGGATTTAATGTACAAAATAACATTTAATTTAATTTTTAAGGCGACGACGTAAAGAGCCAATACTATCATGAAAAAAGTCAAAATTTTGTTTATTGCAGTTTGTAATTATTCTGGCAATGCCAAAATAGCGCCCATAATCTCTTCTCATTAAAGGAACATGAAATGTAAACACGGTTAATCTGGCAGGTACGTGAATACCCAACATTTCCAGAAGTGTGGGTGAGTAAACCGTCCCATTAATAAGTTGATATCCAAACAAAATGTCAAAGTTTTTCCGTCTTTGTGCTAGGTTTTGAATACCGAACTTGTAGTGACATCGTCATAATTGCCTTCTAAATTGAATTTAAATTTAAATGAAATATGCTTTATAAACTTACGTTGAATACGATCCATTCCGTCACATCTTTTATTGTATACGGGGACCATATAACGGTACAATATTCAAGTTGAGGTCTTACCAAACTTTTATAAAGATGAAGAATAGTTTGGATGTTTCTAAAAGTAGCTGTATTCCGTTTGACAAAACCCAGCATTTGATTGGCTTTGGAGCAATGATGGAATGTGCTCAGAGAATGACCAGTTGCTAGTGAGGACTACACCTAGGTCTTTAATTTTATGAACTCTATTGAGAGAAACACCATCAAGTTTATAATCTCTTAAATATGTGTTTTGTTTTTTTTGAAAAGATATAGTGACACACTTAGATATATTCAACGTAAGTTTACTACGGCGGCACCAATTATTAAATCTATCAAGATCTTCTTGCATGTTAAGGGAATCAGTATTAGATTTTATTTTAAGAAAGATTTTTAAGTCGTCAGCATAGAGTAAGTATTGGCAACAGGTAAAGCAGGTAGAGATGTCATTTACAAACAAATTGAATAAGAGAGGGCCGAGATGAGACCCTTGGGGTACCCGGATGTCACCGATATTGGTAGCGATACCATGTTACCAATACGTACCGACTGGGATCTACCAAATAAGTATGAACTGATCCACCTTAACAGTACACCTCCAACTCCCATACTACTGAGCTTTTCCAGTAAAAGTTTATGATCAACAGTGTCAAACGCCTTAGAGAAATCAGTATAAACAAAATCTACAATTAGACTTTCCTCCAAGGCGTTCACCACATACTGGCCAAAACAAGCAAGTTCGTCGTAGTTGAGCAACCTGATCTAAAACCATGTTGGTTATCAATAATTAGGACCAAGGGCCCCGATAAATAAGTAGCCATTATTTTTCCATTATTTTAGCTATACATGTATGATAGAAATGGACGATAGTTGGTGACGTCATTCCTGGGACCATTTTATGAATTGGTGTGACTACCGCATATTTCCATCTAGATGGGACGATTCCAGTTCTTAGAGAGCCATTAAACAAAAGCCAAATGGGTCTACTTAAAACAAATGCGCATTCTTTAAGTAGGATAGTAGGTAATCCATCAGAGCCAAGAGAGCTAGAAGATTTTAATTTGGATAGTTCGGTGTACACATTTGAGATGGTAATCACGGGGCTATGTTGTAAGTTAATGTGGTTCAGGTCAGAAGCGGAATACATTATAGGTGTGGGTGTGTGTGGGTTATAAACTAATCCAAAGAAATCAGAAAATAACTCCAAGATATTATCAATTCCCGTAACAGTAACCCCATCGTAGATAAATGAGTCTGGTAGTGCGAGCTACTAGTTCTTTCCGAATTAACATGTTTCCAAAATGCGTTCGAATTGCATCTGATTTTATTTTCTATGAGTGAGATGTAGTTGCTACAGCAAGTTAACGATAAGCATTTACATTCAGAGCGGAGAATTTTAAACGAGTTATAATCTGTTAAATCACCTGTTCTTTTGAATTTAGAATGCATTTTCTTTTCATTATTATTTTGTTAATTAGTTCTGGCGAGTACCATTTAGGAAAGCGGTAGTCTCTGGTGTTTTTGTTAGCCGCTATGGGTACGAATTTATCAATAACAGCAAAAATAATTGAGTAAAAACATCAACCAATTCTTCAGTGTTATCACACTAAAAAATCATCCCACCTAAACATTCCAAATGTTTCTCTTAAAGCACTAAAATCCGCTTTGTGAAAGTTATATTTAAAATCGGCATACCATAAGTTATAACTGCAATTTCATAATGGTTGTAACTATATGTTGATGCAATCCTTGTAAAATCTTCTTTTGTAGAAATGCTATTAAATACATATCACCTATCCACAAATATTTAGAGTCTTTGTGAATGAATATTTTAATGCAGGAATGAATTTTGATCTTTCCCCGTATCTCGTGGTGACACTGGCATAGTTTTTTTGTCTTTTTAACATAATTATCAATAAAATATAACAAACATAATTAATACTGGTTTGTACGTTTATAGAATATTTATGTAGTACTTAAAGTAATTCTTTACTCAAAAGAGTGTACAAGTAAAAACGATCGGCAATAACGTGCACAACAGTGTGCAAAAGTTAGCGATAATGTGCCCAATAGTTTTATGTTTATGTTTTATGTTAACAATAATTAAGATATAGATATTTATTTGTTTTGGTTCAATCAATACAATTAATTAAATTAAAAGGCGGCACCCCTAACTATAAATTGACATTGATCACCGGTATTTCGAGATACGGTAAAATTTCGTCAAACGAAAAACGAGAGAATCGTCTCGACAATCAAATTAATGGCATTATCAAAGAGTGAAAAGTTTTGAAGTAAGATGTAATTAAAAACGTTAACAATTAAACTATGTCGTACAACCAGAACGTTACAGTGGTAAATTGGGTTACTTGTTGCAAAATCTAAAAACCTAGAAGCACTAGCGTTGATCGTCCTGCACTTTTTGTTTTGACCGGTTGTTCAATCAATTCTACTCCGACTAAATCTATTCTAAAAAAAAAAAAAAACTAAAAACAAAGTTCACCGTCATAGAATAACGTTTATTATTGTTTTCAGAGAATAAACTAACACAGAACATTACTAGTTATACAGAGTGATCATTTGAAAACGAGTCACCTTAAATATCTAGAGAAAAAATGAAGTTATTTTTGTGGAGTCAACGGCACATTTCCATGTGTTAAGGGTTGACGTTTTTAGGTTAAAGTTAAAGTTCACCCTCTCACCCCCAGCAATCCCTACTTTTGAAATTTAAATGGCATCCCTATATTTTTTTCACATTTTTTTATATCGGATTTATTCCTAAATACGAATCCAAAAAAGAATTACGGTGACTAGCAAAATGTTGGATAAAAAAGCTAAAAACTTAACTTATAAAAAGAAAGACTACAAAAATAACAAAAAAATTTTAATATTCTTAATTTGTGAGAAATGGCAAGTTGCTCATAATAAGTGCTCGAAATGCCCACCGTTGTTGGCCATGCAATGATAAAGACGGTTTTCAAACTCTCTCCGTACTTTTCGAAATACTTCTCTCGGAATCAAATTACATTCCTGTGTTATTCGTTGACGGAATTCTGCAAGGTCTTGAGGAGATGTTTTATAAATAACGGATTTAAGGTGTCCCCAAAAAATCAGGGCTTGTTAAGTCAGGGGATCGATCGATCGATCCTCTTCTTCTAATCCATCTATTGGGAATCTATCGTTGAGCCATTGCCAAACATTTAATAAAATGAGGTGGAGCACCATCCTGTTGGAAAAAGAGTTGATCTTCATTCAAAATCAAATTTCCATTTTCATCACGCATATTTTCCATTGTCTCTATTATTAAATGATCTATCATGTTTTCTAATAGATCTAAATACATAGTGCCATCTAAATTTCCATCTATAAAGATTGAGCCAATAATAGTGTCACCCAATATACCCGCCCATACGTTCAATTTTGTGGTATCTGAGTGTGACCCTCTCTAAAATTGTGTGGATTTACATCACTCCAGTACCGTACATTTTGTTTATTTACATGTCCATTTAAAAAAAATGAACATTCATCACTGAAGCAAATATTCTGAATCAAATTTGGATTTGCATTGATCATACCTGTCATGATTTCGCAAAATTTATTTCTGCGGTCAGTGTCGTCTTCTGAAAGCTCTTGATGAAGTTGTAATTTATACGGAAGGAATTTATGAAGCTTAGTAACTTATGCACTGAGCCATATGAAAGTCTTGTGTCAGTGGAAATTTGTCGTAAAGAGACCGTTGGATTCATATTCAGGTGACCTAAAACCTCAATCTCAGCTGCCTCATCTAAAACTCTTCGATTTGTTCTTTTCTTATTTGCCACGGAGCCACTTCCCAAAAATTTAGTAATTAATTCTGTCACATACTTGATTGACGTTTTTATGAGGGAGTCGTTCATTAAATGTTTTTACCGTTCTTCGAGCGCACTTATGTTTTTCACCATAAATGAATATTATTTCACATCTTTCAGCCATAGTTGTAGACCATTTTGATAAATTTTAAACTTGCTTAAACCCTTATTTAATGCGAATGCTGAACGAAAAATAAAGTAATTGCACAATGTCAAACATGACACTAATGTTAAAACACAATTGTATTGTATTTTATACTTGCTCTAACCTACTGCGATATTTTACTTTTACCAAATTTAATTATTTATGTATGTATAGGTCGGTAAATGATGAGTTAAGTTTTTGCATTTTTATCCAACATTTTGCTAGTCACCGTAATTCTTTTTGAATTCGTATTTAGGGATAAATCCGCTATAAAAAATGTGAAAAAAATATAGGGATTCCATTTAAATTTCAAAAGTAGGGATTGCTGGGAGTGAGAGGGTGAACTTTAACTTCAACCTAGTAACGTCAAAAGATGTCGCCTTTGACACATGGAAAGCTGCCGTTGACTCCACAAAAATATTTGCATTTTTTCTCGAGATATTAAGGGTGGCTCGTTTTCAAATGATCACCCCGTATAGTAGAAACAAAGTACGGGTTATGAAGAGTTAATTCAATGATAGAGTGCAGTTTTATATAAGTTTTTAAATGAAATAAATTTTTCAACTATGCATGTGCAAAGTAAAAGATAAATTATAGATATTTAAACGTTGTTGGTATTTTAATAAAAGTTACTTTATATACGTTTTATTTTACTTTAATGTTAAACAAAGCAATAAAGCTAGAGTTTTGTAATTTAAAGTAGGTTAATTAAAGAGTAAGAAAATAAATATCTGGCCAGTATCTTAAAGTGAGTAAATAAATGCAATTTCGGTTCTACTAAAAGTAAGTTTGAAGGAAGTTCGAATAAAGTTTGCAACATACTATATGCTGGTATCAGTGGTTACGAGAAGTTGGAAACCCATAGCTGTAAATATCAACGACCCTATGCATCGTTTAGCTTCTTTAATGCAACCTTATAATCAAATCGGAAAGAGTTTGATGCTGTAATATATAAGTACATGCGTTAAAACTATTGAACGCGCTTGTATTAATTATGATTTGTTGTGTAGTGATATGTGAATAAATTTACTGTATCAGTCAATACTTATTAAAGTAGATCGTGAAATTGCACTGTAGTAAACGCGTTAACGCTTCACGCTTCTTGATCATGTAAATGAAAATGAGATAAAACCATTGGTAATTTAATAATGATACTAACATCTTTTTTGATACAAAGTTGATATTTTTCAAATTTAATTGGCTTGTTTACAATTACTAATAGAAGCTGCTATCAGTTGCAGTAAAAAGTAATGGTCATTTATATATATATATATATATATATATATATATATATATATATATATATATAATTTATATTATATATACAGAGGTGTTAAACTAATGTTACACCAAATGGCAGTTAGATCTCATTAAAATAAACAACTTTTTTTAATTCCAATTTTGATTTTGTACCCCGGTTCGTAGTTATAGCTCTTCTTTATGTTTTCGAAAAATCGTCATAACGCCTTTATTTTAAGGACTAATAATAAAAATAAAAAGTTTCTGAATTAGCTTTCGATTATCTAGAACATTTGTATTTACAACTATTTTCTATTTTTCAAATAACAAAATGGCGACCGATCAAAATTTCAAACCAAAATATTTTGATAACCACTGATAGATTTTTAAGTACAAAATTAAAAATTGGAATTAAAAAAGTTGTTTATTTTAATGAGATCTAACTGCCATTTTCGGGTGTAACCACTTAGTATTAACACCCTGTATATAGAATGACTAAATGATATTATTTCTAAGTATGATTAATTACTTCGTCATTTCTATTTTAGTGTATTCTTTACACTTTCAGTCATATTTGTGAATGGTTGTATGTTCTTTATACAATTAAGTCATGAAAACATCTTTGAATAATACTCACGTAGCATTAGGCATTATGCACACTAAGGAAAACAAACACATAAATACAAAATAAATTTAATAGTAAAGTTATACGTTGTAACATAAGGACGTATCAGTGTCATAGTAACCTCAATAGTTTTGCTGGAAACGCAATTCAAAATAAATGTACTTTGTGGTGACCCCGAAGTAATGCGACTCTCAAATTGTGTGTAATTTACCGAAACGGTCATCATCCGTTCATAATAGAAACTTGTTTTTTCAACACAAAAACAACTTTGCCAGTTTTTTCACAACAAGAAGCTTGCATTTTGTAGTATAAAACTCATAAACGCATTATAAATGTTTTGAAACGCCACCCTAGCCTACGTCAATTGAAGAATATCTCGCATCTCTGTTCCCCATACCAAAGTTTTTGCTTTAAGCCTGGATATAATAGACAACCAATATGATTTTTATAAACTGCGTTGTGAATCATTTGATGCAACCACAAATTCAAATCAACTATATTGCAAAACACATCCAAAACGACGTTTCCAATTGCCTTAAGGTAACTGACCTTGCGCTGCTTTCCAGAGATAGCCACATCACATACTTTGCTAAGAAGTAGAATGTCCTAGAAGCAAGAAAATCATATACGATTGTAACAAACGCAGGTCCCTCAACAAAACTTCGACACCTACTAACGTTCTGGTCGTTTACTTCTAAGATGGGGGTCTCCAAATTTTTTATATAATGAGCCTAACGGGATAAGGTGCAAAAAAAAAAAATAAATTCTTACCTCAATTTGGTCTTTTGAATTGATGTTATTAAAGAAATGCCATTACATTTTAATTTTATTGGCCAAAATGTAGAAAATGCTAAACGATAAAGTAAATATTTTGTGACGGTATTATTTTGCAAATAATTGATTTATAGACCAATTTCTCCCTACAGTATAGACAGTCGTGTTTGCACTCATGCGTTTGAATATAAATGTTTGTGTTGAGGAATCTTCTGGGGATTTTAGTTATTTGAAATTGCCAGTTCCGATGATTTATCTTCATTTGCTCGCAAAAGTTATACTTCATTTCCGATTTGCTGACTGTCGCAGAAAGGTGTACATGGTAAATGTTGTCTAAAAATTGAACAGTTAGACAAATGCTTTGTAATATTGATTGAAGTAAAATCATCCCATTCAAATTAGAAACTAAGTCTTCGACTACTGTTCCTGTGTAAGTACCTTTTTTTACTTTCCTTTGTTTTAATAAAATATTCGCTATCACGGGTTCTATTTTTTTTTTTTTTGTAGGTTTTCCCCTTTGGCTTTTTCTGCTGGTCACTGCAGAAGTACTCCGTTTTAATTAATTAATGTATCTCTAATTCTGGTTATGCTGGCAAGGATAATAATCAGAAAATTATAAAATATCAAAGTGGGTCTGGTATTATCACCAACGTTGGAATTTCAACCTATTTTGGGACCGCTCTCTCTGTAAACGACACTACCCAAGATAAGCCTGTTATCTGGTTCTTTGTAAGCAGCCCAGTAACTGTTATCAGCGGAGTCCATTTTGGTTTTATCTTTTCTTCATTGGATAATAAAATACTAGATTTGGATACGAAAGCTGTCACATCTGCCTATTAACTGTCGAACACCGAAGACTTCCTATTTATACAAGCAAAGTTAATTCTTTTATGCATGTCAATCATAAATTTTGTCGCGTTCTATGTATACGTACTGCGGCCGTAAATTTAGTAACGTACTTTTTTGGCGCTGTATAGACAATTTGTAAACTAGAAAGATCTTTCCAAGTACCTCATTAATTTTGTGCGCTTTTAAACTATTTAAATAATCGTCCAAGGTCCGGTACTCTCTGTAATTGTTCTCAAGTACCTTCCAAACCATATTTGCCACGTGAACTATGTGAATCGCTTCCATGGAAAAATCGGTGCTACAACTGTCAAAGGTGTATAATACGCTAACCTGTTTAGAGCGTTTGTGCCTCGACTTTGTGCCTTAACTCGCTCTCGTGAATTATCATTATTTTATAACAATATTTTGCTATTAATTTTAAATGATATTATCTATTGTTGTGTCTATGTGTTTCTATGTGTGTTAATTGAACTCTAGTCGCTATAATAATATACATTTGTTTATCCACGTACAGTTTGTTTCTGTGTCTACGAGTTCCTAGTGGCTCTAGATATCTCTTATACGTAGTTCTAGGTGGCGCCTTATATAAATTTTTCGTGCAATGTAGAAGCTTTCATTTCAAACAAATCTCAATAAGCCCACGACAACTCCCAACTAAGAAGAGCTGCCGGCCAGGCCCTCTAGCACTGTTATATATTTTTTCCGAGTATGTTTACAAATAAATCGTAACAATTTTGGAAACACACAAAAATATAGAAAAAAATTTATTACATACGAAAAATAAATAAAGTGTTTATATACGAGAATCGTAAAAATTTTAAATAATAAATACGTGAATCAATATGAAAATAAATATTTTAAGCATTAATTGATTTGAAATTGAATCCAGTTTCTTACAGATAGGTACATTAAATAATCATTAAATTTTAGAAGATAAATAATTAAAAAAAAATCTTTCAAAAATTTTTAGCAATGAAAATGGTTAAGATCAGGAAGTAAATTTTAAACGCATAATAAACAGAATTTATTATTTAAGCAGATATGACACAAAACTGGCGCCCGGGTGTTACCCTTTTTTGACTTTGTAGATCAGCGTTGTTTTGGAATTTCAGGGCTTTGATCCCATAAAAATATAGATATTTAGAAACGGTTCCTTAATTATTTGGGCTGATAAAATAATACGGAAAATAAGCGGCATAAAGAAAAGACGAAAAGAGAAGAGAAGGCGCTAAATCAAAATAAACACTTAAAAAAAAAAAAAAAAAAAAAAAAAAAAAAAAAAAAAAAAAAAAAAAAAAAAAAAAAAAAAAAAAAAAAAAAAAAAAAAAAAAAAAAAAAAAAAAAAAAAAAAAAAAAAAAAAAAAAAAAAAAAAAAAAAAAAAAAAAAAAAAAAAAAAAAAAAAAAAAAAAAAAAAAAAAAAAAAAAAAAAAAAAAAAAAAAAAAAAAAAAAAAAAAAAAAAAAAAAAAAAAAAAAAAAAAAAAAAAACAATAGATTTAAAGCAGAATTACAAACAAACAAAAAAAAAAAAACAACTAAAAAATATTTTTTTACAAAAAAATTAATTTAAAAAACAACAAAACAAACAATTCAAAGTATTTAAAAAAGTTAAAAAAACTGGGGTGAAAAATGAATAACAAAAAAAAAAGAGTGAACATATCAAGTGTACAAAAAAACATTAGTACTATTTATAGAAGACAAGAAGATCCTTCAGTTTACAATAAAAATAAAAAAAAAGGTCTTTATTTTTTTATTCTCTCTACTTCTTCCCAGGGATACCGTCCTCCGTCATGAACATAAATTATTTTTTTCTTGTCCAAATGTCTCTTTCTGTCCACTTAAGTGCTTTCCAACGTTCCTTTAATATACTATTACCTACTCTTGTACGTATCCTTTCTTCATAATTCTTGCTCTTTTCCTCTCTAGTGCTCTTATTTTATTTTCTCTTCTATTATATAACCCATCGTTTCTCTATTCAACCTTAACGTCCACCTAATACTTTGTTTGAACTCTTTGCAAAGCTTCCTACTCCTTCCAGCTCCAAATCTCCTCTGAATACATTAAACACTTTTAAGAGGAATACGTACTAGCAGTGCGGCATCGCTAAATATGCACTATAAGTACCCTTAAAACAGCTTTTAATTTTAAATGTTTAAAGTAAAACTTAATGTTTTATGAAAGACAAAACTTGGGACGTTGTCACTTAAGTATTGTTTTTGTTTTAAAATGCTTACTTTTTTTTATGTTTAAATTTGTACATTTTATAGCACACTTAACACCACAATTTTAATAGAAATAAATACAAAATCAAAATTTTACTACAACCACGACAAAGTCCCTTGTTATATCTTCTAATTTAAATCAAAACATTGCTGATAACTTGAAAATTTGAGTCAATTTTATAGGTACTTCGAGACCATTCGACGCATTAAAATGCTTAAGCCCGCTACTGACTATGCGTTGATGCGTCGATTTGATGCAATGATGCACAAATCTTTGCATAGTGAGGATAATGCGATTCGTCGATACGATACGAATCGGTTTTCGTAACTCATTCGTAGTTGATTTGATGATTTGACGGTGCGTAGATATGCGTGTTGATTCTTGTTGTATAAAGTATTGAATACATTTGTAGAGATTATTTGAAGTCAGTAGAAAAGTAACTGCCACAGAGAACACAACTTGAAGATGCAGTGGAACGAAGACACGGTTTTACACATTTGTGAAAAAATACAGTTACACCCTTGTTTGTGGAATCCAAGTGACAAAACAAAAAAATCGAAATAATAATAAACTTTATTTATCTAAAAGACCTATTCAATAGGTATAAGACAAGTCAAACATTACATAATAATTAAAATAGATAAAATTTAAAAACTTCAATGTAGAAACTCGTAAATACTATAAACACATGATTTTTTAAAATTACTGCAACTTTATTTTAAAACTAAGTCGTGACATGTTCTTATAACTTTCTGGAATGTGATTATAAATTGTAATGCTCAATACATGTAGAGACTTTTGAGATAATGACAAATTCACTTTATTTGGTAACAATAAATGGTAATTTCTCGTTAGATAATGATGTTCAGCTCTTTTGTTCAGAATGTGTTTGTTATCATATGCAAATAAGGCTAACTGTAATATTAAAAGGCAAGGCAATGTCAGTATCTAAAAGTTTTAAATAAAGTCTTACACGAATCAAATCTGCTTTTTTTTCAACATACATCTTAAAATACGCTTTTGAACAATGAACACAGTTTCTAAGTAGGAAGAATAATAAGGTGCATGATGCATTCAAAAGTATTGCTGAAGAAATGGCTGTTGATAACATCGAAGAATTAAAAAGAAAAAGAAAATCTCTTTCAAACATATCGAAACTACATAAGAAAGGTTTTCTGTAGTCAAAAATCTGGAGCAGGGTTTGACGACATATATAAACCTACATGGCCGCCATACTCAGTTTTAGATGATTTTTTACACGGAATATACAGTCCTAAGGGAACATTTGATACACTAGTAAGTAAAAACAACTTGTGAAATTTGTTTTCGGTTTATTTGGATATGTACTTATAAGTATACATAATTATAGTTAATGATCAAAAGTTCTACATAAGGCAATGTGATTTAAATGTAGTAGAAAATGGAAAACTATTGTTCATTCTGCCATGAAACTTGTCCTGCTGTCGAAAATAGTTTGCAAATTCTACACGAATTTTTTCTGCATCAGTGCGAGATCGTCTAGGAATCTTTTCCAATGATTTAAATGACGTCAACCCTTTATTATCGCTTCTCCATGATCCAGCAACAAAATTACCGTCCACCTCTCCGTCAAATGTCCCAATTGGTGTGTAACTTTTCGTGAGGTCTTACTCCTGCGCAAAAATTATGCAAAAGTACACAAGTTTTCACAATTAGACTTGCTCTTTCTGGACTGAGCATAATGGGTGTTCTGAAAACGCGAAATACGGATGCCATAATTCCGAAAACATTTTCAATTACCCTACGTGCTCTGGACAGTCTATAGTTAAATACTCGTTTTGAGGATCCTTTATCATGAATTCCCGGGTAAGGCACCATTATGTTACCTGTCAAAGGAAACGCATTGTCACCTACTATTACATATGGTAGTACTTTATCAGTATTTGTTACAACATCATCAGAGGGAAAATTGATTGTTCCCATTTCCATATGCTGGGACAGCTTGCAATTGGAAAATACTCCTCCATCAGACATTCTACCGGGTGATCCAATGTTGGCATATGTTACACAGTAATCGGCGTCACATAAGGCCATTAAATTTATGCTAAATGTCGATTTATAGTTGAAGTATTCACTGCCACTATTTACGGGTGCTTGTAGAATCACATGTTTTCCGTCAATAGCACCGCAACAGTGGGGAAAGTTCCAACGTTCCTCAAATGTTTCTGCTATTTTCTCCATTCTTCAGGTGATTGTGGAGTCTGAAACAATACTAGTTACATTTATTTCAGGATAATTTAGATACCAATGAAGAGGAAAAACAGTGAAGATGAAGCAGACAATGACGCATTACAAACAGATTCGAATGAAAATGAAGATGCTGATAAACGTTCTAATCTTCATGAAAGTAAGATTTCTTCCGTATGGTTTTTAGGCGAATGTATCTATTAATTTTATCTATTAGAAAGCGCCGCATCAACGAGACAACCACTCCAACAAACTACTGTGAAACGACCGCGGAAAGAGCAAGATCGTGCAGATATGGCATTTAAAGAGCTCATCGCAATAAAGGACCAAATCGCTAAAAGAAATGCCGCCAGTATGGGAAGAGATGAGTGTACCGTTTATAGTGAACTCCTTGCTATAAAATTACGAAAGCTGGATGAACGAACTCAACGGTTGGCTATGCACCGAATTGACACCGTCATGTTTAATCTGAGTTTCGATTCACTACCGTTACCAACACCCAGATCTCACTCTTCCAACACTACTCCAACACATCTTCCTTCTCCTAGTTCTACCTATTCTCAATATTCTCCTCAACCGTCGCAGACATCCACTGTTTATGAACAATCGTATAGTAATTATACTCCTCTATTACCTGATTCCCAGTATCTAATGAAGTTCCCCAGCCGCAGTTTTTTAATCTGTAAATGTGATCACTTTAATTTTTCCGTACTATTTTTTTCATTTTGTGAGCATATAAATGAAGTTTTTTATTCTATGTTTTTTTACTTTTTCATTTTTTAATTGTAAACACATTTTTGTTTAAACCGTTCTTGCGTATTTACTTACATACTAACAATAAATAACAAACTAACACTTATACTTGCCTTTAAATATTGAGATAGTGCAATATCAAGTGCCTGGCACACTTCTGGCACTATCACAGATATTCTTTGGGGAGAAATTTTAAAGAGAAAACTTAAGCTTTGGTAGGAGTCGCCCGATGCTAAATATCTTAACGCAATAGCTAGTCTTTCTTTGGCTGGTATTGCAAATCTAAAGGATGTGTCCTTTTTCTAATTTTATTCAACAGCAACTCAAAGTCTTCATAACTGATCCTGCAGAAGTTATGAAATTTTCCAGTGGGTTCCTTGAGCATATCCACGATCATGTTTGCACAGTTATACCTACAAATAACAACATAATCGAGTGGACCTAATTTGACTAATTCTGATTGCATTGCAAGTACAAATAATGTTACTTACCGAGATCTGCTCTTATAAAGAGTCTGCGTCCACCACCTTTTTTCTTCTTATTTTTTTATTTGAAAGTAAAATGACCACATAACATGCATGTGCTGCAGCAAGCAAAAGCAGATCTTCCTCTAAATCCATTTGAGCACTGACTGAAGTTTTCACGTCGCACAATAGTCGAATTTTCAAACGCACTATCAAAGTTCATCAACGCATTATGAGTACGATGCAATGCATCGGTTCGTCGTTGCTCTCGGTAGCACGAAATGCATCATCGAAACGCAACACCGAATCGCATCAACGCATAGTCAGTAGCGGGCTTTACTTATAGTGCATGATTTAGCGGAGCGCACTGCTAGTACGTATTCCTTAACTAATTTTTTAGAACATCCTTTTTGGTTTTTAATTTATATGTAGTTGTATTGGGTTTAATTAAGTGGTTTAGGTGAAATTTCATACAACATTTATTTCTAAATTTTTTTTCCATACGTTATTTATGTAGTATTGAAACTATTCGGAATAAGCAGGAAAATATTATTCGTTTATTACAAATTTTATATCTTGACGTTTCGCAAAATCAAATGTTTGCTTTTTCAAATTAAATAGCTTAGAATCTAAAACATATAAAATAAATTTTAGGTAAGTGAAGGAATAAAAATATCTTACGCACCTGTTTGTAGAAGTATCAATATTTTCTTAATTAAATTTTATAACAATTATTTTAAATAATATTACATGTTATGATTTGAGGTGGAAATGTCGTCATCTCTACTGAATTACACTCATTTTTAATAAATTATTCTTAAAGCAGATCTCAACAATATGATAATTGGATAAGTGCAGTTAATGAATGAAGTTAGTGGAAATCGTCCTAAGGAAGGTTAACATATTAATATCATATTAAGGATGGTTTACGCAGTTTGGGTCTAAATGTTATTTTATTTTGGTTTTTTATTTTAAAAAAAAGTTTATAATAATGTTAAGTTATATAATAAAGATACAAATTTTTTTTTTATTTTTTTAGATAATTAGATAACATTTATACCCAAAATGCGTAAACCATCTTTAATATCATTTTATTTTTCCGACTCATCACACTAAATAATGATAAATAAGACGCCTGCTCTCAAATCTGAATTATAACTAAAAGCAAAATGTCAGTTAGTTAAGGGAGTTAATCAAGGTTAAATTACAATTTTGTAACGCTTCTACTGTTTATTTTTTTTAACTCATTCTTCTCTATCATGATTGCCAATTTACTTTAATAGTAAACCTTCTTTCATTGCCAGTATTGAGTTTTATTAAATTACTTGCCAATCGTTTTCAACTCTTGCTACTTGTTACTATTAACTACAACTCCAGGCACACCATCCTCTTGGCCAGCAAAGGTTTCAATTGCTGCTTTTTAGCAACTGTGGTCCTACTTATTCCTTCATGTTCATCGCCCAACTCTATATTTGCATTCTATTAATTGTGGCTTTCCAATTCATTATTGGTCCTTCTTTAGAAATTTTGCTTTGGGTCATTAATCTATAATCATGCTCTTTTAGTTTGCCGACGTTTCGACCAAAAAAGTCCGGTATTTATCGAGGCATATGTATTTTTAAAATAAGAAAAATTACATAGTCGGACAAGTATACAGGGTCATTGATAGTTAATGGTAGGTTAGACGTTTACGGAAAACGGGCCATACGAGTAATTTGAAAATTTGGCTACTACAATAAATATTTTTATTTTGGCGGTATTGCCGCTTCTACTCCAAAGTAGTAACAACTTAGTAATTTTTAATAAAACACCTTGTATATTATTCAATTTTTACAATAGTTTCCTATACCTATCTACACCGGTTTTCAAGATAATAATTGTTTTAGATTATTTTCTTCCAAATTATGATCCCACCAAAATTTAAACTTAGCTGCTATTTGAACCCATATAAGGCTGAAATTTTAGATGCACTTTGCAAAAGCATTGTAGCTATTTAAATAAATTTATTTTATCTTATACAGGACGGTTTAAAATTAATGATTTTGCCGTGACATATAAAAAAGGTCAAAACTTAATTTTTTCAAATGGAACCCCCTGTATATTACTTGAAATAAACAATTAAGATGCCTTCAAGTTGATATAGCGTCAACTTTTCGAAATAATCGCAATAATTATTAAAAATCACATTGTCTTCACATAATTTGCATGAGTTAACCATGGAACGCCATGTAATTTCACAGTTACCATCATCATCATTGCCAAAAGAACTTGGATTTATTGTCAGTACTTAACATTTCTAGAAAAGACGTAAAATAATAATTAACTTTAGTTCCAATTTTGTAATTTTGAATTTAAACTTTATAATGTAAGAATTAACTTTAATACATCATAGAATATTTGTAAATTACATACAAGAAATACATGGGAATGTTAAAGGTAGTCAAAAAAAAAAACATAAAGACAAGATTAGCAACTAAATTAAAAAATTGGAAAAATAGTTAATTAAGACACCATGCTTTTTTCATACGTTTTGGGCACTACCAATTAAGAAGTACCTGTATATTATTGACTACGTTATTTTGGCAATGATTATCATTTTATATATTTGAAACATGTTAAATTTTTAAATTGATTTTGTTTTTCAACCAAATTGAATTTGTTAATTTCCAAATGGACTTTGTTTAATTATAAATTAAAATTGTTAGATTCTAATTTGAAACAAATTATCTCAAACTGAGTTTGTTTAGTCTCAATTTAAATTTGTTTGGTACCAAATTAAAATTGATACATCCCAATTGAAATCTCAATGTCGTAAATTGAATTTGTTAAATCTAAAATTGAAGTTGATTCGTCTCAAATTGAGCTTGAAGAGGTATAGTTTCCGCATACAATTATGTTATAACTAATTTGAAAAAATAATAAAATTTGTCATTTTTCTGTTTCATGCAAAATGAATCGCCAGAGCCGTATCTAGGATAAAATACGTATTTCAATACATACCTGAGTTATAATAGTCACTTTTCTAGTTTCCGCTTACAATTTTTGTTACAACTAATTTGAGGCAAACTCAACTATTTCAGTAATACATCGATTTAAAAGTGACATCAATTCAATTTTGGGATTTATAAATTCTCTGTTTTAAAGTAATAACATTTATCATTTTTGGGTTTCCCTTTAGTTTATCGTTTCAAGTGTAAATGCAAAACGAATCGCCAGAGCCGTATTTAGGATAAAATACGTATTTTATTTCATTATTATTAGATGGGTTCCTAGTAAGTAAACATTTAGAATTTACACCGACGAAAGAAGTTTTTGTCAGCAATTTAAAGTTGATGATGTCCAAATTGAACAACTTCAGCAACCTACTGTAGAATAACAAAGTAAAAGTGGAAAAAACCGACAGTAAAAGATTGTAGCAGAAATAATGTCACCTACTTTTACAGGCAACAACTATACACAGCACGTACCTTTAACCATAAAAAATGTACAGAGAAATCTAACAAAGAAACCAAAATACTTCCAAAATTGAAACAATTATATTTATTGGTTTAAAAAATAGAACAAATTTCTTAATTGTTGTTTGCTATTTTAGAGTATTAGTTTTTTATTTTGTTTTCTCATATTTTTTTGGTATTACGGTTTTGGGAATTAATTTTAATTGAATAACTATTGCTTTTTATTATTTTTAATATTAAGTAATTCTATTTTAATTGAAAATTAAGAATAATATAAGAGTGTAGAAAGATAGCGAGAATATGTTTAATTTAAGACTTTCATCAAAAAAAGCTTTAGAAGACTATACAGACAAAGATAATCTTAATATTTGAATTTTTTGCAAACCAGATGTTCATTAAATAAGCATGCTGAAAAACCTTAAGAATTTTTTCAGTTTGTACTATCGCAAATTCTTGTTACGTAGACTTGTGTCGATAACTGTGCAATATCTGGTGCAAATGTAATCAGAACTTTAGCAGCCCTGAGAAATAAAATGTGGAATTCAAACTTTCATTATTTGCGAACCGTGAAATATGGAAGTGGTTTGATGAAAAGGGAATGTAGAATTCATATCCGGACCGCGACATTATACCTCAAGCGCACAGCTGGAGCTGTCGTTTTGCACGAACCGTCATCGGTTACACAACCTGTATTAAAAACGTGGACAAGAAAAGTAAAATAATATAAGAAGTTTCTCTTATATTAAAATCTCTAAAGTGCCTCCCTTTTTTAAGATATACCCAAAAAATACGAAGCCGTTGTATTTTATCTTACACTGTACATTAATTACCGTCTGAGAAGAATTTGGATACTTCAGGAGATTTACTTTTATCTATTATTTTTCAATTTGCTTCTATCATACTTTTCTTCGTGGACAAGTTTCAACTAACATTACAAAGGCAATCAATATCTTATAAAGTTGCTTTATTTAATTACAAATGTTTGCAGTTATACTTTCTATAAATAGTGTGATAAGTTGCTTTCTTTTATTACAAATATCGTTCTCCTATATCAACATTTATTCGAGTAGGTTCGAGTTCCAAAATAAATAGCCAAAATAAATAAGTAAATAACGGCTGTTTCAAATAAAACCCCTATATACTTTGGTCACTTTTAGTAAAAGATTTGCGGAAGTATGTGCAAAATGTTAATTTATTAAAATGAATACAAAGAAATTAATTTAATTTGACACATAGTTAAAAGATTTATATTTTAATTATCGTAGTAAAAACTTCTTTAAACAGTTTTTAAATTCGTATTATTTTTTTGTTCAAATCAAACTCTTGAAAACTTACCCCACAATTGTAATATTTTTTGATTTATATTTGTCGTACAAACATCAGTACAATATTTCTTAGAATCACTACATAGTTATACATGATATCCACTATTATAGTCTTTACTTCGTACCTATAGCATCTTCATACGAGAGGATTTCAACAAAGACTAGGGCTCTGTCTGACAGAACTGTAAAAAATCAGAAAATATCTCCTACTTTGCAAAATGGCAATTGTCAAAAATTATTCATTTGCTTTGGCTAGAGCACAAATATCGTGCCTCAAAATATCGTAATAAATGAAATTAAATAACAAAGATACGCGATCGAATTTTGTGGTAGACACAGAAATATTTCCTATGATTAAGACAGCTTTTGGGGATTCAACAATGGCAAGATTTGCTTATTTTCGTATATACAAAGAATTTGTAGATGGACTAAAACCATCAACCTTGCTAGCATTCTAGGTGTGTTCATGAAAAAGGAGAGGAATAATGGGAGAAAATTATTATGAGTGATGAAACCTGGGTGTATTGCTATAATCTAGATATCTAGAATATGATAGATAGAAAAGAAGAACCACCATCAAAAGCACTCACATGCAAAAATCTGTCACCAAGGCTATAGTTATTACATTTTGGGGATAGTATCATATACAGGATGATTCATAACTATTGGGACATAAGCTAAGGGCGGGTTATTTAGACCAAAATATGACCATAAAACACAATATGCCTTAATAAAAGATTGCCGTTGAAAAAGACACAAAGCGTTAGAAAAAAAAATTTTTTTTTCTTTGATTTTTGTTAATAATTTTATTGTAAATTTATCAATTCTTAACAAAATCTACAGAGAAGCATGATTATCGGACAGTCCAAAACGTACCCTTAATAAATAAAGTAATATTTGAAATCCCCTTCTAACACTACGAACTGTTCAACTGCGTTTTTCTCGGAAACAAATGAAATTATCGTATTTAAACAGAAATACCAATATTGTGAAGAAGTGATGTTTACGTCAAATTCTCTAATTAAAATCACTAAAAAGTTTTTTCAAAAAAAGTTAACAGTCGATTTCATCATCAGGAATTACATATTCACGTAGCGCCCCCTACAACATATTGTAAAATAGTACATAAAATAATGTTCTTGGTCTAAAGTTATGCCTCTCTGCCGATTTTGATAAGAATTGATAAATTTACAGTGAAATTATTAACAAAAATGAAAAAAATTTTAATTTAACGCTCAGTATTTTTTTCCACAGCAATATTTTATTAAGGAATATTTGGTCCTATGGTCATATTTTAGCCTAATTAACCCGCCCTTAGCCTATGTCCCAATAGTTATGAATCACCCAGTATATCTACTAAGTATAAAACTACAGTGACCGCCAATTATGGTCAACTAGTTGATTATAAAACTGCATACAGTTAAAATTAAATAGATTTCAATGAAACGCCCAAAAATATTCAATTTGTTGTTTTATAATATACAAAAATTTTGCTGCATAAGAATGCAAACAAATTTTTTTTTGCTATGATTGTATACTGGATTATAAAACCGCCACAAAAGTTGAGTTTACGTTCTATGTTGTCGTCTGATGACTGTCACCACTGTTCGTAGTGTGTGTGACCAAAAAGTGCGCAATTGACAGACTTGGTATCGAAAATGGTTATTTACGTTATAAATCCTGGCAAACTTTTTTTTTAACTCACTGCCTCTAAAAGAACATTTCGAGTATTTGCTTGACGAACGGAAATCCGATCTTCTTGATGTAGCACGCTGGGAAATTACGCAAAAAAATACTGAAATTGAACGGCCGTGATTTGTTGATTTTGATCATATGTGCAGTATCACGATTTCGACATAAATGTTTGAAAATAAACTAATTAAAAATAATGTAAACAAGAGAAACTATTTCACGGGAATTCAAAGTGAGTTTAACTTATTTTACTACATTCAAATATAAATATCAACAATTTTATTTTTACATTATCTTAAGCTTCAAAGGTATGCCATTAAAAACATAAATTGCGAAATTGGTGCAGTTTGTAATTGAAACTCCTGAACTACTAGCTGCAGGTGCAGAATTAGAATGTATTGTACTTGTTGTATCCGCACAGTTAAGAGTTTTGTTACAAGGGCCTAGACCATGAAAATTTTCGGCAATTGTAATTTTGTTTTGCATACCATCGGTCACTGTCAAGGATCTCCACCCCGTAAATATTTTGAGGGTAAGAAATTGACATCCATGATTTCCAAAAATAATTATTAGGCTCTTCTAGATGCAGAAATTTGGCAATTTTGCAGGAAGTTTTTCCGATGGTGAGTTGATACATCTGTCGTTCCGGTACGTTAAAACAACGTTTATTTCTTCCTGATAGTAATTTTTCATATTTTAGCATAAGTTGAATTCATTCAATATGAAAATTTGCAATTGAACAATTTTTCGAATAATTTTTTATTTGATTAGTTGTCGTCCATTAGATAAACTTACCATACACGCATTAATATCATGTCTTTGATTTCTCAAGTAACAGATTTTTATATGTCGATTTCGCTACTGTTTTGATTTCAGGTGGTGTACAATACAATATATCCGAATTATCTTATTCAGACATTTTTTTTCTTTGTAAAAAGTATAAAACACAAACCAAATAAAAGCACAAATAATTAGTAACAGCTTATTATCAACTGTTTTACAGGCCGGTCATGGCTTCATTTATTTCATATGTTTATTAAGCGCAATATATGATTTTGGGTGTTTTTCTGATAAAATTCTTTGTTCGTTTCAAAAAAATATTGTACAATCCTCAAGCGTGAACAATTTTCAAAATGTATGACTTGATCATATCGTGCGGTGATACATCATCGTAATAAAAAAACTATTAAAAAATGTAAAAATCTAATATGGCGTCCATAAGAAAAAAAAAAGTTATGTCATAACTTTGCATCTAAAATGCATGAAAAATAGGATGACAGATTTAGATTTGTTGAAGAAAGCTACCTTAACGATGTTTTAGTTATAAATGTCTAGCTTTGTCAGTTTTTCACATGTAAAGTGTTTGGGTGTCTATATAACAAATATACAATACTTTCCATTTGTAATTTGCAATTGTCCTTGTACTTGGTAGTAATAGTCATGATTTGTTTTCAAACGTACATTTTCATTATTATCTGAATTAGTAAACTTAAGTTTTTTATTACATGTTGCCTCACGATCAGTAAATTTGGAAGCATTAGCTGGACACTTGATTTAAATTATTCCGTCACCGTTTAAAAGTCCATCAGATGCCGCAGTAAGAAAACCATAATCTTGATCTATAAAGAGGCCGACCGTTAACTTTCATATTAAATCTGTCGACAAAGTTGCTTAATGCGAATGCATTTACGAACGTTATCGTTAACACGAGTCGACACTAGGTGTCGCAAAACTTACTGTTAGATTGTCCTTTAAATTCCCTGCGTGCTATAATCTCATGATCGTTCTCTAAAGCGTAGAAACATTTACTCGAAAAGTAGAGTAAAGTAACCGTTTTACCAAATTTTGGCAGTGTGTGGTTGGTCTTAATTTACAAATACTTCCAAAATTGGATGCTGTTAATCTTTTGTAACGTTCTTCCCCTTATAGCAAATTGTTCTGTGGTTCTGTAGTTTCTGTTTGAATCTTAAAACGTTGTAGTACACTGTTTTCAAACTGTTGTAGTAGCTCTTTTTCTCGCCTATCGCACTCTTCAGGAGAAATCTGCATAAAATAGTCTTGATTAATAATGACATATTCTTTGTCAGCAGATGCTGTCGCTAACGTAGTCCTTTTACAGCACTTCAGAAATAACCGCCGACGAGCTGTAATCTACCCTGATCTTCGACTTACGCTGAAATTATGTTGTTTAGTAAGTTGACTGGGACTGTGTCCTTTGATCACTTTTTTTGTGGATTTCTCTTGACTGTTGTCCCGCTTTCCAATTAAAAGAAAGAGCTGCTGCTTTACATCTGGTTTGGAAGGATTGTTTGCTTGTAAAGTTTATTCGTTTTTCTCCGGTGAGTTTGGTCGCTACTAAATTGTAACACGTGACACTCGATCAATTATGACTAGCATATCTTGCTGAAGTTCAGAAGATTTCATACTGGGAATTAAATTAGTTTCATCTTTTGATTTAGGTCCTGTGCAGAATTAAGCCCAAATGATCTCCAAATACAAAATGTGGACAGTTTAGTATATCACTATGCATCTGTTGTATTTTTTCTGTATGTGAGACACTACTATTTTAAATATTATATTGAACTACACAATGAATTCTAAATCTTATTCTTGTTACAGAATTGACCAAAGAATTTCTTTGTGGTAATTGTATTCCACGTCTGCGACAACCTGATGGATCCATATGTTTAACGGATTTTCAAACTGCGAAAATTTTGGTCAACACATTTGCATCGGTTTTCACAAATGAACTTTCCAACAACATCTTACCAGAAACCTCACTGAAGTCACGTTCGATGTCAAGAAAGTCAAAGAAAAACTACTTAGCCTCAAAAATAACTCTTCACCTGTAATTGATAGATTAAACACATTTTTTCTAAAAAAAGTTTGCTGACGTACTTTGTACTCCTATTTGCAACATTATGAATTGCTGATTCAAAACATCGACGGTACCAGATCTGTGACAAAATGAACCCGACTAATTACCGTGCTATCAGCTTACTCTCAATTCCATCAAAAATTATGGAAATCATTGTAGCAGGGGCAATCTCTGATTTTCTTACAAAATACCATCTAATACCAATTGAACAACATGGATTTGTGAAAGGAAGATCCACAACTACAAATCGTCTTACTTGCATAAACGACTGGTCTCTGTCTCTTTATAAAAAACTGTCAAATGATATAATGTATCTTGACTTTGCCAAGGCATTTGACAGAGTTTCACTCCTTGGCCCTTTACTGTTCATTGCATATCCTAGTGATTTACCACATCATATTCATTGCAAGAAAGCGTTTGATGCTGATGATACTAAAATTTATGGTAATCCATTACTAGAACATTACGCTTTACAAGGAGAGCAAGTGGTGTTGTGATTGGTTACTTCCCTTAAAGGTATGCAAATGTGTTGTTTTGCATCTAGGCAAACATAATCCGCGGTTTAAGTTTCTTTCTCCACGGCCAACTTCTTAGACCGGTATCGGGTGTAGTGTGGTGTCCGGTCCTTAATCGTGATCAAAACATGTTAGAAAATGTTCAACGTCGGGCTACTAGACTATGCTTTGGAGTTACTCGACCACCGTATTCTGAGAGACTAAAATAGGCGAACTTACTATATTTTTCTGACCGACGCTTGCGCGGTGACCTCATATTCACCTTTCGCATAATTAAATTTAATTATGGAAATTTAAGTGAAATGTTTGTTTTGAACTCCGATTCTCGCCTTCGTGGACATGTATTGGAATTAAAAAAGGAACAATTCAAGTGCGTTCAAAGACAAACATTCCTTACAAATCGAGTGTTTCATTCCTGGAATGACCAATGCGAAGAACCAGTAAGATCATCTTCAGTTAATGTTTTCAAATATAGAATCGATGTAAATTTATTTTTATAATGTTAACGCCATTGTGTTTACTTATTTATATTTTCTGTATATAGGCTGCCACAAGTTCAGTCCTCGGCCTTTATTCTTATGTAATAACAATAATAAATAATAATTTTTAAAACAATTGTGTGCAGGCAGGTCGACATTTTTTCTTTGGCACGCGCACAGATTCAACAGTATTTGTTTCTTATACCTAAAAATAATACTTTTCCTGTTTTCTTGACAATGATAACACAAACTCTAGAGTTCCATAAAGACTCTTCTATATGAACAGACAGTGAGGCTTCAGAAGCAGCGTCCTATCCATGAAATATCACACGTTGCCAATAGTTTCCTTAGTTGTGAGTACCCAATACCAATTAAGACACAAGTTAATACTACGCTTTTATTGATGTCTATCTTACATGTCGGTCTGCAGTTAAGTGCGTTAGCTGTTAAGCAGGCACCTCGGGTTCAATTCCCGGTGCAAACATCGGATTTTTCGGCCGTACTCTCTCGCAAGGCAATGGCAAACCAGCGAGAGTATACTTGCCTAGTAAACCTCTTAACTAAGCCGTTTGGGATCGGCGTTTAACAGTAGGTCCTATGTATATGTGTCTACTGTCACGCACAACACATATACATGCGAGGGGTGCGCAACGTCCGGTAACGGATATGCGACTTCAAGAAGAAGAAGATCTTTTTTTGGTGTTTTCAGTGAAAATCTTTTTATTTTTGTAACGCATAGTGCATTGTATGGTAAATAAACTTTCGAGGCCGTGTTGTTATTCTGCAGTGATTTGCAAATGAGTATTTTGGCATGCGAAGATATTTAAGTATTAAAAATTAATTATTTCAGTAAAAAAACTTATTTACATCTACAATTCTTCCACTAGTAATTGTTTCTCGCTCTTCTCGTTGTCAATTGTGATTCACGCATTTCTTGTTCCTGCGTTTGAACAGCATCATTTATAGAAAAATCACCTAGATCGTCAGCCGCAGTAGTAATATAACGACTACTAGTGCTTGTTTGCGGATTATCAGTCGTCACAAAGTAAAGGTCACTGTTCTGGGATTTGATGTAGCTTGTACTTCCTAGCTCGGACAGTTAAGTACTTATTGAAACATTACTGGACGTTGGTGATTTTTAGTGATTTTTGCAATCAGTTCATTTTCGTCTTGGCAAGTCTTGGTTTTAACACTATTTCTCATTTGAGCCATTCGCAATCGTGAATACATTATAATGTATGATTTATTGAAAGTTGTATTTTTACTGAAAAGGGCAGTTTTGTATAAATATTTGACGTGTTCGTACGTTTTTAATTTATCACCATTTAAGTAGATGAAAGCCATTTCATAAAGAAATGTGTTCGAATTAGTAAAATTTGACAGTTCAAGGAATTTGAAACTTTGCGGTTTTGCAATTTGCCATGTGCATAAGTTTACATTCATGGATATAATCAGAATCTAAGTAAAGTTTATTAATTATATTTTTCGTAGTTGCCTCGTATACGTTGTATGTGTTCTATTGTACAGACAACTTCGAACTTATCTTACTTATCATTTTAAGAACGGTGTAGTTTTTTCCCGGTTTTTACTTAGACTCATTCACGTCGAACTATAAAATCTCAAATCTTATTTGCTATTATAAAAAGTATGGAATTGTTACATTCAACTCCGCCTGTCTTTGTTTCAATATTTTCGCGCACTCGTGAACATAATTCTCAGGTTGCTGAAGTAGCCCCTTTGTAAGTATTTTCCTAAAAGTAATCTCCTGTGTTACAAAACGATACAAATCTTTTTATTTTTAATTTGAATAAATATTCAAAGAGATAAAACAATGAGACGGAAGTGAGCATCTCTACGATTAGTGTGATCGAAACCTTTCTTAAGTAATGTGATTAAACACTTAGAAGCAATTAACAAAAACTGTGGGATGTAAATGCGGTTTAAATATTTTTAATGACTTCATTTTACAAGACAAATGCTATGTTTGCTGTGTAAGAAACTTAGATTTCATAAAGTTCTTGTTTAGTTTAATAACTTTTAGAATTTGAATTAAAACTTTATAGAATTTATTATACCAACTTCCCTTATTTCATGTTCCATTATTAACCTAGCTTTGTTTAATTTACAACGAAAATAGAATTTAATTAAAACGCCTTGCTTTTTAGACCTTAATTGTGTTTTTCCCCGTGATAAAATTTTTTTTCGAAGCAGAATTTTATTGAAAAATTCTAATAAAACAACGGGTTTCATATTTGCTATTCAAACGTTAAATTCCAAAATTATTACATTAATTTAATTTTATTAAAAAATTTATTTTAATGTCGATGCGGAGTTAAGAAATTGTGCGGCATTACCTTAAGCGTCTTGTATTCGAATTTAAAGAAGCTGACTGCTGCTGTATTGTGTTCCTTTGAACGTTTGAACTTGATTTTGTTGAGAAAGTTACATTATGAAATGCTCCGGTGCGTTTCATTTCTAAATTCCAAGAATAAAAGTCGCTGACTCTCGTTAGCTTTGTGCAAGAAGGCGAATTTAAAATCGGTCAATTGATGACTTTATAACTGCTTAATTACATGATCAGCATTAAAATTATTTTGCTTCTTTAATTATAAATAATTGCCGTTTTAATAAATACAATATATTAGTATAGTATTATTTGAATTTTATAACGTTGTTATCTGTACTGAAAGGCAATATATCTAACCAATAATAATAATAATAATAATAATAAGGACTTTATTTCCCAAACAAACAGAAATGAATGAGAAATCCCAAGGCGAAGTTCAGTGTACTTCAAAAGTAGCTCTGCTCTTCCACTTAACCTTGAGATGAAACAACAGAAATGTTATAATATGCCTTAAATGTAAGTTAAAACTAAAAAGAAATTATCACACCGTGTATAAAAAACCACAAAAGAAAAAAAAATCTAAGAGTGTTAATCAACCTGCAGTCATCCTGAATCAGCATTCCATAAGTTGACCAATACTGAGGTAAAATCATGTAAATGAAATTCGGAATTAGATGCAACAAAAGAATCATCTGCTTTTGAATAAATTCAAGGGCAACGATTTGTAACAATTTTCAATATTATTATAAATTTTACATACCTGATAAGAATAGCATTTTTAAAGAATTGAGTTGTATGTTGAGGTGGTGTGAGAGTACCCTTGAATCTAATATTAATCGTATGTACATCTGTGCGAAACTTAATTTTGTAAATTGGAGTTTGTCGCAATATAATATCATGGTATAGGCAAGCAGAATGAAGCCACCGACGCTTATTCATGTTTAACCAATTTAATTCGTTCAGTTTACTAGATACACTATAATACTTTTGGATGCTAAAGATCAGTCGAAGACAAGAATTTTGTATTTTCTGAATTTTCCTTTGATTTATGTAATAAGAAAAGGACCATAGACACTATTACAGTACGTAAAATGCGATAAAACTAAAGAGTCGCACATTTTCCTGCTAAGAAAATGTCTACTTGTGTAGATAACCCTAAGTGCATTGTATGCTTTCTTTAAACAATTATTAACATGTAAATCAAATTTTAGATCCGTGTCTAATATTAACCCAAGATCCCACGCATGATTACTTAAGGCCAGCTTAACGTGATCGAGTTCGATCGTCCGATTTACTTGTAAATAAACTTCTTTTAACTTTTTAGGACCGAAAAGTAAAAGCTTAGTTTTTATTGGGTTTATTATTAAATTATGCTTTGCCGAATATTGTCTTAGTGACTCAAGATCACAATTAAATTTACTAATGCTTCCTCTATATCTTCTATATTAAATGACAAATAAATTTGTGCGTCATCCGCGTAGAAGTGTACTTTACTATAGGTAACAGATCTCTTTAAGGAAAATGCGTAAATACAATAAAGGAGCGGCCCTAGGATAGATCCTTGAGGGACTCCTTCACATAAGTCCAAACATTCCGACTGTTCTCTATCTAATTCAACACTTTGCGTTCGACCATATAAAAAGCATTTGAAGAAATTGCAAGAAGTATCATCAAATCCCAAGGAAGGATAGATAACATGAGTTCAAAATTAGTCGGTTAAATGCTTTAGAGTAATCTATTAAAACTAACACAGTTAATTTCTTACTATCTGTAGCTCTAACTATATCGTCAATGACATCGGTAAGCACAGTTGTACAACTATACCCTTTCCGGAAACAAGACTGAGTATTGGGAAGAATGTTTAATTTTACTAAGAATTCTCGTACTTGAGAATGTACAATTTTTTCTAGTATTTTAGAAATAGCAGGCAGAATACTAATAAGCCTAAGCATATCAACTGACGTTGGATTCCTTTCTTTGGGTATATGTTTAACTATGGCCCGTTTCCAGGACGAGGGGAATTTTCCTTCTAGCAGGCAAGAATTTATAATATTTGTAGTATGTGTTATTATTATTGGGGCGCATAGTTTTAGAATATATGAAGTAATTCTATCACTGCATTCCGAACACTTTGTTGAAATGTCAAAAATGAAATAAATCAGTATCATGTATGCTGGTGCAAGACAAACTTTAAAGTCGTTTTTCTCGAAAACGGCTCAATTTACGAAGGTGAAACAAGTAAACCTTTTTTGCGTGTTTTTAAATGATCTTTCATCGAATTTGAATGAAATTAGCAAAAAGTCAAAAGCAAAAAAGTTTCGAGCAATTAAATGCATGACAGGGGCGGTTCTAGCCCTTTAAGCTTGATGGATGAACGTCAAATTTTGCACGTTTATGCGCATGAGCATGAGTAATCAGCGTGCCAAATTTCAAATTAATCTGTTAAGAAACAAAAAAATTTTTTTTTTAAATGTTTAAAAAATCCTAACTTTAAAGTGCTGTAGATCCTTTACCTTTGAGTTTTAAAAAAAATGTTACAGAAACTTGTGGCCTTTATTTGTACTCTAGAATTAGCACCTGAAGTTTTTGCGCATAATTTCCGGACACCCTGTATATTATCAAGTGGAGTGTTGGAAAGATCTTGCATCAGTAATTCAGTATCAATTGAATAGTACTTTCTATATTTGGATAGAACAGACATCTTCACATTCGTTATTAAGAAGGTACATGATACTAAATCATGATCTGATACCTCATGAACGGGGATCACTTCCACCTTCTTTGCCGTGGTCTTATCATTCACAAATAAGAGATCAAGCAAGCAAGATTTAGATTTGCTAATTTGCGTAGCATCTTTTACTAATTGAACCAAGTCAAAGCTATTCATAACATCCACGTTCAATCACGTTAGAGTGATTAATGTCAAAGTAATCATAATTAAAATCGCCAACAAGAATAACCAAATCTGAGGAAGGAATAATATTGGATAATGAATTCTCAATTTCATTATTAAAATGTTTCTTGTCATAGACTTCTGATCGGTAAACTACACCGATTGCAACATTCTGCCCGCCCAGCACCAAAGATATCCATACCTGTTCGATTGCTACAGACATAATAATTTTAACAAATTTGTATTTGTTTTTTATGTATAATGCTACACCGTCACCTCGACTAATTCGATCTAGCCGAATAACTTTTTATTAGGTATGTTAATAACGTCATCAGAAATAAGAGCAGACAACCAAGTTTCGGATAAGCAAAACACATCAAAATCATTATTTGTAATGATGTCCTTAATTTCATATACAGAAGGGACCAAAGAGCGCGTATTCAAATGTGCAAGCTTTAAATCAGTAACAGGTTGATTGACACTAGCCATAATGTATAATAAATAATAAGAATTAAGTACTAATAAAAATTAAGCGAAAATTCGTCTAATAAATGCACAAAAATAAACAACTATTGCACACTTAAAGTCTACGATAATCTAAACAACTCGAGCGTAAATGTTACAATTGCATATACATTTTATCAGTAAAAAGCAAATCATCATAATGAACAATAAGAAGTAGGTAAACAAATATATTTAAGTTTAATTGATAGGTAAACTAATTAGTTTCTTAGCATCTTTTACCTCAAATCTATTGCTACCGGTACTAGCGAATATCGCACCATCACGCACCCAAACATTGCTTCTGCCCAGTTTTTATTGCACTTTGCGTAATAGATTTAAGCGATGGAATGTGAGATCTTCTTGCACAACACATTTTGTTCCTTTGAATTGTCTTCTATTAATTATAACCAGCTGTCTAGATTTATAGCTTACGAATTTAATTAGGATTGGTCGTGGATTACCTTCCATTATCTGTTTTCTAGTACGATGTATACGATCTATACTATCACTTGTTAAAAAGACTCCTATCTTATTAAATTCATTGAGCACAATCACCTCTAAGTTGCACAATAAAAAATAAAAAATGTGCACTCAACTAATTTATCTTGCCACGAATTTATTTTTAAATTTTGCTTCAAGCTTCAATAAAACAACAATTTAATTTGTAAGAAATAAAATTTATTTGCTTTAATACAAGTTATGATAAAAACATCATTGTGATGTATTTCCATACAATTGTGGTTATTATTTACATAAATAATTTATTTGCTTCGGACCCAGTTGAAAAAGATGAATCTGTTGAGTTTTTTTTAATCGTGAAGGACGTCCTTGGTTGTAATTTGCTTAAATGCCCAAGTTGATACTAAGAGAAAAAATAACATAAATTCACTGATAAAAGATATGCTGAGTCAATTGTATTTAATTTTGATTATTTTCAAAATTAATTACGCATAAAACTATTAGTACCTTCTGATGACAACTTTGAATGTATCAATAACAAAAAGTTGTTAAAAAACTTTTCAATTTTCTTAAAAACCCTTTTGATCTCTATACAGGTACGCTATATGAATACATTACCATAATGTTTATCTCATCAATTTGGAATTTAAAAAAAACCCTAACAAACTATTTAAGTGGTTAAATAAAAAAATAGTAATTTGCTTACCTTCTTTCCCATATTTTACAGGCACTGATTTAGCACTTAATAATTTACGTTTACTGTTTATAATAATTTCGGAGGGTGAAACAAAAGTTATACCAATTTTTCCACAATTTTTTTGCTACTTCTTTGTACAATTTACATTTTTTGTAGGAAGTTTTTAAAAAACGTACGTCTACGGCGTCTACGCTGTTCTTTTTATTATTTATGCCACTGACGTATTATATGAATACTCAACGTGACAATAATTACGGTAACTAATTTTATAATTAATGCAGTATCTTGGAACAATGCAGTAACTTCAAACTTCAAACCACTTTCATGTTCCTATTCAAGAAACGCGCATCGAGACAGATACGCTGGAACTAACATAAAAATTAAGGAGGGGAAACTGAGAAATCTCGTCACGATTAGACGGTAGAGCCATCTACGTTTCGTCGTACTTTTACAATAGTAATACTCTTCCATATTTTGATAGGGTTGCTCGAGAGCATGCTGAGCGTGCTGATAACAGACCAAGTAACATCCAACCAGTTCCTACGGTATCTTCAGTCGAAAATACTATCGATGATGATTTGTTAGTTTTATTATAATATTTTTTTATTTGTCACTATACTTTGTATTATAGGCCACCTATGGATGTTGAACGCTTAAGCGACGATACTATAGACAGAGCAGCAATAACTGATAAACAAATTGTGGACATAGATTCCTTTCTTCAACAACTGAAAAATATGTGTGATCACAAACCTATAGGAAGTTATCATTTTAGACATATGAAATTAATGACTGAGACTCAGAAAGGAGCTATTTTAAATATACCTTATATTTCTCAAAGAAGGTACCAAAAATGCCAAGAACAAGTTTTCCAAAAAATTTTAGACACAGCCATAGAATGCATGAAAGCTGCAGGGAAAGAAGAAACTAGACTCACTAGAGATTTAGTTGATAAAGAGGGATATCCCTTAGTTACCGTAATTACACACGGTGCTTGATCGAAAAGATCTTACAAAACTGATTAGTAGGTACTTTCTGTAGTGGTAAGAGGCAGTTAATTTGTGTTAAACTCTAAATAGTATATTCATGTTATTTTAGAGATGCATTGTAGGAGCTAGAACAGGCAAGTTGCTCTACATTGGTATACGAAACAGCAAAGAAAATGTTTAAAACATCTTTTAATGGCACTGTTGAGAGTTGTGGACTATTTGTTCATATGGATTATCAGTTTCTAGGGGCTAGTCCTGACGGGTTAGTCGGTGACAATGCTATAATAGAAATAAGGTGCTCCAGATCAATTAATGATGTGACCCCAGATAAAGCAGTTGCTAATAAGAAATTGCCGTATTTTATGATAGATAAAGGTAAAATTAAGTTGAGACGTTCTTATAAATGTTACTACCAAATTTAAGGGCAACTGGCTATAACTAATAAAAAGATTTGTCATTTCATAGTTTGGACTACAAAAGGAATGATTTAGAAAGATATTATCTAGAGACAGAATTTTATGGGTACAAAAAATGTTACAAAAATTGGTGTCTTTTTATGAAAATTATATGTTTAAATATATTTTAAAAGCTTAATAAACCGTCTTTACAAACTTTCAGGTTGAAATTACTACACATTCAAGGATGTCAACGTCTAAATCGAATCCATATTAGAAACTCACTCATTCTAAAGGAACGAAATCGAGCAGACTACTAACAATTTGGTTTTGACGTTGAAATTTTTAACATTATTGATTCAACCAGATTTTTCAGATGTTTGGTCTAACGAGGATTTTATGTAAATATGACGACGATATGTGTGTTGTTTATCAAATTTTATCGTCAAACCAAGAATAAATCAATGTCGTACTTTAAATTTTATACACGATCGGTAATATCAGTACAGTTCAAAACAAGCTTTTCGCGCGTAACTCTACACCGTTCAGCTGCTAAAAGCGTATAAAAGATTATAGCAAGTGTGCGATGAAAAAACATTTTGCTTGAAAAACAATATAAACGTCTAACAGCGTCAAAACAAGATACCGCACGAAAATGAAAGAGAGAATAAAATTATGTTTAAAAAAAAATGGTTCAAACAAAAGTTGTAGGCAATAAAATTTCCAACAACTTTTTTCTTATAACTGTTTTCGTGTAACCGGTGGACAATATTGTAACAATAATTATTGTCACGTGATTGTTATATGTCAGTAATAACTTATCGGATCAAGAAATAGTTTAAAGAAAAGTAGTGTATAATTAAATTACCAACAAACTTTATTTAAAGCAAAAATGTGTAAAATAAACATTTTTTGAAATATTTGAGAATTCTAAAATCTGGGTAGATTAATGTCACTTTCGGCTAGATTGATAATGCCCAAAATCTAATTAGGTTTGCGGTATTATAAACAAGGCCCATGTGCAAACTTTCATAAAAATCCGACTGGTGGTTCTCTTGGTGTTTTCTTTACATACGGACGGATGGCGAAAGGCCGGACGGCCATCAGACGGAAATTTTTTTTTGCTGCATTATAACGTACTAACTCTAATTCGTCGGAAAAGGTGAAAAAAGAGGAGTTAAAATTTTCGGTTTTGTAAAAACTCTAAGGCCTAAGGGTACCTAGTTTATTGGGTTTAAATAGTAAAAATAATACCGATTTTTCTCAAAATCAATCATTATAGTAAGACAATTTTGTGTTCTATCTACTATATAAAAAATAAGTCGGGTTTTCCTTCCTGACGCTATAACTCCAGAACGCACGAACCGATTTCCACGGTTTTGCATTCGTTGGAAAGGTCTCGGCTCCGTGAGGTTTATAACAAAAGAAAATTCAGGAAAAATTTCAACAGAAAAACGGGAAAATCTTTATTCACATACAGCGCCATCTCTGATACATAGCATGTACTACAAACCAATCTTTTAAGTAGATGGCGCCGGTGCATCGTAATGACAATTAACAAGTCGCAAGGCCAATCGCTTAGTGTTTGCGGGATAAATTTAGAAAATTATTGTTTTTCACATGGGCAGACGTTGCGTGTTCACGAGTTGGGAAACCTTCCGCTTTGTTTATGTTAACGTCAGACCAAAAACAAAAAATGTGGTTTACCAAAGTGCACTTCAATGAAACGGATAATTTGCGGACACGTATAACGCTTCGATTCAGTATTTACTTTGGATTCACTTTCATTTACTTAGAGAAGTTCAACTAAATAACACTTCATTTTTGTAATCGAAATGAATTCATTACTGTTGTGAAATAAAATAAATTTTTTCTTTTCAAATATTAAACAAAAAAATGTTTCTTCATCTTTTAATCACCAAACGAAATGTTACATAAAACGAAGCCATCTGGTGGCGAAACGGAGTTTGCCGGGTTTGCTAGTTTGATATAAAACAATTTGAACGCATTTCAAACACACATAATAAATATGAATAAAATGTCATAGTAATGAAATGAAATTGAAGTTTATATAATTCTAGACAAAACAATGATGACAGACATTAAAAACCATACATAACGCGACTGCACTTCCGGTACGATTGGAGTTCATTCATTATATTGAGTCAAAACATAGATAACCTCTGTTCAATCAGGTGTTTGCAAATATAAGACAGGTCATGCCAAGTCCACGTGTATAACTTTTGTCAACTTTAAAAATTTAAGTTGGAGTAAAACGTACTAACAACCTTTCGTCCACATTTATAACACAAATTGTAAAAGTAAAACTCCTTAAATTGAATTTTTCCATACCTCTGTAACACGAATTATTGTTCCCTGAGGTTTCATAAGACAATCCCTGATTCCACAAACTTTTAGATTCGTGGTATTAAGGTTGTGTTGTATCTATTATTTATACAGGGTGGCCCATCAAAAACCGTTTTTTGAAGCTATCTTACAATTAAAAAAAAACGCTCGGATAGGTCAATTTTTGTTTGGAGTGCGACATCTTCTAAAGACAAACTTGGCCCCGAAATATCAACAGGGTGGCTCAGGCATGACATAATGGGTTGACAGGTACATCATATGAAAGCCCTTTTAATTCTCTACACAGTTATATGCATTTTATTTCGGTCAGATTGCCCCAAGGGCTCCTGACAGCCCTATTATCGAAAATAAAAAAAAATCTGAAAATACTGCAATATAGTCGCGAATGCCAATTCATGTTTGCAAGGGACATTCATTAACCGTAAAATTTGTCCTGACAAATGAACAGAGTCCCCGGCAGCCCCCATCTCAAAAAACCCACCCTGTAGGTCAAGTGGCACTTCAAGTGGCACTTCAAGTGGCACTTCACATGAAAGGTATTGTAATTATCTATTCAACCAAATACATTTTATTTGGAGAAAAGGAAATGCAAAGATACAATGAACAATAAAATAAGTAACTCGATCAATCCACCCATTTTCAAAATAAAAATTTAAAAGATCTCGGACGGGTCTGTAATAACAAAGAAAATTTTATTACGGTAAAGAAGCGACACTGAGTTGATTTAACATATAAAACGTAAACTACTTGCGAATGACTTTGGTCTATTTTGAAACTACTAATTCATCGGCTTCCTTCAATTTTACGATAAATAAGTAAGGAAATTGTCTTGTTAAAATTTATATGTAAATGTTATTTTAAACTTTTGAGGTCCGAAACTACTTAAATACAAAAGTATCTTCCTGTTTTTAAAGTTTGCTTTTTGTTATTATAAGATTGTTCCAGATCTACGAAAAACAGATTAGTAGGTTCTTTTCTAATCCTGTGTTCTACATTAAATATGTTTCTGATTTTGTGTCCTTGTGCAGTGATATATCTTGCTTTTATTTTTATCAGGTACAGAATGATGGAGATGTTTAATAACCACTAACAACGCTCTGTCTTCATTTAGCTGGTAAGTCTGATGAATTGTTTGGTTCTCTCTCATGAATTTTGCTAGCTTTCTGTATGTATCAGGGATTCTAGTTGCAATTTTTACTCTATTGTTTTTTAAACTCTTGGTGACGTACTGTTTTTCTTCAACTGCTGGTGTAAGTTTTTTCTTCATATCTGATAGATTCATTACTCCATACACGAAAATTAGAAGAGGTTTGAGTATTGTGTCGGAATGTGTTGTATTTCCGTTAGTGTTATTTTTTTCTAAGAATTGTTTTCTGTTATATTATTCAGTGCGCTGTATTTGTTGGAAACTGGTGTTGTATTAGAGTTATCTTTATCTTGTGTATTCGATCTTATTTTTCTACGTTTTGTGGCTTTATCAATTTTCCAATGGTTTTCTTTTGATTTTGTTGCAGGTTCCATTTGATCATCACTGGTTGAGACTATTCTAACAAGTTTTAGAGGATTGTGAGTTGTGTAAAACTCTTGTAGGCTAGAGAGTTTGGAGAGAGTAATTATTGGGTCCTGGTGTTGTAAGGTGTTGAAATTTGTCTGTTTATGAAAGTTTGGTTCTGGTGAGGATTTGGCATTTGCAGCATTTGGCCACTTAATCGAAGTTGACTCTGTATTTTTTGGGTATATGGCTGACTAACCATAGTTACAGCCAGGTCCATTGCCTGCTGGTAACATTACGGTACTGGAAAAAGAAATTACTTGTTATGTGATTTCTTTCACTAAGAGTGACAAAATTAAGTTAAATGTCATATTACCACTTTTAACGATAAGGCAGCCGTGGCCGTATTATCAATGGTCACTTGAATTTATTGTTTATTGTTTATGTTTTGATGATTGAAATATAGTATAGAAAGGAAGTCCCAAACAAAGTGGTCTATTAGACGTTTATGGAGAACTAAACGTATTTCAATTTTGAAACTTTGTGATAATATATTATTCATACTGATCTTTAATTGTAAAATAGTTTCGCTTATATTGCACTTACTCGGTTGTGCCGAAGTCGACTCAACTTCTTTATGTAAATAGAATGATATGTTTTTATGATATTTTTGTATTTAGTTCCTAATTTAAAACAACTTTTATTAAGGTTTGTAATATCTACTTCTCATAGTTTTTGAAATATCGTTAAATTTTTTCAAAAAATATTGGTTTGTAAGATATATTTAAAAATTTATATTTTTGAACTTTATTAAAATAAAAAATTATATTTGGTTTCCTTTATAACAGAGCTTAGTTTTATTCATTATTGTGATCAAAATATGTTCAGTGTATTCAGGACGTCCACCATTGATTCTCAGTAGCACTTCAAATAGCAACAAGTCGATTTTTTAAATGGAACATAGTAAATATTATTGAACAGGTTGATTCAGAAATTTTTGTGATCGATTGATATAAACATTACCTGTACTCATTTCATACGGTTTAGAAATTATTACTATTTTTATAAAATTATTTTAATGTGTAATATCTAGCTAACTATGGAAAAATATAAGTATGCATTGGTAGCAAGATATTTATTTGTAGTAAGTCAAAATCTAGGTAGCGGTGCAAGACAAAAATTAAAAAGGTTTAACGGTAGGAGCAATGTAGGTTACAAATACCATACGAATAAATAAATAAACACAAATAATAAAATCTTATTTTTAATTAGTTAATATCTACAAAAAACTTAGTTATTAAATTGTTGAAAATGACGTCCAACAAAGATGAAGTCTTCGTAGCACTTTTTGTGTAGTAGCTCTTCAAATTTCACTTCTATTAATTCTTTTAACTGCCGAATTTATTCGACCTACCAGTTCTTCACAATTACTTACGGAGTTGCGTAAACAATATCTTTTAATTTACCCCAAAAGTAAAATCGCAAAGGAGTAAGATCTGGTGATCTTGGACGCTAACGTAATTATCAAAATATTGGTTACCTAGTTCTTGAGTTACAGCATGGGTACTATGAGCCGGAGCTCCGTCCATTTGGTACCCAACAAGTCAAATATTACAATATTGCATGTTACCAATAATGCATTGTTTTTTTTCCATCGTTAGCTAAATATTACCAAATTAAGTATAAATTTTATAAAAATCAGTAATAACTTGTAAACCGTATGAGATAAGCGCAGGTAATGCTTATATCAATCGATCACAAAAATTTTTGAATCAACTTGTTAAATAATATTTATTATGTTCCATTTAAAAAAATCGACTTGTTGCTATTTGAAGTTCACTTACTTTGAGAATCAATGGTGGACGTTCTGAATACACTGAACATATTTTGATCGCAATAATGAATAAAACTAAGCTTCTGTTATAAGGAAACCAAATATAATTTTTTTATCTTAACCAAGTTCAAAAATATGAATTTTTAAAAATATCCTTCAAACAATATTTTTTAAAAATTAACAATATTTCCAAAACTATGCAAGTAGATATTACAAACCATAATAAAAGTTGTTTTAAATTAGGAGCTAAATACAAAATATCATAAAAAAACATATTCCATTTAACATAAAAGAAGTTGATGTCGACTTCCGGCACAACCGAAAGTGCAATATAAGCGTAACTATTTTACAATTAAAGATCGGTATAAATAATATATTATCACAAAGTTTCAAAAAATTTAAATACGTTTAATTCTCCATAAACGTCTAATAAACTCCTTTGTTTGGGACACCCTGTATAACAAAAGGATTGAATTTGAGAATGGTTGTATAACCGTTTAAACAATTTATTAAAAGGTTCTTTAATTGAAATAAAGTTTAAATTTTTGATCTCAAAAACATAGCGGAGGTCACTGGTTTTCAATTTATAATCATCAAAGTTACCAACGAAAATGGCATATGCGGTTCGTTTCAATTCTGTGGTTTATGGCTCTAATTAAACTTTTGTGAAAAAAATGCAAGTGATGGAGGTAATTGTCAAAAAATGGATAGCTAAAGTTTACATATCTTACAGATTTGCCAAATACTACTAATAAAAAAAATTAAATATTATGAAAAAAAAACCTCAATTTTAACTGGAATAATATTTTAATTACTAAATCAAACATGAGAATTTTACCCCAATAATTCTATATCTGTATATAATAACCACTCTCAATATAGTGATTTTATTCAATTAATAATGCATTTCTTTAGAAATAATATTGGTAACTTGAAATTCAAACAATTAGTTTTGTAATGTACCGATTAATCAATTGAACTGTCCCAATTTGTGTTAAAAACAGATTAAAAATTGGTATATTATTAAAGCATTTACCAATCCTCGGATGATTTTAATTTTTTATTTGTTACGATACTATGTTTTAGATTAATATATTTAACTGTAAAGCTTTCATGCAAGTCGATATTAAATGTATCTTATTTATCAATATAAACATTCTTTGCTAAAAAGTCAAAAGTTAAAGTACATGTTATATGGAGCTAAATAAAACTATTACCATAATCTTTACTTACGTGATATGTACGCAAACAAGAAAACGCATAATTTATCAATGCCGGATTAACTTTTCTGTAGCTACTGTCTTTTGTATTCCACAAAAAAATTCATTTTATCACACCAGTTGGGTTTACGCGCGCATTGTAGAGGTACTTTAAAATTGGATTGTACACGAAAGTCCTTACATTCTATAGTAAGATTAATAGAACTGAGAAAATTGTACCACAGGATCAGATGCAGGAAAGTTGAAGCACCTTTTTCAGGTTTCAGGCTTGTAGGTACGTGCCTCATAAAGAAAACATGCGGTTCCACTAAGCCTTCTATTAGTGTTCGAAATCACGTAGAATGTTGTGGAGCCTTAGAATGATTGAAGAAGCTAATAGCAGTTTCAACTCTATAAAATTGAGTTTTAATTGACATCCACGTTATTGAATAAAACAATATTTTATACATAAACTCATTACAAACAGTTTGTGATATTGTAATTTGATAAATTAAAAGTTAAAGTTATTTTAAATAAATACGTAGAAAATTGTTGATACTGTAGGGATTTTTGTTCACACAATTGAAACTTTACAAAAGCAGAGATAGAGTTATCAGTAATTGTTACCATTTCGATTTACATTCTACATAATGCTGTTTATATACCTAATCTTAAATTTCAGATGTACATTGTACTTGTGTTGAACAAATATGCGTTAATCGTAATATCATAACTTTAAATTGTTTTTATTACAGATGAGTTTAAATATTTGTTTTGGAAGTTGAATGGAAAAATTATTCAAATTTCGTTATTACATTTTCCTAAAACAACTTATTTAGATATTTAATGACAATGTAATCATTAACCTACATTTACTCAAGCGATCGTTTAGAATAAGCAAAGTATTTCCATAAACTAAACAAGTAACAAAACTAAACTTTAAACCTCAAAATAACCACGAAACGAGTTGCAAACTTTAGTCGGAGAAGCACTACAAAAACGAATTACTTTTTTTTGTGAATGAGGTACATAAAAAGAACTGTTGTTAAAGGATAATTGCGTTAGTATTTCACCAAAAGAGTTCACAATGTAATCAATATTATAAATTAAAAAATGTAAATTTACTCTGGTGATGTATAATTAAGCAGATTGTTTGATGTTTTTAAGGCAGTTTCGATTCGAATGGCCCTACAATATAATAATACTTCAAAACGGACGTTAATATTCGTTAGAGTTTTTTCGTGTGTGTTTTTAGGCGTTTTTAATACAACTATAAAATATGGAAGGTGATCAGTACCTTAAAGTACTCCATGGTCAACAAAAAAAATATGTTGTTTCCGAGAATCACCACTTTGGATTTCGCACCTGGTCATCAAGACCCTCCCGGACAATTAGAAAAAAATGTACAACACAATTTCACAAAACACAATCATACACTAATATAAAGCACACAACAAATATTCTACAAATTAATGTTGAGGGGTTGAGTAAGGACAAATCAGATTTCTTGTCTAACCTTTGTTTCAGGAATAGGGTCAATATTTTACTTTTACAGGAAACACACTGGGGAGATGAGTCAAGTAAAGTATAGTAAAAGGTTTTTATGGACTATCTACAGAATTCTTGACGAGCGACGTAGGAGCGAGGTCATAACTGTGACGAAACCATAAAACAAGGTTAAGGACGGGTTGCTTACAAGATTTTATACTCAACTGTATGATTTTACTTAAACAAATATGATCTGGAAAAAGGATTTGTCATATTAACGTATATCAAGTCGTCTTTGCTTGTGTATATAAATTGACAGTTTTTACTCTTAAAATCCACACATTTATTCTGACATTTACGTTTGACATTGACAGTTGTCTATAAAATAACAAAAAAGACTAGTCCATAAAAAAGCTCTTTGTAGCGTAAAAACTGTATCATAAACAGCACAAAGTCGACCGGTTGACTATAAAAATTACTGATAAACCTCATTTACGTTAACAATTTTTAGAGTTACTTATGAAAGGTGACAGTACTCTACAGTACTTCATGGTCAACATGGTGTTTCCGAGAATCACTCCTTTGGTTACTGAATCTGGTCATCAAAACCTTCCCGGACAATATGAAAGAATAGTATAATACACAATCACAAACTAATATAGGGCGCACAACAAATATTTTACAAATTAACGTTTACGTAGATACGTCAAAGACAATATTCAATGCAAAAATATTCAAAAGTAATTTCTGAAATTTTTGTTATAGTTACAAAAATAGCTGATAAACACGTAGTAAAGATGCACAAACTTTTTTCAGTAACTTGACCAAAATAGTATATAACATTACTAGCAAGGTAAGAGAGTTTTTACAGGCAAATGGAGAATATAGCTGATGCTGGCAAGTTACCTTCGTAAGCCAGTAAAACCCGTTAACTTGCGGGTATTGTTTTATATTTTATTTGTTTCTCATTTATTTAAATTTAAATTTCAATTAATAAAAATCCTCAATAGTTTGTTTTAGAAAGAAATTTTCCTCTAGAAATATATTACTGTAGGTGTGTGCTCTATAGTCACAGCTCCTTTTGTGGAGAAAGGTGCAAATCAACGACTAATATTTAACACGTCTGGTGTGACTATAGAGCACACACCTACCTCAATAATTTGTTGTAAACGTCGTAAACTATGGAAGTATTACCATAAACATGTATTGTGACGGTAATTTTCTGCTAAGCTATTCCTGTTGGCGCCACTGGTGAAAATATTTGGTTATTTTATGAGTGAGTTTCTCCCTGTAGGTTACGCAACTCAATTTACGTTTTATTTTGTTTTGAAATGGCGGGAATTTTTGGAAACTGCCTTTCCGGAGTATTACTCGCCTAACGTTGTTTTTCTATTTTGTAGTTTTTATAGCATTACGTGTATTAAGAAAATATTGCTTTAGGTAATGAATTTTTGTTGGAAATAACGTGACGTTAATTACTTTCTTGTATGAAAATCAATTTATTACGGTCCAAAGAAACTGAAAAAGAATAATCCGTAGAAATAGTAAACCGTAAGTAAAGAAGTTTTGCCTCAGCGCCATTACGTTATCCTTTGTAGACCTTGCACTGGGTTCAGCTTTTGTTTTCAAACACTTGGGGAACAATTCTTACTATTGTTAACTAGAAAATTATGGTCATCTTCCTCACTAATGTGCTATCGTCTGTAATCCTTGTCTGGCTCGTGCAGTGAGTACACGTTAATCCGTCAACACAAGAGAATCGTTATAACTAGTTGATCACAATAACCTTGATCTTTGAGACCTCTGAAAAGCCGAATTCTATCATCTACCAGCAACTTCCTTCAATTAAGATCACCACGTTAGAGATGCGTACTTAGATTTTAAGATTTCTCTATCCATTTTTATTGCGCTTTAATAATTTTTGCTGAGTTTTGCGTTTTGCGGATGGCCACCTGATAAAAACAGGATTTTACGAACAAAACGTATGTGTAAGATTTATTTACCGGGACGGTCGTATGTGGGTGCAGTTGAGAAAATTGTCAGTATTCTTTTCCTGTCCGCGTTTATTAAACAAACAGTTGCGGAACACGCTATATGTATTGTCGTCCTGTATGTACCTGTATTGTAAAATTTGTGTTCAAAATAGATATACTGTTACGGTTTTATTTTCCGAATGTAGGACGTGTGTCGACAGCAGTGTTAGAACGTGTGTCGCGAGTAATACGATACTACGAATGTCGTATTTGGCTCGCATTTTGCTAATTGTCTATTGGTGGAAAATAAAATTCGGCTAAGATTCCTAGACGAACAGCGGACATCTTCTTTTCCTTCCGTACGGGTGTTTTAGGGTTCATCTTGAAGTTGAAATTTACCGTGAGTACACATCGCTTTTATTTTTCCCGTTTGTATTAATTCTAATTGCTACGTATGCTTTTAGCACGTTGCTTGACTTTATGTTTTCGTTGTGTGTTATACCTGGATAATTCCTGAGGGTGCTGGAGTGGCTGATTAAGAACCTTCCCTATCAATTAAAGACTACACCACGGTTTCGCATTAGTTAAGCGGTGAATACTACGTCTAACAAGGGTTGGTTATGCTTCAGAACTTTATCGAGGGAACCTATCGCCTTCCGTTCTTTCTTCGCACACCTCTCCTAAGAGGACTCCTAGGGTTACTTAACTTCCAGAACTGTCGATATCGTCTCTAGCAGGAAACTTTCATTCTAGAAACTGCATCCTACAGATTATAGCTAAGTTTTATTATTTAAGTAACTTATTCAGTGATAGTGCGTATAAAGCTCAAGTACATATGACATGAAACGACTTGATCTCTAGTATTTAAGTAAGTAATTTTTATTTGGTGTACTCTCTACAACCGAACGTTTTTTAACTAGTTCAATACGGGCTCGGGCGCTTTACTTAGAACGGTTGACGCGAAAACAAAAAGTCTTTTGGGTTTGCGGGAGGTACTTACCCTTTAATCTTAGTTTAAATTAGTTTAAATCGCCGTGTGTAAGTGATATGTGTACGCAGAGCCTTCTTAATAATCAATCCTCAATTGGAACGTTAACATTAATTTTGGTGTAACTAAAGCTTACCTGAAATCCACCACATTAATTGCGAACCTTATCTATTATTAAGCGAAGCTACTGCTAACGCACGTAAATATATGCGACAGTCTCTCTATTTCTGTCACATTCTTTTAATACTTTAAGATTTGTTTGTTGTTGTATTGAATTGTCTGTCTTTCCCTTTTGTTTTGTGTTCGATTTAGCGTATTAGGCTTTAAGTAAAACCTGTTGATCTCCTGTTGGTCGGTTTTACTTCTTTCTTTTACCAGCAAGTGGCGTTTTTGTTAGTACAGCAGTATGATTTTTTTTAGAATTCTTTAGGAACCTCCGCATGGACTCTCCGACAAAGCCTGACGCTTTGCTGCTCTAACTTATTATAAATACTTTATCTTTTACGAACTTAGTGCGCTTACATCAATCCGTATCCCTTTGTTTCTTTTTTTAGGTTGTTCCTTCTAGAGCCGTCGTTATTTGTAAACTGCAACCGTATTACAATACGTTAATTTATCAAATATTTTTGTAAAAGTTATCTTCTACGTTTATACCGGTTTGATTGAAATATTGGTAAAGATAGTCAACCGCTTGTATTTGCTTGTATCACGGATGCAATTCATTCATATGCATGTTGGGTTGCGTTTTTTGTTTACTTTTTCACCTGTACTGAAGCGCTAAGTTATAATGTGTACGATTCTTGAAATAGAATAGTTCAATTTATTCCACCGTTGTAAAAAATGGCGCAACATACAATCCGTAAAATTTACTTTTGTCAATACAATGTTGCAACGTTTTCAAATATTTAGTAAACGTATTAACTAGTAATTAAAAGTGACGAATTTTTCATTTTATGAATAATACCATTGATAATACAAATCTTGGATTTTAATGACAATGTGTTTTTTAATAATTTACTAAAATACATGCGAAGCGGTTATTTGTTAAAACAGTTTGGTTTGGTCGGTGTTAGATAAATAAGAAACAATTATTTTTACAAATTATGCTTGCACTTTTATTTTTAACTTGCAAATAATAATGTTGACATTTGTTTGTCATTTAATAACTTCTTGTTAGGAATAAAGTTAGAACATACTGGGAGAAATACCCACTAGGTTCAGAAACGCAAAATTATTGGTTTTTGTATCTACTTGTTTTATACGTGTTCTAGTTAGAAAAAGGATTTTAAATTCAACTTGGTAATAAAACCCTATTCCTTATGTACTTCTAAAAAATAAAAGTACTAGATTTTAGCTTGAGGTTGTGTTGTCTCCCGACGGGTGCGGATAATACGATGTATAATACACTATTCTTTTCTGTGACGAAATAAATGACGTTTAATATTAGAAAAATCATATTTACAATAGAATTAGAAAATTATTGAGGAAAATTTGGTGTTAAAAAATAGTACTCAACTTTTTTCCCGAGGGAAAAAATAATTTACGAAAAGTGACACTTTGTTATCTGTTAGTAGAGATAAAAAGTTTGGATTTTTACTACTTTGAACTGTATCAAAAATATCATGGTTTCGAATTAAAATAGTTTAATTAAAGTAAAAACTAGCTCATTAATTATAAACATTGTTTCAAAAAATTACAACTACACACTGATCAAAAAATAATAGTAATAATTTACAAACATATTTACACATAAATAATAACGTTACCTAATACAATGCTATACATAAAAACATATCAAAACATTTACACTTATTTATGCAGATAATATTCATATTTTACGGTGTGGTTTGTAATTGTAGATTGTAATATAAGAAAATTCAACATTCGTTCCAACATAAAAAGGATAGCGTTTCTATGTTAAAAAATTTTAACTTCAATGACCAAAAATTTAGAAATTTACTTGCGTAAGCCTAATAGATTTTAAAACATTTTCAAAACGGATAAACGATGTTAATGTAATAAATATATGAATAGGAATTTTCAAAAGAAATATTTAAAAGAAATTGTTTTTTTTGGGAGAACGTTTTCAACGATTTCTTTAGAAATTAATACTTTTCATAAAACTGCAGGTTTTTTTCATAATAATAAAAACTTTATTCACATGTGTATGTATACAATCTTTGTTACATACTTATGTGTTTGTCATGATGGTATAACCATTGTTATAACCTTACGTACAGAAAGATACAAATAAATATTATTACATAGAACAATTAACAAACAATAAAAAAAAAATATAAAACAAAGGACACAAACATTTAATTAGTACGTCGACAAAAATCCTAATAAATTCTTGTATATTGTAGATACGCATGTTTTTTGTTTGTTTGTCAACATTGACTCAATGCACCAATATTTCAATCAACGGCATGATGCATTGGCAACAATGTCGTGCCTTAGCATAAACTATCAGCAAAATTACAGTTTTCTATTTCACATTTATCGGCAATACTTGTTCTGTAAATTCTACAATACAATTGACGTTATTTTCTTAGCAACAATAAGCAATACTACCGACCTCTGATGTTTAGAACAAATTTCGGGGTCGCATAATCTCGTAAGGTTGACTATCTTTATCAATATTTCAATCAACGGTTTAACCCAGAAATTTTTATTTGATGCGAGTAAATTAATGTTATTCCGTGATTACAAATTCATGCAAATTTATGAATAATTGAATTTTTTAACCTTGTGCTGGGACTGAAAAAATGAATAAAGTCAAACATCTATAAAAATCCAATCCAAGTTATTTCACAACAGGCCTTCCTTTCCGCCATCACAGTCCGGTCCTGGTACGATTGGGATCGCGTAGGTCCCTTGTCAACGCAATTCCGAAAGAAAGATACGATGGGGATTATAATTGTGAAGTTGAGTAATACTTGCAAATTTCCAATTTGTTTGGCTGATTATACGCGCACTCATAAACAGTTATCGTTACAGAAAAAATCAGCATTATACTCCAAAAAGGTCCACGATATTAAGTAAAAAAAAGGTTGAACAATTTCTTTTGAACGTTCCCGATGACCAGTGATTGTTTGCGAAAATTGTAACAATATTTGGAGTTTTTGGATGTTGTCGATGTGATGAAAAATGATGTAGAATATATATATGGGAAAATTTTTTACTGTTACATTGCGGCAAACAAAAAATTTTAACAAAAAGATTTATCATAACCGATAGTGGCTGCAGCTTCAAACTCTGCATTTGATACAGAAAACATGTAAATTTTTGACCTCCTAAAATAGAAAGCCTAAGATTTTTGTTTGATATAGCGACATGGAAAGTACAAATATTTTGCCGTCCTCAAGTTCAGCAGTTTTACAATTTAATTTAATTTAATTTAATTTATTGTAGTGACGCTTAATTAGATTAAATTGATATAGTTGTAACTTACGTAATACACCGTGCTGATTGTGTTCAGTCTTTTTCAATGCGTCTAATAGCTATTAGGTGTATAAACTTGACTACTTCTATCTGGAAATTAGTCAAACTTTACACATAAATAATGAATACAAGCAATTATTACGTTAATTAATTAAATAAATAAATAATTAAAAGAATGAACTTTATATTGAACGAACTGACATAAATTTGTTTTATAAGCGATTGACCAAACTGATTTGGTTCAACTCCAATTAAGCGCCAAACAACTCAAACATTTTTAGTTGCAACGACATAAGCGAACTGACAAGTTTAACATGAGGTGATATATTAAAACCAAATTAGCATAAGCAACAAAGTCTCTGTTTTAGGAACATAAAAAGTTTCAAACTCAAATATTTTTAACGTAAGTTTTGTTAAAAAATACGTAAGCAAAACTCCTTCTCTCCAAAACTAAATTTGTCAAAATCTAAAGCTACGAACGCCTCATAAAGATTTTTGTCTTCCCTGTAAAATTAGTGAGATGTTGTTTATGCCATTCTACCTTGACTGCTTCAATATATTGTTCTTGATTGAAATCACCTCGTCGAGAGAATGTCATCAGTGAGCATGTCATCCGTATAATGTTGTAGACATTTTGTTGCCAGATAACTCCTACTGGCTGTACCATACGTTATTGTTTGTAACTCGTAGGCTTTGAATCTTCACGCCATATAAGCGATAAGCATTAAATCTTTTTGATGTTCACTGTGAGGGCGACTTTATGTTGCCTAAAACACAAAACAAAATAAATCTTTCTGAAACATCGACCCGATTATTTATGCATCATTTAAGAAAATGTTAGAGCTTGACTTTGCGCTCCCATCGAAGACCATCCGAACTTTGGTAATTGAAGAATTTCGTTTTAATACTGAATTGTGAGGTAAATAGAATTATGGAATGGAGGACAAAGAAACCCGTCCATATATTTTTTCATAATTACTATCAGATGATTCGTCCAAAAAATTTGATCATGCGCCCTGGGGTAACATAGTTTCACACAAATTTGATAGTCTTCTCGTAAAGAAGATGACTGCAATAAATCTTGTTTTCCAATTTTAAGAAACATTCGATAGCTTGACCTTTTAGTAGCCCAATACTTTGATATTAGAGCGAATGTCACAATGAATTGACCGTTAAAATTTTTAGAAATTGTGCAAGAGAAATGTTCTTCACAAAATCATTCTTCAATAGAAAGAAATGACAATGATTAAATGTAATACGACTTAGTACTGGATGATGTAGTTTTAGTAAATAAAACGATGAGTGGTCCTTATCCTCTAGTTTAATTATGTCATAACTCAAAGCAAGACAATGGCGGCAATTTTGGGGTTCTTCTTTACTCTTTTGTCTGTTTCCACGAAATTATAAATATAAATACTATTATAAATGTTCTTAGTTTCTGTTTTTAGAAATTTAATTTTGTCAATTTTATGACTTGAGAAGGGTACGGTCGATCGTAAGGAAACCGATTGTCAAATTTACTTATTATTCATCGTTTATTTACTAAATGATAATGAGTTTTTGGAAACACTTCGTCTACTTTCTACAAGCTTTGAACAGGCGCATCTAAATCATTTATTTCGCGAGGTGGATCAACAGTTCGATTTAAGTTGATAGTTTTGTGGAATTTGGATTGTATGTGCCGGTAGTCACCCAACCCGGGAGTGGTTTTTGTAGAGTAGGTTTAGAATAAATAATCTATCCACATTAAATTGTAAAATGATAAATCAACAGCTACGGATTTGTTAATCTGATGTTAAAGTCGAATTGTCAAATGGATGTAGTGGTAAATTCTCAGATATTCTCTTAATGGTGAAATATTGTAATTTAGTGCGGAAATTATTTTAAAAAGGACGCCAATAGAATTGGAATTTGCGGAACAAGAACTACTTAAAATTTGCGTTCTAGGATTACGTCTTTGCAACTATAGTTTATAATAATAATAAAAATAATAATATTAATCTTTCATTTACCAAAACCAAATACAAAAAATAATTCATTGGAGACATATAACGAACTTTGGTGCTCAATCGTCTTTTTAATTTTATAATCAAAAATGAATTCTAAGAAAGTAATCGGGTTGTTCTGTTCGACTGACCACCGACGTTGCCAAATTGTATATTCAAATATCTTATAGCAAATGCGACATACATTACATTAATTGTCCCATGTATACTTTAAAAAAAAAACAAATCAATGCATTGGCACGGTCTACCATTTGTCTGATTAACGATAATATAAAGCGGTAGATATCTATTCAAGATTTTTCTCTTCGTTTCTCTTTCGATGATTTTAACGAAATCTCGCATACAAACAACTCAAATGGTATTATTATTAACAACTCTAGCCACAACATTAACGTTTATTGTTATATTATGGTTTCCTGTGGCATTTTGAAACGTGCCTGATTTGTACGGGACCAATACCTATAATATTAAACTTTAGAAACTAATCCTATAAACCAACGTAATGTAAAAACTCACCGGAAATTTTGCGAGTTTACTTCCCCGTTTAATGTAAATATTGCCTCGTGTGTGAAAATAGTGTCAATAACCATTTCTCAATTTCGTTCCTAATAAATTGAACATTATTTCCGTTGAAGTTTACGCGCTTTTCTTTCTTCACAATCAAAAACTGCTGATTGGATGAATTATTTTGTATGCTTTGTACTTCAACATATTTAATGTTCAAATACCGAAGAGTTGACAACAAAATACCTACCAACTTTGAAGGAAGGGTAGTTGTTTTGCAAAGGACTCTACTTTGCTTAAGATAATGCCAAAGAATAGGTACTAATATTTCTCAATTTGACACTTGAAGCGCCATTGGTTTTGGTTTTGAGCTTATTAAAGTGGTAGGGTATGCTAATACATTGACTTGCTTCTTTTAAAGGAATACATAGGACAATATAATGTAATGTACACTTATAAAAGAAATTCGCTGTATAAATAGTAAACAATGGTGTATTGAAATAGATCAATTTTTTAACGGTCTTGTGTGTTTGAAAAGATCGTCATATAGTCTGCGAAGAATGCTTGAATTTCGTTTTTTGTGGCTTTAATATCAAAAACCTTTATTGCGACTTAACGTAATTAATTTTAGATTTTCGTACCTTTGTTTGATTATGTCCATAGCAGTTTGGTAAGTTTCTGTAGAAGGCTAGATATTAGTAATTGCTTGTGCAGCTGTCCCGCGTACAATATTGTATTTAATAATACAAAGATAACCCAGTTTATATGGGGAGTAACTTTCAATACGTTTTTAATTTACAAAGAACATTTATAAAAAGTCAAACAAAAAGTCATTCAAAAATTAGCTGGAACAACTTAGAATGCAGATGCAAAGACACCTCGCACAGCAGCATCAGTTTATTCTACAGCAGAATATTGTGCTTTTATTTGAATAAAAATTATCACATAAAAAAAAGAATACATTGAAATAAACAGTTAAATTCTATGGGTATAATTAGTGGACCATTGAATCTACTTCTCTAGATTGAGTTCCGGTTCTTTGCAATATCACTCCATTGAACATTGGAAAAAAAGTTGTGTCAAAATGAGATTGCCAATTTAACAAAAAACTTATCTATTTGGAATAACATTAAGAACTCTAATGCTAAACAAGTAGTTATATGATGGGGCTTCTGGCTCACTTTTGGCGCGAAATTTGAATTTTGATCGTCATCGTAAATGTTCGGGCAAGCTTCGTAAGTCAATATGGAGAGGGCGTGCGCGTTGGTTCGTGCGCAGTCGGTCATCGTCGGGTTTGTTTGTAAGTCAAGATGGCGGCATCTGCATTTACGCCTGCAGATGTATCCGTTGTGGCCGTCGGTTATGTTCGGAAGTTTTCGGTTGTCGGTCATGTACGGAAGCTTTCGGTCATGTTCGTGTTTGGTTGTTGTCGGCTATGTTCGGGAAGGGTCGTAAAGTCAAGATGGCGACGTTCTGAGTGACTATATATAAATTGTGTAATTTCGTGTGTGTGGTTTATTATTTGAAACGTATTAGCAGAAAATGTCTACATTTTTTGCAGATATAAATAAGACAGCTCATGTGCTTCCATATGTGAGCCTTCGAGAGTTAGCTATTGGTGAAAAACACGAAATAAAAAGTTTTACAAGAAGTGATACAAAGTTTGGTATAAAAGTGGTTTTAGTGTTTGATTAGTTTATGGTAACATTACCGGAACGTTTCACAAGCAAATTTACTGAGGTTGATATAAAGAAGATAAATTTGGACATCAGTAGTGGGAAGAAAATTTATTTAAAAAGCCAAGGTGCATTGGGGAAAACAACAAACATTGAATTTGTAGAATAAGGCCGAAATGTAATAAATTGTATAAATATAAACTATACTTGTATTTGAAATCGTTACACCAATTGTCTAGTAATCTTAAAATGTATGAAATAAGAAAAAAATGCAAAAAATTAATATAAATAAAAGTAATATAGAATTAACTTGTTCTTAATAACCCAAATACACCCATAAAAGTGATTAGATTTAATTAAAAAAACGCATGTATTAGCGCTTTAATAAAATTATTTAAATCAAAAATGTGTTTTATTTTCGTTTTAGAAATGCACACGAAAAATTTAATGTATACAAGTAATTTAATTGATACGTCGAGAACAGACGCTTCAATGTGCGTTTGTTCTACAAATACAATAATTCACCTTGGTCGCTATCAGTAATTTTTTTTCTATTTGTATTTCCTTGTGTATGACAGAGACCTGAATTTAATAATAAATGCATTTTTGCTTTATATTATTTACAAGTGATTTAAATGTTAAATGAAAGCATTGGATTTAAACAACACACATTTATTTAATTTTTTTATACAAATCTTATATCTAACTTAAAAGTATACTAATTAATACAAAACTGTGTGCGTTTTTCTTTAATAATTTTTAAGTCTTGTCTATATTGTTTCACAAAAAAAAAAAAAAAAACCTATCCCTTTAATTTAACCCTGCTGTACATCTCGCTCATATCTTCCACAATTCGTTTTCTTAAACATGACCATTCCACGTCATCCTCAGTTTTTGGAGTTGGCAGTTCCACCGAAGAAAAACTGGATGCAGGACGGTCGTACAGCGCCCTACACAAATTCTAATTCTTCCCCAAAGAAACCTGTTGAGGGGGATGAGTTTGTTTTTGTGGAACCTAAAAAGAGATAAAGAAAAATTAAGACACGTATTATAAGTAGCAATAAATAGATATTAAAATATTACAAAAGGTAAATTACCTCATCCTTCTCGCCAAACAACTCCAGGAGGAGAATGAGGCTGTTGGCTCAAGAACCTCTGGTTGATGCTGTAAATATAGTTAAAACAACAGTAAATAAAAATAAAAAAACAAAATAAATACCTAAACTTCTTGGACAGGCACACGAACTTTTTTTTTTTTTTTTTTTTTTTTTTTTTTTTTTTTTTTTTTTTTTTTTTTTTTTTTACAAAAAAAAAAAAAAAAAAAAAAAAAAAAAAAAAAAAAAAAAAAAAAAAAGTTGTTCATGATGTTAATTCTGGAGTTCATCATTTAATTTTGCTCTATTGTTGGAAAGAACACTTTTACATATTTAATAGAATATGTATGACAGAGAGCGGCATTCACGCGCAAATGACACCTTTAAGGGCAATTTTTCAGCTTTCAGAATGGCACCTTTAGAACATGTGATGTATGAGTATGAATATGAAGTATGAATTGTTAGAATTTTGAATCAAAATTTTTGACCAAATACAGTGGGAAATACAAACTGCATAAGAAAATGCCTTTGTACTATAAATAGATTGATTTACCTTGATCTTCAAACTATTATCCGCGCGGAATGAGATCCTCAAGAGGGATAAATATACCCTTGAGCATATCACCATCGGAAAATTTGAAAAATTACAAACATTTTAGATGTTCAATCGAAATTTTTGATCAAATACAAAGAGAGAAATACAAACTGCATAAGAAAATGCCTTTGTACTATAAGAAGCCTAGCAAGACTTTTGTACAGGATTCATTTTGGATGAGTTACCAGTTTTGACTTCAAAAAATTTGAAAATTTTATTTTTGGTATTAGGAAAATAGAAAATGTAAGAACCAAATAGTACACAACAACAAAAAGACGTAATTTGGTTAAATGTTTAATTATGCTTAAGTATTAGGAGCGTAGAAACTATAAAAGCGTTATTTATTTGAATATTTATAAATACGTTCTTTGAAGAAATATTAACAGTTAAAACTACTGTTTTATTTTGTTGAACTTATTGAATTGTTTATAAAATTTGTAGAATACATTTTTTAAGGGGCAGAAGGGAAGGTGGGTGTAGACTGAGTGTTTTTTATTCTTTTTTCGTGTATTTTCGTAAAGGGTGTTTTCGAACAGAAAAAAACAAAAAAAAATGTGTTTTCGTTTGTTTTCGCGCATTATTTTCAGTTTCGTGTATTTCCGTAAATATTATTGTATTGTGTGCAGTTTTTTACTATATAAAATGTATTTATTTTTACTTGTTGAATTTACTAATGTTAATTTTTACTTGTTGATTTACTAATGTTAATATTTTTGTTCTTCATAGATTTGATGATTTGTAAATACAACCCGCTCCTGCTAATAAAAAAACAAATGGAGACATCTGAAGAAGACGCATCCCGACGAGTTTGCGAGGATTCAGCAGCAGGCAATAGATAAGCAAGAAAGGAATTGGACGTTTTCTGCTGCTGCCCAATCGCCGGGATCGCCTCCTCCTTTTGATCAAGATTACTGGAACAACAGGGGATACTGGGATCCGATCCCAGCAACCCGTGTTGTTCCTGAAGAAGAGGACTATTGAGCAAGAATGATGGTACCTACGTCCCAAGTCTAGGGCCAGGGGTCATTTTATCAAAAACTGCCAAGAAGCACTTGGCCCTTTACAAAAAATATAATGAATAATTTTTTTATATGTTATTTGTACTTTTATTATTTTTTTGTATTCAATATAAATGATTAAACCATTTCAAATCTATTACTATACACATTCAGCCTGTGATCAGCGTTAAAGCAATAACTTAGTGTTTCTTCGGCAATTTTAATCCTTCTTTTAAATCGCATGTCATCTAATAGTGTTCTTTGCCAATCATTTATCCTTGCTTGTTTTGAAGCGTAGAACCAAACACGTACATATAACGCACTTCATTTCGCTCTTCACAAAATATAACTTTTTTACTTGTCATACTGCGGTTTGCAAGTTAGTTGTCAAATATCTATGAAAGCCCACTTCCTGTCAGTGATCGTTTAGTAATGTTGAAAGTGCGACAAGGTGAAGGAGTTGTTGACACCTTAATACGAACTTTGCCGTTTGAATTACATATTCCGTCTTACCAGTATTGTGGTCCTTTAGATTCTGCTTGTAAAAATCACGATATTGCATATAGAGACAGTAAAAGTTTAGACTATTGTCACAAAGTCGACAAAATCTTACAAAATAAAGCTTGGGAAAGAGTAAAAGCCAACGACACTACTTTTGGAAAGCGTGCTGCAGCTTTACTAGTAACTGGTGCAATGAAAGCTAAAAGAACATTTTGTATGGGTCTTTCTCATAGAAAAAAAGGTTCACGTAAACATGCAGGAGTAAAACATAGAAAGAAAGTTGTTGTGACGGCTCCAATCGTATTTCGTAGAATAAGAAAAACTATGCGGTAAATAATGTTTTGAAGGTTACGGCCTTAAAGAATCGTAACAAATTTTAAATTGCCTCGCATAATTCCAATACCAAAAACTGGAGGAATTTTACCATTCCTTATTCCGATATTTGCTGCAGGTTTATCCGCAGCTAGGGTCTTAGCTGGCGACACAGCAGGTATTGTAAGAACTGTAAATGACGCAAAAAACGCAAAAAAGCAATTAGAAGAGGGTTCGCGACATAATCGCACAATGGAAGCAATTGCGCTTGGTAAAAAAGGTAGCGGAGTGTATTTGAAACCGTACAAATCGGGAGGTGCCTTATATTTAAATCCGTATCAACAAAAAAACTAGTAAAATTACCCAAAAGAGCCTTAACTGATGTTGATATTATGTTAAAAGAATACTCTATTTCCGCGACGTGTTTATGTCAGATAATTTACCAAAGATGATCTAGATGATCTAAAAGGACCCGGGACTCATTGGGTTTGTTATAAAAAACGCGATCAACGTGTTTTGTATTACGATAGCTTTGGCGACTTACCCCCATCAACAGAAATTAATCGGTATTTTTTGGGTTGTAAAATTTTCTATAATTATGAAAGAGAACAACAGTTTAATACAGTAGTTTGCGGACATCTTTGTCTCAAATTCTTATGTAATAAGGAGTAACTCGTAGTTTCACATATAATAGTCACTAATAATTGTACATAATAGATACAATTACGTTTTGGGTTTAATCGGCTTTTATGGTTGCAATTCGATAAAGAATATTACGTATGGAAAAGATAAATTTTACTACAAGTTGGAAAATGGTGATTTGCATTATATCAGTATTCCACACGGTGCATATAAAATTGAGGAATTAGTGGCAACTATTAAAAGAGACCTACATCTCAATGAGAATATTGTACCCGATGCTACAAACCTAATAATCGAGGCGAATCATAATACTCAAAAGTGTGATATTAAATCTAAATTTCAAATCGATTTTTCTCAACCTGATAGCATTGGTCGGATATTGGGGTTTTCAAAAAATGCAGTTTTAAAAGCAAACAGAAAGTATGAATCTGATATGAATGTAGAAGTTGTGAATCTTACAAACATTCAAATAGAGTGTAACATAATCAGTGTCTCATTTAGAGACGGTTTACCGTCACGTATACTGTATCAGATTCCAATTTCAGTTCCACCTGGTTATAGATTAGTAAATACTCCTACGACTCCGTTGTATCTGCTTGTTAATACTGAAGTTATTAATAACATAACCATCAATCTGGTGAATCAAAACGGCAAGTTGATTGATTTTGGAGAGGAACCATTTACGGTGCATTTAGAATTAAAACAGTATGGTCTTAAAATTTAACTGTAAAAAATCATATAACTATAAGACAGGTAACGCTCCACACTTTAGTACCAGTCGAGTTGTCGAAGGGTTAACGTTTGGTGAAAAAGCATTTTTACAATCTATTGGTTTAAAAGTAAGGCAATATTATGACGGATCCATTAAACGTTTTCCAAAAAATCAGTTTTGACAAAACCATTGACCGAGATGATATTCATACGTATCTACCATACGGATAGTAATTACGGTCTTTCCGACGAAATTAGAATTGTAATTTAAAGTCAAGGTTTAGTTACTGCCACGTAAGATAGCCATGTTTACATTGAGGGTTCTTTCAAATTAAATTCTGAGGATAATGCAAAAACTAGTAAACTGACAAATAATTTTCCATGCTTTTTATTTGAAGAAATTAGATATGAATTGAATGGACAAAAGGTTGACACCTGTAGATTGCCAGGATTAACTTCTTCTATTAAAGGATATGCATCATATACTCCTAATGAGAGTAGGGGCTTAAACGATGCCGGATGGGTTAGTGCTGATAATACATTGTCGGTTGTATACGAAGATACGAGTAAACCATTAGAAAAGCAGTTTTATGTTAATATACCGCTCAAGCATTTATTTGGTTTTGCTGAAGACTATAATCATGTGATCGTCAACATGCGACAGGAATTAATCCTTTGTTCTCGAAATTTAGATTGCTATAAAGGTGAAGCTTCAGGTTCAATTACGTTAACAAAATTGCTTGGAAAGTACCACATATAACTCTAAGCGATAGTGCAAAAATTGCCTTATTTAACAATCTCAATCGTAATCCTGTAATTAATGTACCGTTTCGACAATGGGAAATTTACGAACTGCTTGCTTTAAAATCTACAAAAATTGATGTATGGCCTGTTAAAACTTCAACTCAGCTAGAAAAGCTTCGATGGGTGATCGTTGCATTCCAAAAAAAAGAAAAATTTGCAGACAGAGAGTGCAGCCGACTTTAGTGATGTCGATATCACCAACATCAAATTGAATCTTAACTCAGAACGTTACCCTTATGAATCGATGAATTTAAATTTTAATGTTAACAAGTACAATACTGCGTATCAGAATTATGCTAATTTTCAAGTGAATTACTACAACAAAATAATTAGAGAACCATTGCTCAATTACGAAGAATTTAAAAAATGTCCCATTTTTGTTATCAACTGTTCAAGACAAAACGAAAATTTAAAAACATCTACAGTGGATATTAAACTTGAAATTGAATCATCAAAGAACTTTGAAACAGACGTGGTTGCATACTGCCTCATATTGCATGACGCAGTCGTGCACTATAATCCGCTTACTGGAGAAGTTCGAAGAATGTGAAAAATAAAGTATATTGTAATGATCTTATATGTATTATTAGTGTGAAATATACAAATAAGTTGTATCTTTGAGTTTTATTTATTATAGCGATGAAGTTTGTTCAACTAACAAGTAAATTATCAGTGTTTGATTTTGATGTTGCGGAAACTATTAAAGAGTGTACCTGTATAAACAGACCTGTACCTGTATAAACAGACCTGTACCTATATAGACAGACCTGTACCTGTAGAAACAACCTGTACTTGTATGAGCGGACCTGTATCCTGTATACGAAGACATAAATAGAGCTTCTAATAAGAGCTGTATAAAACAGGTATAAATACAGATAACCATTTATATAATCTATTTGTGTGAGTTTGACATCTGAGGAGAGTGGTATAATCTGAGAGATATGAATTCAAAAGAAATTGAATTGAAACGGAAGTTGATTAACGCTAGAAACACTATTAAACGCAAATATGATATGTTAAGAGAAAATCTTTTTACTGCAGAAAAATCATTTATGGATATATATATATATATCATAAAACCAATCATAAAACCGTTAACTAAAATTGATCATGATGATGACACAATCTACAAAAGAAAATTTAAGATGATGATCAACTCCACACTCAAATAATACGATAAGTCATAATTTTGAAGGTTCGCCAATTTTTAAATAGAACTATGGTAAGTGGAAAGATCAACCCTTAGAAACATTTGAAGAACATTCGTCAACATTTTCAAAAAAATCAGTTCAACCAGTAGAAATATATGAAACTGGTGGTACTAACTCCGATTTAGATCTAGAAAATAAAGAAGAAGAACGTAGAAATGCAACGGCATCATTAGTACCTATCTTGGAGTCATCTTCAGGTGATTCATTTTTAGAACAGTATCATGAGTTACCAAGAATCTACGTCAATAGAATGATTCATAGCGGCAAGAATTCTGCGGACATTGATTATACCTACGGAATTCACTATGACGTCACTAATGATAAATGGATGATTGCTAAATCATACGTCACTATAGATGATAAAGATATCGTTATTGATGGTGAAAAGTATGAAGGTACTCCAGGACTATACGAACTACTAATAATGAACAATCCTGATTATAACATTGTAACTTCCAAAGACAGAAATAACTATAGAGATATTGTAATCCAAACAAATCTCGCTCGGCGTAATTATGATTCTACTGAACAATTAATGGGTACACGTAAAAGAAATACATAGAGTTAATTAAGCCGTTATTAATAGAGAAAGAAGAAGAAGATCAGCTCAAAAACAAGAAACGTGGGTATAGTGTTTTCTATAAAGAAGTTAACTCAAAACCTGTTGAGTATAAATACTGGAACAATGTGCGATTACAACTTTTGTGGGCTGAGAAATTAGCAGGACACGGTGGATTTGATAATGAAATTTTGGCAATTGTTGAGGAGTTATATGAAGATGGTTACATCGAAAAACCATCTTTTAATTTTTTAAATATATAGCCCACATTTAAACACAATTCATTCTTAAAATGAGCGTCAACCGGTTTGGACGCGTTGAACCTTATTCAAAACCGTTTAAATACACTTACGATTTTCAATTTGATGTTGTTAATAAGCGTTTAGCGAACGTTGCAGATCCTATAAATGATCAAGACGTCGTTACATTAAATTATTTGAGATCTTGTTTAAATAAAATTACTTCTCACGTAGATGTTGTACTAAAAAGTTAGAAGAAAAATACAAAAAACAGTGAACAATGGATGCAAAACAAGATGTTGTGAACGAGTTACATAAACCGGCTAGAAAAATTTTCCTCGGCGAAAGGTAGTGATTACAGGATTGGATGATGTTTGGCAGAGTGATTTAGGAGAATTTACCCTGTACGCTAAAAAAACAAAGGGTATAAGTATATTCTGGTAGTCATAGATTGTTTTTCTAAGTTTGTATGGACTCGAACATTAAAATCGAAGACGAAACATGAAGTAGGTTTGCGATGGTAATCAATCCTCAAAACAAAGAAAAAAGAATACTAAACATCTACAAACTGATAAAGGAACCGAATTCTATAATGATGAGTTCAAGAAGTTAATTAAAAATTTAATATTAATCATTATTCCACATACAGTATAAAAAAGGCTAGTATTGCTGAGAGAGTAATAAACACGTTAAAAACTAATACAAGTGGATTGATATTTTAGATCAACTTACAAATGAGTACAAAAATCGAATACATCGAACAATTAATATGAAACCTGTTGAAGTATCCTCCAAGACGAATCTGTCTTCAGTCTTTAATGTTATTAAGACTTTTCCAAAAAGCGCTAAATTTAAAGTGGGTGAAGTAGTACGAATAAGTAAGAATAAAGGTATTTTTGCGAAAGGATATACGCCAAATTGGTCTTCGGAGCTTTTTAAAATTAAAAAAGTTCAAATTACGAACCCCGTCACTTATCTTATCGAAGATATTCGAGGAAGTCCCATTCTAGGCGGATTTTACGAATTTGAGTTACAAAAAACGAAACATCCTGATGTATATCTAGTAGAAAAGTACTGAAACGTAAAGGAAATAAAGCATACGTAAAATGGTATGGATTAAATGAAAGATCTTGGATAAACAACAATGATATATTTAACTAGAAATTGTACATTACAATAGTTTATAAGACTAATTTGTATAAATACGCTTAAGACATACAAATAAAACGCTTTAAAATATGTTTGTCTTTTATTAAATCAAATATGGTGCTAACATAGACAAAGTGTTTTCGTAATCGATCAAGTTTGTTGATGGCCACCGTTCACAGCATGGACCAGACTGCCAACCTAATGGAGCTGCTCGATTGCTACGTCCTTTTGATATGTTTTGATTTAACCATGTTAAAACTGCATCATGCCTCGGATTGTGCGAAGGTTGAAATTTGAAGGATATATTTTCATCACTGAGTAGATCAAAAATGTTCTTTAAAAACTTAGTGTCAGCTAACCGAGCTACTTCGCATATCAACTCATCAATCCAACCGTCAGTAGATTGAAAGTTTCCTAAAATTTGTTCTGCTGGATAATTTTGTGGTATTCACTATACTTCAGTCCTGCCAATAACTTCATAATATACAACTTATTAGAAACACTATGTTTCAAGTTATGATCAACTAAGATCTTATCGAGAGTAAATATATTTATAGTTGCATATCTATTTTTATCACATATCTTTGAAACACTTCTTACATAATTTTCTAATATTTTTCTTTTACGAATTAGGTTACGTAAATCACTTGCATTCATTAACCAACCCCGTGTATTCACATATCGAAGAATATCTTCAGTAATAATAAAATCTTCCTTATTAAGCACAAAGTCAAAAACGTTTCTATAATTACCAACACAACGGTTTGCAATGGCTTGTTTCAAATGGTTTGAATAAACATTTTGTGCTTGTTGCTGAATTTCTAATTCAATTTCAAGCGTAATGTTCATTGTAGAAAACTGAATACTTTAGTTCAGTGATTACTTTAATACTCTCTATCCCCACTTTCGTTAGATAGTGCTCGTACAACGAACAAACACGACCATTATCGATATAGTACTAGTGCCTGTGTAGTATCACTTTATTTTAATTCTAAGAGTCATGGAGTGCGTTACAAGTTTGTGTAAACGTTCACTAAGTGCGTTATATCTTTATATTGATAAAGTAAGAAAATTGGAAGAAGTTGATAATATACTAATTTACATCAACCGCACTATTAGAATTGTTCGCAAAGCAATTAAAAATGAAATTTACAAAGATAATATTTTGGAGTCCGCTTCATCTCTAGAGACAAGTTTAGCGTACCTCAAGCGCTGTAAACTTAAAATTAAAGAGCTTAGGAAGAGTTTACTGGAAAAAAATCTGGCACTGGTTTGTCAACAACAACACTAAAACGAAGAAAGTGCAATGTGATATGGGACGACATTGAATCGTGCTTTAACAAAAGAATTAGAACAGGAATGATATCAACAGTAAGCATTAAGGACCCTTTAGCATTTTTAAATAAATCTTTTAAATGTTTTTCAATTAAAATTAAAAAAGCTCTTAAAGAATCTATGCTTAAAGTTAATGTAATTTTATCAGCCAATTTTATAAAACCTAATAATGGAGATGTAGATTTAAAAACATTTGCTACTAAAAACCATCCAATTGATTGTTCAACTAATTTAAAAAATGGTATCAGGACAATATCATAGATAAACTCATAACAAAATTGCAAGAGGTTTCTGAAAAAGATTCAGGGTGGGCTTTATTAGAAATTTTAGGGTTGAAAGTTAATATTAACAGATATGATCCCTTAAAAGTAGGTTATTCAACATACGTACCCGTTCCAAATTTTATCAAAAATAGGCATGCGGTGATTAATGTTCAGAACAATGATAGTCACTGCTTCCTTTGGTCTGTGGTTTCTGCTATTTTTCCAATCAACAAAAATTCTAATAGAATGTCCTCCTACCCTCATTTCAGTGAGGTGTTAAATTATGATGGCATTCAATTTCCCATCACAATAAAAGATGTAAGAAAGTTTGAACAACTTAATAACTTAGCTATTAATCTTTATTGTATTGAAAATAAAAAAGTTTTACCCTGTTCACTTAGTAATAACGTTGGAGAAAATATTAGAGTAATTAACTTGTTGATGCTGCAGTTAAGTTCTAACTCTACCAATAATGCATTGCGTAATGAATTTTTATTGTTTCACTTTGTCTGGATTAAAAACATGTCAGCTCTTTTATCAAAGCAGTTATCATTACATAAAACTAAAAAGTTTATTTGTGACCGTTGCTTGAATCACTTTACGTCAGAGGTATTGCTTGAAAAACATAAAATAAATTGTTTGCAAGTTAATCACTGCAGGGTACAATTACCAAAAGAATCAGATAAATTTTTGTCTTTTAAAAATTATCGTTACCAAGAGAAGGTTCCTTTCTCCATATATGCAGACTTGGAAAGTATTTTAGAAAATTGTCATGAGACCAATTCGTTTTTACAAAAAACTTCACCATATCAAAAACATACTCCATATAGTGTAGCTTACTATTTTAAATGCTCTTACGACAATAATTTATCAAAGTTTTCGATATATCGAGGAAAGGATTGTATTAATTGGTTCATAAACGAATTAAAAAATATAGCTGTTTATTGTAATGATAAATTACAAACAATTGTACCAATGACAACACTTGATGATACTCAAAATTATAATTTTGTTAATACCAATACTTGTCACATTTGCAAAAAAACAATTGCTGATAATCAAATTCGTGTACGCGACCATCAACATCAGACAGGCCAGTTTAGGGGCGCAGCTCATCAGGGTTGCAACCTAAATTATAAAGATGACCATGTAATCCCAGTAGTTTTCCATAACTTGAGCGGATATGATGCCCATTTTATAATCAAAAGAATTATCTTCATCTTTTGAAGGAACCATTAAGTTGTTACCCATAAATAAAGAAAAATATATATCTTTTACTAAACGAGTTTCCGGAACAAATATTTCTCTCAGGTTTATAGATTCCTTTCGTTTTATGGCTCAAAGCTTAGAGAAGCTTTCAAATAATTTAAACAACGAACAAAAATTAATAACAGCATCCCATTGCAATAATGTTGAAGAATTCAATTTAATAAATAGAAAAGGAGTTTTTCCATACGATTATATCGATTCTTGGGAAAAACTAAATGAAACAAAATTGCCGACAAAAATGACTTTTATAGTAGATTACATGATCAACATATTTCACATGAAGACTATTGTCATGCTGTAAACGTTTGGAATACTTTTAATATTCAGACGCTAGGTGATTACTCGGATTTATATTTAAAAACGGATGTCCTATTATTGACTGATGTTTTTGAAGCGTTCCGTGATACTTGTTTAAAAACATATTCCCTTGACCCTCTTCATTATTTTACAGCTCCGGGTTTAACATTTGATGCCATGTTGAAAACTACAAACATTTCTTTAGAACTTATTACTGATATAGATACCATACTTTTTATTGAGAAAGGAATCAGAGGAGGTGTCTCTCAATGTTCAAATAGATATGCAAAAGCAAATAATAAATATATGCAAAACGGATATGACCCAAATCAGGAGAGCACATACTTAATGTACTACGATGTGAATAACTTATATGGAGCCTGCATGTCTCAAAACCTACCATACGGCGGTTTCGAATTCATTTCAAACATTAATATTTCCGAAATCTTGAATACTCCAAATGATTTCAATATTGGATACATTCTTGAATGTGACTTAGACTACCCTCAACATCTACATGATTTGCATAGTGATTTACCCCTAGCCCCGGAGCATGACTCCACCAAATTCAAAATCAAAACTTAAAAAATTACTGTTGACATTGTATCCCAGAAAAAATTATATAATTCATTATAAAAATTTAAAAATGTATTTAAGACTGGGTATGCATTTAAAAAAGTCCATAGAGTTCTCAAATTTAATCAATCACCTTGGTTGAAACAGTACATAGATTTAAACACACAGTTACGTCAGCAATCAAAAAACGATTTTGAAAAAGACTTTTATAAACTAATGATTAACGCTATATATGGTAAATGCATGGAAAACGTAAGAAAACATAGAGATATTCGTTTAGTTACAAAATGGGAAGGGCAATGGGGAGCGCAGTCACTTATTTCAAAACCTAATTTTCACAGTTCAGTTGTATTTGATGAGAACATGGTTATTATAGAAATGAATAAACTAGAGGTATATATGAATAAACCCATCTACGTAGGATTTAGCATTTTAGACTTATCGAAAACGTTTTTGTATGAGTTTCACTATGATTATGTCATGAACACCTTTGGACAGAATGCTAAGTTACTTTACACTGACACAGACAGCTTAATTTACCATTTTAAAGTAGATGACATATATGAATATATTAAAAAGACAGTGATAGATTTGATACTTCGGATTATGATCCTCAAAATATATATCAAATTGAATTAAAAACAAAAAAATTCCGGGTATTATGAAAGATGAGAATAATGGTAACATAATGTTAGAATTTGTAGGGTTGAGATCTAAAATGTATTCTTATATTGTTGATGATAATTCACATACAAAATTATTTAAAGAATCTAAAGGGTGCACTAAAGCTTCTATCAAAACAATTACATTTGAAGATTATAAAGATTGTTTATTCAATAAAAACATTATAGAAAAAACACAAAATTATATTAAATCTAAAAAGCACGATGTATATTCTATGAAACAAAGCAAAGTTGTTCTTAACCCGTATGATGACAAACGTATTCTAGGGAAGAGTACTGATACAAAACCGTGGGGTTATCTAAATAAGAAGTAAATTAAAGTAGAAGTGACTGATTGAAACAGAAGAAAGCAACAAGAACAATAGTAATAAGGCATGTTAGTTTATATATGTAACACAATTGTAATAACTTTGTAATGTATACATAATATGTTTAAATATATTTTTTAAAGTTCTATTAGTTTATTTCATATCCTGATAATTATGATGAAGTCAAGGATAAATAAATTCATCAAATTTTAAAACAGGACCAGAAATGATTACTCTTACTCTCTAACGCTATTTTCTACTACACAAGACTTAATAAAACCCGGGTGATGATATAAACCCTCCATTAAGTATAACACATCATGAGAATTAATATTATATTCGCTGTTTAGCAATTTTTCATATACGTCATAAACATTCCAATCATCAACGTCACTAGATTCGTTGCCAAATTGATTTACTGTTTCATTCTTCTTCCTCTGCTCAATAACCACCCGATCGATTAGGTGTAAAATACATTCAGCTTGTTCGATTGCATTAACTACAGACGATCATTAATTATATCTTTCAAGCCAAACATGCAATCAACATCCCATTTATTTAGGATACACTTTTATAATCACGTGATAAACTGATTGTTTTTATAAAAGAATTATTACTACACTCGCCCCAACCTGATAAATCGGGATGATATTCCGTAGTGTAAGTAATTTTACATCACTAGATATCTCCGAGGTTTTACTTATGCATTCAACAGGATCATCATTGACATCTACAAATTCTTGTCGATACTCTTCGCTAACCGGGTTGTAGAAAAATCATTCATCAGATGATGATAAAGTCCCATTAACGTCTTCCATTCATCGATGGTAAGCAACACATTATTTTTTTCCCTATCGTTGAAATGCGCGTTATATGGACCACTAGCACTACATACGCCATTATACTCGGAGCTATTCCAAATTCTAATTACCGGCGTAAGCTGCAGATATGTGCTGTATCCGACTTCTATTTATTTTCCATCATCATCATAGTCCAACTTGTAACACGTCGGGTTGATCAGCTTCTCATTCGAAGCGTTGCCGAAATTAAAAGACGGGATTTGTTAGCAAGATCATACTTTGTAGTAAATGACCATGACGATGACGAATCCAGTGATACAGTTTGGGACCAGCCCTCAGGATTTAATGTATCCATCGATTTTCCCAGGTTCGACACAGAATCCAAATTTAACGTATTGCGATTTAGAACAGTTGAAATTATCTCATCGATGGCAAGTAAGACGAAATCACTGATAACAACAATCTAGCTTTCTTCCTGTGTTGACCAGTTTCAAATAATAAACCACACACACAAAATTACACAATTTATATATAGTCACTCAGAACGTCGCCATCTTGACTTTACAACCCTTCCCAAACATAGCCGACAACAACCGAACACGAACATGACCAAAAGTTTCCGTACATGACCGACAACCGAAAACTTCCGAACATAGCCGACGGCCACAACGGATACATCTGCAGCGTAAATGCAGATGCCGCTATCTTGACTTACAAACAAACCCGACGATGACCGACTGCGCACGAACCGACGCGCACGCCCCCTCCATATTGACATACGAAGCATGCCCGTTATTTTAAAAAAAATTTTAATAAAAAATTTTTTTAAAAAAAAAAATATTTTTTTTAAAATTAAAAAAAAAATTTTTAATATTTTTTTTTTTTTAAAAAAATAATTTAATTTTAAAAAAAAAAAATAAATTTTTTTAAAAAATTTTTAAAAAAAAAAAAATAAAAAAAAAAATATTTATTTAAAAAATTTTTTTTTTTAAAATAAATTATAAAAAAAATTTTTAAATAAAAAAAAAAAAAAAAAAAAAAAATTTTTTATATTTTTAAATAAAAAAAATAAAATTAAATTATTAAAAATTTTTTATTTTTTAAAAAAAAATTTTTTTTTTTTTTTATTTTTAATTTAATTTAAATTTAAAATTTATTTTTTTTTTTTATTTTTTTAATTTTTTTTTTATTTTTTTTTTTTTTTTTTTTTTTTTTTTTTTTTTTTTTTTAATTAAAAATATTATATTTAAATCATTTACTTTTATATTTGTTGATTTAATGTTCAAACCAAACCAATCCACAATCGCATAACATGTCGTCAGCACACTGTACTAAATTTATACTGATCTTCTGGGGTACTATACATTAGACTTACATCACATTATAATAATAAAAAATAATAAATTACCATACGAATAAATAAATAAATTGACACACTTATCAAATTGTTCTTTTATATGTAAGCACTTAACTATTCACGAACATTCATCTTATACATAACTCTATACGTAACATTAATGAATGCAATATCATTCTATGAAATTTAATATTACCTTCCAAAGGGCTAACATTTCAAACTGATAATAGCTTAGGAACAAATGTGCTTAGAAACTAGTTTCTCAAATCATAACTTATTGAAAACCATAAGTACACGTATACGTATATAATCATTTTCCATATTAATTATTTGCGTGAATGTAATAAACTTAGAGACCCAATTAATATTTTGCAACGAAAGTTAAATCTCTCGTATTGTCTTTTCTCTCGTAACCGTACGTAATTACATTGTATGTATAGAAAGATCGGAAACTCCTTTGTGCATAAAGCAATAGGAGCATAATATCCGTTAACTCACAGAATATACAAATGATGCACTTGTTGTAAAGGAAATGCCAATATTTTTCTTTTTATTAATCGTAAAAACAATGAGTTTTATAAAATGCTAAAATAGAAGATAAATTCAATTTTTTTATTTAAATAAATTATTGTTGTATCATCAAATAATACAAGTTTAACAAAATTTTATTTTAAATCGTTTAAATTTTCCCATTATGTTTTCCAAATAATTCTAAAATTTAATATTCCGAATCAAAGATTTTAATATTTTATTCAAGCTGGGTGCACATAAAACAAATGAAACCCGAATTTTTAAGCCGTGAAAACAGCATTAAAACTATAAAATTTCTATAATGCTGAAACAATATTGATTTTGAATATTTTTAAACGTAAATAAATTAAGTTGTAAAAAAAGTTATAGTGTATCCCATGAGGTTTTGGCCAGTTTATATGTCGAAAACTATCCAAACTATGATGTTAAAATTTGGCAATTACAAACAGTGAGTAGTCATGTCTATTATAAGTAAGAAATGACGTTTTTGAAACGTCACATTTTGGGTCACGTGATATCATTTTAAAAATGTTTAATGGGGCACCCTATATACTTTTGTACTACTGCAAAGATCTTTTTCTACTCGTATTCTAGAATACTAACATTCTAGATTAATTTTCAATTACAGAATAATTAGATTCCAAAACATCGTGCGAGAATATTCTCGCATTTGTTTAGAAATAAACACAGGTACGGCCATCTCGTGGATGTTAACATAAACATAACGTTGCGTTTGGGAACAATTATTACAAAAATATCATTAACGATGCTTAATTGTAGTAATATCGGTTACAAATTATATAATTTAATTTTTTAAATTCTGGTATAACTCACTGTTAAAAACATACAAACCTACAACTAACTCCAAATATTATGAATGTTATTTGAAAGTGTAATCTGTCAGTAGGAACTTATATACCATAGCGATTCAAATCAATTAAAAATACAAATTCATAGTTTATTATAACCATCCAAATACAAAATTTGTTTTAGTTATTGTCAGATTTATTTATTTGGGAAAAAAGTTATTATTGAAAATAAATGTAACCTGTAGTTAACATTGATAGAAAAAAAATTGTGTTCGTTAAGGAGATATTTCCTTGAATGCATTGAGGTATTTATGGCAACGGGCTCAACTGCAGGTGAGTACTGATTAGATACATCTACTATTATTCCACCGGATTGATAATTTTCATTGGTTTGAACATATTGCATTGATCGCAAGATCGTGTCAATGTATGAAATTGTAACCATGTCCATTGTATAGTATTAGGATAAGCTTGTGTATTGTATAGTATGAGGATAAATTGTGACAAGGTGTACGTGTTAAAACAAAGTGGAAACAAGGAACATTTCGAAGTGAGCACCGAATTATTTATTTATTTATTCGTATAGTGCATTTTCATTATTGTATTCTGATGTATAGTGCCTCAGAAGATCAGTAAAAATCTGTATAGTGTGGTGACAAAACCATGTGCAATAGGGGGATTGGTTCGTTTTGGCACATAACCTAAACAACCTAAACCTAAACATGCCAAATCTTACCCACCTTAGTATTCATTGTATTAATGTATTATGTGTGTAAACATTATAGAAGGTTAACAAAAATATAAAATATAACAGCACAGCAATTGCATGACAACATATAATGGACCGGTCCAAGTGGCAGTCATGACAGTGACGAAAAAAAATAGCAGGATAAAGAAATAGTAAACAAACAATGGAAAAACAGATAATCAGGATAAAGAATTTGACTGAACTTTAGATGTCTTTCAAATTAGTAAGCCATTATACAATTTCGTCCGTTAAGTTATGAATGTTTTTAAATCCTTCTTTAAACTTTCCTTCAGAATATGTGCAACGGTCTCTGGTTCGTTTACACAGTCACAAATTGGATTAGAAATCGCACCCTATTTAAACAACATAGAGTTGTATTTTGAATGGCCTGTTCTTATGCGAAGTACTTTTAACCAATATTTTCTTTTTTGATCAAAGCCCGGGACTTCTATTGTTGAATCATCAATAAGATGATTATTGAAAACATCAACTTCAGACCATAATTTTTTCCACTCTTCAACTTCAGAAAAAGCCGTACTTAAGTAGTCTTCCAACTATACAGGACTTCGAGATTTAAGTCTTTCAGCTGGATTCCATTCCGAATTGGTAAGTTTTTGTTAAGTTGGCATTTACCCCATTCTCGTTTTGACGCAGTATTGGTTGAATTTTTGATGAAGTAAACGATAAAAGGTGTGAATTTAAGATAGTAAATGTGTTAAAATTACCGGTAATTTTAAATAAATTTACACCAAAATAAATAAAGTGTATTACGAAGTAATTAATAAATAAAGCATCAATCAAAAGTATATATGAAGAGTTTGGAAAGTAAACATTAAGGTTATCAACAGACAAATAAACAATATTGTATGAAAAAACCAGGTCATAGAGGTCAATTTCAATGTATTAGTTGTATTAAAGTTTCAAACTACGAATTTATTAAAAAGCCAAGATCCTGAAGTAATTTTATGAAAGAATTAATAGACTCTCACGTTTAATATAAAAGCCAATTTAATTTTACTATAACATCAGGTAATTTATTTATGACCGGTTGCACCGACACGAATTAAACTAAGGCAATGCTTGAAAACTTAGAAACAATTCGTAAAACCATACGATTATTGGTGGCCCAGAATATTAGCACAGAATATATAATACGCTACTCTTCAGAAGCAAAACTCCCACTTGTCCGCATGATCAAAAATTTAGTACTATAGTATCTATTGCTTAGTGGTTTACTTGTCAACCTTACTTTGACTGTATAATTGATATGTTAAAAAGGATTATTTGGAAAATTTTGTGTAAATTTTAGTTTGTATTTAAACTACTACAAGTAGTAAGTATTATTCTGTGGCAAAATGAAATGTAAGAAATATAAGAAATTATTGAAATTATTTAAAATTACAGCTAAAAACAACTAAAACTATGGCGTCCATGTTACTCAAATTTGACCTCAGAACATCAAAAAGCCGCTAGAAGTTTCGCTTCTGAGCGTAGCGTATTATTTATTCTGTGACATTAGTATAAACCTGTATAGTGTGGTGACGAAACCGTGTGCAATTGTAGATTGGTTCGTTTTGGCAACGCATTTACTTCAAGGTTTAAGAAAACCACTAAAACCTAAACATGCCACTTTACCCACTTTAGTATTTATATATAATAATATTGACTTCAAATTAGTAAGCCATAATACAGCTTGTTCATGGCACCATACATGAACATTAACCCGGCCTAAGGAGACCCAGAGACATCTTCTCTGAAACTCACTTAGGTAAATCTCAGTAGACGCGTCCACGTCGCGGGGGTGGGCCCGACTCAATGAGTCGGTGGCTAAGTTCTACTGGGGACCCAGTATTGCGGGGTATATTGCATTACCCATGCCCAGGGATACGGGTGAAGACTACACCGGTGAGTGCGGCGAAAAAGATGGACTTTGGATCGGCAAACTCAGCGCAAGTGGCAACCCTCCTTTTAGGGATCGTATAAAAGGATGGTATAGAGCAGCAGCTATGCCATTACTAAACCAAGGCTAGCGACAAATATTGTCTCTTAAGGCTTGGCTTGGACAATTACAGGCGACAATCTCATATCGATTTCCTCGGCTGGAACACTGCGGTGCAGAAAGCAAGGAGAAACTACTGCACTACAAACTCTCAAGAATAACCACAATGATAAGTAGCAAAAGAAAACGGCCCCGAGTGCCCGGCGTCCCTTTAATGGGACAGGGTGCGAAGAATCCCTGGGTGGAAAAATAAAAACAAAAATAATGCGACTTTAACTCGCATTGCAACGTGGAACACTAAAACCCTTTATAAAGCTGGAAAGCTAACAACCGTTGCTATGGAGATGCGCAGAGTGGGCATAGAAGTCCTTGGTCTCAGCGAAGTTAGATGGCCAAATGCAGGAGAGTGTATTCATGATGATGTGGTACTGTACTACTCTGGGTGTCAAGACGGCGAACATAAACATGGTGTGGGTATTATGATAAAAAAGAACTGAAACAATATGTCGCTAATTTCGTGCCCTACAATGAAAGAATGATGCTGATTCAGTTACGTACAAAGCCTATAAATACCAACTTGATACAGGTATATGCTCCCACAGCCGACAGCGATGAAGAAACTATAGAGAAGTTCTACTCAGATCTGAATGAGCTAACTAAAAAGTTAAAGAAACATGAACTTAACATAATAATGGGAGATTTCAATGCTAAAGTTGGCAAAGGCAAGGTCGAGAATGTTGTTGGTGGCTTTGGATTGGGGGATAGGAATGAAAGAGGTGAACGACTCATAGAGTTTTGTCAGGAAAAAGATCTAGTTATCACTAATACTTTTTATGAGCTACCCCCTCGACGACTCTATACTTGGACATCACCACGAAGTAGCAAAGAGAAGATCATAAAGAACCAAATTGATTTCATTTGTATCAACAGGCGGTTTAGGAATAGCATTGGGAGTGCTAAAACCTACCCAGGTGCAGACGCGGACACTGACCACGAATTGCTCGTAGCCAATATAAAAGTGAGACTAAGGAAGCTGCAAAGGATAATAAAACCAAAAATAATAAACACAGAAAAGCTCAAAGAACTGCAGTATCAGAAAAGTTTAATGACTCAATAGCAAGTGATTTTTTAGAAGCATCAACGACAAATATCGACATGGCCTGGAATCAAATTAAATCTACAATATTGACTGCCGCGGACCAAGTTGTGGGCAGAAAAGAGCATAATACGAAAAACCCTTGGATGACACAGGAAATCATAAACCTTATAGAAGAAAAGCGTAACTACAAAAACACTGACCCGCAAAAATATAAACAATTAAAAAGGCAAATAGAACACCACATAAGAAAAGCAAAGGAGATATGGATGGAAGAAAATTATCGTGAAATGGAACAACTGAACAGTAAACAGGATTCTTTTTAATTTACATAAAAATTGAAGGAATTAACTGGAAATACAAGGAAAAGAATACCGGTGATCACAAAAACATACAAGGAGATATTCAGTTAACAGAAGAAGACAAAAAACAAACTTGGGAGGAATACATTAAACAACTATTTGCAGCAAGACGAGATGACGTTAGAGAGGAAAACAATCAGACGGAACAGCTATGTATTCTAAAATCAGAAGTGGAGTATGCGATAAAAACTTCAAAGAGCAGAAAAGCGACTGGACCTGATAACGTACCAATTGAGTTCTTGAAGGCCTTAGACGATGGAAACTTAACCCAACTCACAAAAATGTTCAATAAAATATACGAAACAGGGGAAATACCAAAAGATTGGCTTAAATCAGTTTTCATTCCCTTGCCTAAAAAGAACAACCCTAAGTCCTGTGATGAATATCGGTTGGTCAGTTTGATGAGTCATACCTTGAAAGTGCTCTTGAAAATAATCCAACAGAGAATATATCGAAAATGCGAGGAACAACTGGATGAAACGCAGTTTGGCTTTAGAGAAGGTTTAGGAACTAGAGAAGCTTTATTTGCTATCACAGTACTGCTACAGAAATGTAGAGAATACAACAAAGATGTGTACATCTGTTTCATTGACTTCAAAAGGCCTTTGATAAAGTTCAACACGACAAACTCATAGAGAACTTAAAGAGCATCAAATTGGACCCAAGTGATATACAATTAATAAAAAATATCTATTACAATCAAACGGCAGTAGTTCGAGTTGAAGACATCGAAACTGATGAAGTCGAGATTCAAAAAGGAGTTCGTCAGGGCTGCGTTCTATCTCCACAACTGTTCAATCTCTACTCTCAGTCTGTATTTCAAAAGGCACTTTACGAGAGACCTGAGGGAGTAAACATTGAGGGACATTGATTAACAATCTAAGATTCGCCGATGATACTGCTATAATGGCGGAGAAAGCAGAAGATCTTCAAACCCTGTTGGAAAGAGTCAGTCGAGAGTGTGAAGAAGTAGGACTCACTATAAACACGCAGAAAACTAAAATGATGGTTATAAGCAAAAACCCAAATATTAACCCTATTCTCACATTAAATGGAAACCGAATAGAGCAGGTCCAAAAATACAAATATCTCGGCTCTGTCATAAATTCTGAAATGAACCCTGATCAGGAAATTAAGATCAGAATAGAAATGGCTCGAAACGCATTTGTGAAATATTCCACAATGTTTACAAACAGAAATCTGAACCTTGACATCAGATTAAGATTTATGGAGTGTTATGTGTGGTCAGTGTTGATGTACGGAGTGGAGACTTGGACCCTAAAGGCTCAAGTGATTAAAAAGCTTGAAGCATTTGAGATGTGGCTCTATAGGCGCATTCTGAAGATACCTTGGACTGACAGAATAACCAACGACGAAGTGTTAAGACGCATCGGCCGAAAACGAAAACTGCTCACAATCATTAAGATAAGAAAAACATCTTACATAGGACACATATTACGCAATGACAAATATCTACTGCTACAAAATATTATGCAGGGCAGAATTGAGGGGAAGAAGGGTATCGGCAGAAAGAAAAATCCTGGCTCCGAAACATTAGAGAATGGACAAATCTCAGCGTTGGAGAACTGTTCCATGTTGCAAAAGACAGAGAAGCATTTAGAAATGTGGTCGCCAACCTTCTATGAGAAGACGGCATGAAAAGAAGAATAAAATTTTTTTTTTTTTTTTATTTTAAATTTTTAAAATTTTTTTTTTTTTTTTATTGTTTTTTTTTTTTAATTTTTTTTTTTGATAAAATTTATTTTTTTGTTAAAAGCCCGGGACCTCTTTTGTTGTATCATAAGTAAGTAGTTTATTGCAAACATCAACTTCAGACCATAATTTTTTTCCACTCTTCAACTTTAGAAAAAGCCGTACTTAAGTAGTCTTCCAACCATAGAGAACTTTGAGATTTAAGTCGTTTAACTGGAGTTAAGTTGGTATTTATGCCATTCTCGCTTTAACGCAGCTTTTCGTCGAATTTTCGCTAAAGTAAATTAAAAACGTATCTAAAGTTAATGGCAGATAAACTGGGTTAAAATTATGGATGAACTTAGTATTATTATTTCTACTTTTTTTCTCTATTATTTAAATGAAAACAAGAAACCTCTGTCTTTTAAGATTGGAGCATAGTCGCCATTTTTTGAAATAATTTTCAGATTAGTGAAAGAAGAACAAAATATAACAAAATTAAACTTAAACTTAAGTAGTGCTTAAAAACAATAATTGTCATGGTTTTAACAGTTGTATCTAAGTTTTTAAGCATAGCTTAAGTTTAAGTTGTGTTGGTGCAACCGACCATTAATACCACATCGTAATACCGTAAGTAGCTGTGATATGTCCCGAGATTACCTTTACTTTAAAGTTTAGCGTACGAATTTTTCACGCATGTAAAAGTAAGTTAGTGACTGTTTTGTTTACTATTCGGAGGTATTAAAACATAAAGTTTCCCTGTGGTATTTAATTTTATTTATTCATCTAAGGTGCATTCTGTTTCAGTTTCAATTAATTAGGTGATTACATTTGTTCTGAAATTTTTTAAACTGAATGTAATATATACTAAATATGCTTTGAGTTTATTCAGTCACATCGTTTAAAACTTTTTTATTAAGGAAAACAATTGACACAGTTTAAAAAAATAACATTAAACTTATTCTATACTCAGAGTGGAACAATGTCAAAGAATGAACTGTAATACAATTGAAATACTATTTCATTGGTTTATATTTTTAACTTTTCTCAAAAATTTGAATCGAAAGCGAAGAATTTTGATAAAATTACAGTTACGTCATATCTGTGACTGTGCTTTTATACGGTCTATTTCCTGCACAATCCCCAACAAAAGTTCATCCAAGCCTGTCTGAAAGGAAATGGACCAAATGAAGTAATCGATTCAGCAAACATTGTTAAGGCTAATGCTGTTAGTATCCTTATCCTTAAATACATTGTAGTAAATAGTAACGTTATACGACGTTGCTCAATATATGCATAGTTTCAATCAAACTAAAACTGCCCTGCAAGCTCACTTATTATAATTTTACTCATGTCATTACCATTCGAAACCAAAATTTTACACTTGGTTTTCGACTAAAATAAAATTGAATTAGGTAGTTTTATCAGTAACCTTTAAATGCCACCGTTACGAAAGATAATAAAATGTTAATAACGATTACTATCCGATCTATTAACATTCCTTTGCTTTGTTATTTCATTCATTGGCTGTACAAAAATTTGAGCTTGTCGTAACTGTGCATTTTTATAAATTTAATATAAAATATTATATTTCGTGAAACTTACAGAATTATAAATTATTTAACAAAACTTTGCAATTCGTTTATCAGCAAACGAAAAAATGAAATACTATCGTATATATAAATTATAAAAAGACAAAATTTGTTATCGTCTTTGTATAAATCACAAAGTCTCAACATTCGCATAGAGTTGCAGAAACTTCAATGTAGTGAGAATCGAACTTTTACCAGTTTGCTTGAATTGAAGGCGACCAGTCGACTGAAAAATAAACTCTTTGGTCACGATACATATATTTTGAAGAACTAAAGTAAACAAGTTTCTTTTTCACGGATATTTGAATGTTTTCGATACTTTCAAGTAAGAGTGAAATTTCGTAACATTATGTTAAAGGTCTGTTTAGGCAATTCTAAAAAGTCGTATATTATCAATTCATAATTTTTAAAATATTTTATTTTATGAATGATTTAATTGATACGTATCAAAGAATTTCATTAATAAATGTAATCCCAACTTTCAATTAAATGCGCATTATAGAATATATACGTTGGAATTAATTAATTAGAAATTTATTTCTAGTTTTCAATTATCAAACAATAATGTTTTGTATATTCATCTAAATCTAAAACATATTATTTGTGTTTGTTTGTTTATATTAACGACCTTACATTTAATTAATTAAAATTTGTTAGTTGTTTAATCAAGAATTAGCAGGACTTTTCTGTTTCAATTTGTTCAATTTAACTCTATGGTATAACAGTTTATTTAAAATATTCTGTGCTTAAGGTGTTACTAAAGTATTTAATTTGTTCTAATCATTATTGTTCTTTTGTGAGACAGGGCACAAAGTATTTCATAATTCTAAATTGTTGCGCCTTTGTTGCGAAATTAAACACCTAATTGTAAGGACACAAATTATATAATCAAAAAATTTGATAGAAAAATGTTACAAGTGAAAAATACTAATGAAAATAAATATTTAGTTTACAATTTCATAAATCGATTCTCAATTTTTTTTTTATATTTGCTTAAAATGAAAACTGTTAATCAATCCATTTTATTAATGTTTTATCAGTGCATCAGTATACAACGTAGCAGGTATAGCATACCTATAACCATTGAATAAACATAAAAATATTTCTTTTATTCTTTAGGTGGTAGTAAGCATACACTTGCTTTTTTAATAGGGATGCATTGACAAAGTGAAGAGCTTTCCTCCTACAGATGTAACATCTGGAAAAAACCACGTTTGTCGAGTGTAGAAACTTCACATGTAACTGCTTATTTAATTTTGGAAGCCAAACTTCAATTATTGTAGATGAGTCGCCCACATTAAAGATGTCATAAAAACCGTACGAGAAAATAAACTTCATGGGCAAATAGCATAGTATGGTTTACACTTTACACAATAAGATGTTTATTTACAAAACTTTCTTTCGGTTTATTCTATAAGATGGTGGAGAAAGTAACAGATTTATTTTATACTGTAGTAAACTGATATCGGAAAATTGTACAAAAACGCTGAAAAGTTTACAAAGCTACAAACAGATTGGCCAGTATGGCATTAAATTAAAATTCGGAGGAATCTGTTAAGGACACCCTACAAATGACGCGATTTCTGAAGGCTAAAGTTTTAAAAATTGTGTCAAGAAAAATATAAGACAAAATTTTAAAAATATGGCTTTCTTATTTTACAAAACTGTACCATTTTTTGGAACATCACCTGATGTCATTACATTGGATAAAGTGGTTGGGGATGGGATGATTACATCAAAGTTTAAAGCACAAATACATTTACAAATGAAAGGTACAGGGGAATAATAAACTATTTTTAATGAACAATGTTCACCTATAAAATTAAATTTTTATTACAGGTAGTCGCATAGGTGATACGACGTGTGAACTGTGATCGTTTTTATTTGGTTGTGTTTTCTTATCTTTTTCTTTTTTAATATTCACCATAAGGTTTTGATTTTTATTTTCAGAACACAATAACTGTTTAGGTGTATAATTTTTTCCGTGAAAAAATAATTGACTTGTTTAATTTAGTTTTGTTTTTAATAGCGTTTTAAACATTAAATTGCGTTTTTCTCAAAACTGATGTATTGTGACTTTCATCCTTATTTCCGTATACCCCTCAAATGTTTTGCACAAATACAACAAAGGGATTATTCTGGGTGGCTCAATTAAATTTTGAATCCACACAAAATATAATTTTTTTTGTTAAGTAAATCATGATAAAGTGCATTTATAAATGATTTAATTACTAAATCAAAAAATAATTAATAGTTATATAACCAACGATTTTATTAATTAGGGCGATTAACAATCGATATATTTTAACGCGTGAGCTAAGCGAGGGCGTTAATGTTTGAGATTGTTAGTAGCCGTTTATTTAAGAGTTAGTTACACACTTTTCCGTCGACCGTACTTTGTAATTTTAATGAAATTATAATTTAATAAATTTAGCGAAGATGTGGTATTGTGAACACACATTTGGAAAGTACCGTTTTGTAAACTCACCTCAACTTTTTAATTATATAACATAATGTAACTTCATTGTTTCTACTTTTTTGTGAGCTTTGTCGTTGATCATTCTTAGCCAAAAGTATTTTAATTAAAATCACTAAGTTAATGAACAATTGAGAAACTCTCCAATTGTTGCGTCAAAATACAATAGTTTTCATCACAGCAAAACAAGATGTATTAAATTTTTTTGTGAGAACGGATGAGTGCTTAATCAAAATAATTATGCACCTACAAATACCACACCAAAAGTGGTTGACAATGTTTGATAAATCATGCACGAAATTCAAGTACATCCCTGCGTTGCCTGTAAACAACTGTGTTCAATACTGGCAATGGTTTTGCAATATTTTTATCGAAGACATATTAGCTTAAAATTCTTGAACAATAAAGCTTGGTTTTAATTTAATGGTTTTGTTATTTCATACAACATGTGCATGTAGAATTTATGAAAAAAAAACATTTTGTTAAAATGGTTCTACTACACCTCCAAAAGATATTTTTAAGAGTCGGAATATTTATCGGGCTATTTCTTTTTTATAGTTTTGATTTTCTCTTACAGCGCTACTCGAAGAATTTAATTTTTGAACAATGAGTAAATAATATTGTGTGAGACAATAGTTTGTAAAATAGATGAGCTGAACACTCTTAAATGTTATCATCGCAACAACGTAAAGTACAAAAATGTATCAAAAAAGCGATTGGAGAGCGCGAAAGAATACGAAAAATTTGAAGAGTAGATGAACACAAATTTGGCGAAAATAGTTAAAGAGACAGTTTTAGTGGGATACTTTTAGGAACTGGTACGTGTTTGCCATTTTATTTTAGATATTTATTCCATATATTGATTATGACAAAAATTGTTCTCGATTAAAAATAAAAATCTTTCAAGACGCATTACCTAACTTGATGTTTGAATAGTTCATTTGTTATGCTTACAGTTAATAAAAAAAAATGTTAGGTCTTAAGATGATTGATTTTTGTTTGTGCATCTTTGTCAGTTAGACTAATTTACACCGAGCTCATTATGGGCAAAATTTTCGATGCTGAAGTCGACATTGATGGTCCACAAGAAAGTAAATGCAAAAAATTAAAGTCCTCTGGAGGACTTTATAAAGCAATGGTCGAAAGTGTATGTCCCTAAGAAATCGAAAATTTTAACAAGGGAGGAAATTTTGAAATGTTTGACAGAAGCTCTGACCAACTTGTATCTTCTATAAAAGATATATACCAATGCGAGTTTTCTATTTACTTGTTTATTTTCCTGTAGATTGTTGAAGTGTTGGGCATTTTTGAGGGCCTAAAAAGAGACGAGCTGGTGAAATTAACCGTGGATAATATAAAAAACAGAGGAGAGATTGTGGTTGTAAAAGTTCGAGAAACAAAAACTGATGATGCATTATAGAAGAGAATAAAATAAACTCCATGATGTTTTATCAAAAATAAGCATCACTACGACTAGAGAAGATAAAGAAACGATGTTTTTTCTTGGCGAATTGCAGTGGGCAATGTACAGCACAACTTGTTGGTAAAAATATTTTTTGGGGCGTACCGACAAGAATAATAAGAAGACTTTTTCTGTCGTTCACAGTTCATTCATTTATTAACTTATCACACATTCTAATTTAAAATAAAGACACTTAACTAAAATAAATTGTTTTTGCAAAAAAATCATTGTTTTATTACCTTTATTTTATAATAGGATCCTTCAAGTTGATTAAGGCACATACAATTTAAATTATATTATCTGTACCTATACATAATTAAACTGATGTGGCCAATTACTGCATGCGGCTCTAAATATTAAAATTTTCGTAATCTGCATATAATCCGTTCTATATGAATGCGTAAACTAGCAATACGTTTAGTTTGTAACACCTTGGCTTTAGAGGGTTTAATGGTACTTAATACCCTTGGAGGTGTAATCAGATCAAATTTTCTTTTCCAATGTTATATTGTGATCATGTGAGTGCTTGTTTAACTAGAGTAGATGGCTAATATCTATTTCTAAGCAATCAATTACAGACTGTATATTGCTGTAATGTGCTCTAAAAGAAGTAACTGACAAGTATTTTATGCGTTCTTCAGGAGGCCAATAAATCAATGTTTTTGAATGAGTTGTGAATTCTGGGACAGTGTTTTTAAAAACTTTGAACACATTGGAGACTGACATTTCAAACAAGTAGGCTAGTCTAGAACAAAAGTTATTTAACTTAATTTTCATCAATTTTTGAACAAAGTAATTTACTTATATAGGGAAGCCAACCATTAAAAGTGTCCACGTATTGTTTTGGTTTTGTTTTAATAATGGAGAGAGTATTTTTTCTTCTGCTGACTATAGTTATTGATGCTGGAATTTCAGACTATCAACTATAGCTGCATATAAAGTTTCTTAAATTAATCTCTAGGGTTTTATAGGTAACAACATGTGACATGTACTGCTGGCAGTTCTGTTTTCTTTCTTTTTCACCATTAAAGAAACTACATCGGTCTTTAAAAAAAATACTTCCTCTTACCATTTTGTGAATCATATAATTTTCCATATCATGTTCAAAGTGCAATGGAACTTTATATAATTTTTTAGTATAGTTTTTTGGTGTTTTCCCGTTTGTTAAAATAGACCTGCAGTTCCATTCCTTTAATGCTTGAAATATATTTCAACAAGGAACATCAACAACAAAGACTTCAATTTAACTTTAGCTGAAATTTTCAACTTTTTGGATAACTACAATGATTTAAGCTCCAACTCTCTTTTCAAACGTCAATTATTAAAACTTTTGATTAATGTTAAAAAAAACACAAAATTAAGAATGTAGATCCTGACTTTAACATATTTCTAGAAATCAAAATAATTTGCAAAGAGAACAATCTTATGATCACTAAAGCTGACGTAGGTAACTGCCTAGTTGTTATAAATAAAATTGATTACATTAACGTCTCCAATAGTTTCATTTACTCTAACAAATTTAATATCATTAGACAGATAAATCTGACATGTCAAAACTGAATTCAAAAAACTTTTGTGAGTGGTAATTTTAAAAAGTTAATTATTTTATCTCTACTAGATACTCTATACCTAAACTTTATACTTAACCCAAATTCAAAAAATCAATAATTTTAACATTTAGAATCACTCACTACCTGTCAGACCCATAGTAAATTTAAAAAAGCCTTACATACAATATAAACAAATGGATAAACACCACGTTAAAATCTAATTTATATTTTCAGTTTCAACACTCTTTTAAAAACTCCATTCGCCTCATTGATGAACTAAATAAGATAAATTTTTTTTCCAAATAATCCGGTTCTACTATCGTTAGATGTTAAAAACATGTTCTCGTCTATTCCCAACATTAAATTATTAGAAATTACAAAGAATTTACTATTTCAATCAGAACTTAGTAATTTTGATGCACAATTTCTATTTAATTGCCTTACCATTTGTCTGAATCAAAACTATTTCACTTTTAATAACATTATTTGTGAACAACCTAGTGGTCTACGGATGGTTTCTAGCCTCAACCCCCATCTCGCTAATGTATAATTTAAAAGAAACAATCCTCAACTGCAATAATAATCTTACTAACAGAATCATTTTTTGTAAAAAGTATGTCGACGGTTTAATGATAATTCTGAAATTCCAGCAATTGAACAAATTTCTTCAACACCTTCGATGACATATTAAATTCACACATGCAATTTCAATCAATAACACAAAATAATTTAACCACAGTCCACTTATTAAAAATTAAAATTAACATGGTCCTTCGACCGGATAATGAATCAAAATAATCAAGAAAATTAAGAAAATTATTAAGCCGACCAATTTGATGTAACGGTCCAGTGCTATTCGAGCGGGGAGTAAAGGAAGCAGGAAAATACTGTTCAATCCATCCCTTCAGTTCCGTAAGTTTTATTCTTTTTATAATTTGACCTTCAATTTGATTATTTATTGTTATCTAAATTTACGATAATGGGGACGCATTAAAAGTAAAACGTGGTATCGCGAAAGGTAAAGTGACTCGTTTCGCTAAGCTATTAAAAAAGCAGTAATGTCAGTGAATTGCAAGAAAGAATATCCAAATTAGAGTTAACGTGGGATGAATTTGATAGCATCCAAACCGAGTTAGAGATTCTAGATTCAGCGGAAATCAATTCAATGAACGCGAACAATTTGAAAACTTATATTTCGAAACAATCACAAAAGCAAAGTCATTATTAAATGAACAGCCGGTTTGGTGTAGAAAATCAAAATGTTTCCTTTCGGTCTAATAATGAAACGCCGGTGAAATTGCCCCCAATAAAGCTTCAAACTTTGACGGAAATTATTGTAATTAGTTAGAATTTAGAGACGCGTTTAGAGCGTTAGTTAGACGCCAATGACTCTATTCATAAAATTCAAAAATTTTACTATTTACGGTCATCTTTGCAAGGAGACGCATCTCAAATTATACAGTCTCTAGAGGTGTCCGCCGATAATTATGAAAATGCTTGGCAGCTATTAATGGATAGATTTGAAAACAAACCATTAATGATTCATAATCACATTAAAGCGATTTTTGAGCATCCTACAATTCAAAAAGAGTCACACGTTGAGCTACGTAAATTATTTGACAATTTTAACAAACATTTACGATCTCTAAAAACGTTAGGAGAAAATACGGATGCTTGGGATAGAGTAATTATTTATATTATCACTAATAAGTTTGATCATATAACTCGTAGGGATTGGGAATCATATAAATACGCAAACGAATTGCCACAAATGAATGATATGTATGCGTTCCTAAAGTTCAGATGTGAAATATTAGAAAAATTACAAGTCAGTAAAATGAAAAGCGTAACTCATATCAAAACTATAATAATAAACAATTAAGTAACAGCTTCGTTTCAAACGAAAATAAAACTCAATGTTGTTATTGTCAGAAAGCGCATGCAATTTATGAATGTGACGCATTTTACAATTATCTGCAAGCGATAGGAATTTAGCGGTAAAAGGTTTAAATTATGCACTATTTGTTTACGAGACTCACATACGAGTTGGAAATGCAAGGAGGAAAAAGGTGTTTTAAATGTAACAAACATCATAACACATTATTGCATTTAAATGTATCTCCTAGTTCGAATATTTCTGAAAGTAACAGTTCAGAGGTTAGTAACCCTGACGAACAAAGGGTTGCAACCATGCCTTCTACCTCTACGGCCGATGCTTCTTTTGTTAACAGTAGCTTTCTGGAAAATACTATTAAATCGCCGCCTGTGTCGTCTCAAATATTATTATCAACTGCAATGATTAAAATCACTCACAAAGATAAAACTGTAACATGCCGAGCGCTTTTAGATAGCGGATCGCAAAGCCATTTTATTAAAAAGAGTTTGTGCGAACAATTAGATTTACCAGTCACACGTGTGAATCATGTAGTCAAAGGGTCGGGGAATCATTAGCAACGATAAACAATCAGGTTAATGTTACATTTAGATCATGTATCAATAATTTTAAGGTAAATGTTAACTGCTTGGTTCTACCAAAAATTACAAATAAATTGCCAACGATCTCATTCAATAAAAATCACGTCAATATTCCAGACGTTAGTTTAGCTGATCCCGAATTCAATATCTCTAGGGACATTGATGTCTTGCTAGGATCTAATGTATTTTGGTCAGTACTATGTGAGGGTAAAAACAACTCGCTGCAAATTCACTTATTTTACAAAACACTCATTTAGGATGGGTAATAGCTGGTAATCTACAACAGCATCAAACAATGGGTAACACTTCTTCAAATTTCTTCATAGAAAATATAAGCGATAGCGCACTAGAAAAATTTTGGGAAATAGAAGAAGTTTCCAATAACAAAATTATTCATCTGTCTAAAGATGAGAAATATTGTGAAGAAAATTTTATTAACACCACTAGACGTGATAACACGGGTCGTTTCGTTGTAAATATTCCATTTAAAGAATCTTTAAAAAAGTTAGGTAATTCGCGAGAAATTGCCCTTCGTCGATTCTACTCATTAGAAAAGCGGTTACAACTCGACCAAAAATTAAAAAACGAATATGTTAAATTCATGAATGAATATATCAACTTAAATCATATGTACGAAATTTCCGAAAATAAGAAAGAGGGCGGGTACTACTTGCCACATCACGCGGTAATAAAAAATTCGAGTCTTACAACAAAATGTCGAGTAGTATTTGATGCTTCTGCAAAAACCGATAGTGGATTCTCTTTAAATGACGTTCAGTTTAAAGGTCCTACTATACAAAATGACATTTTCCAAATTTTATTAAGATTTCGTAAGCACAAATTTGTAGCAACGGCCGATATATCCAAGATGTATCGACAAATTTTAGTCAACGAAAGTCATCATAAGTACCAAAAAATCTTTTGGCGAAATGAAGCTTGTGAAGATATAAAATGTTATGCTTTAGCCACCGTAACGTATGGTTTTACAAGTGCACCTTATCTAGCAATACGATCCTTATTGCAATTAGGAATTGAAAATCAAAAAGAATTTCCAATCGCTAGCAAGATTATTCTTAATGATTTCTATGTTGACGATTTGTTAACCGGAGCGGAAACAAGAGAAGAAATTTTGGAAATACAACAACAAATAACACGTGTGTTGTCAAAAAGGAGGTTTTGATTTGAGAAAATGGTTATGCAATGATCCATCATTGTTAACTAATTTTAAAATAAATAATAATTTAGATTCAACTATTTTACGCATAGGTGAAAAAGAAAATAATAAAACATTAGGCATCTTTTGGAACGCTAAAGATGATATTATCCAGTATTCTATAATTAATTTTGCTAAGAATAATATATCCAAAAGAGCTATTCTGTCTGTTATCTGCCAAATCTATGACCCTTTAGGTTTACTAGGTCCGGTTGTAATTGTGGCCAAACTAATTATTCAAGAACTTTGGAGGTTAAACATAGATTGGGACGAAACTGTGCCCGAGTCATTAACACTCAAATGGATGACTTTTCAGGAACAATTAAATACTATAAATTCAATGCGCATTCCGCGTCGTTTTATGAATGGGTGTTATGCAATCGTACAACTACACGGTTTTCAGATGCGTCTGAAAGGGCATATGGAGGCTTGTGTGTATATACGTGGTGTAAATACGAACGGAGTTATAACATCAAGTTTAGTATGTGCTAAATCACGAGTAGCGCCTTTAAAAAGATATGCCTGCCGCGTTTAGAGTTATGCGGGGCTGTTCTGTTAGCCAGGTTAATTAAGGTAGTTATTGATTGCTGTAGGAATTGAATTTAACAATATATATTTATGGACAGATTCAATGATTGCTTTGGCGTGGATTAGAGGGTCGCCAAGCAGATGGAATACCTTTGTTGCGAATAGAGTAAGCGAAATACAATTAATAACTAATGTTAATAATTGGCAGTATGTAAAGTCAAACGAGAATCCTGCTGACTTATTATCTCGCGGTATAAGTCCTGAAAATTTGATAAATTCAAAGTTATGGTGGCACGGTCCTAAATACTTTTTACAGACCATCACCAATGGAATCTTAACCATAACATTGTAAACTTTGATATTCCAGAAGAGAGATCAGTAGTATGTGTTTCCATTGAATTTAGTAATTTTAACCTAATTAATAGATTTTCATCACTACTTAAAATTCAACGCATAATGAGCTATATATTAAGATTTGTGATAAGAAAAAGCGGCTGCAGAAACTCGACAATTTGGACCCTTAACGGCCCAAGAATTAGAAAGTGCGTTAAGTATTTTAATAAGAAATTCACAAATAGAAGATTTTCCAAAAGAATATTATGATTTAGCCAGTAAGACAGAAATAAGTAAGAAAAGTAAGCTGTTAATCTTAAATCCGTTTATGCATAATAAGTTAATTCGGGTAGGGGTAGAATTGGAAATTCAAAACATGCATTTGATAAAAACATACAATTTTATTATCTCAAAAGCATAAATTAACAGACTCATTAAACCAAAATGAACATATCAGACTCATGCATTGCGGTGCTCAAAATTTACTGTATTCGATAAGAGAAAAATATTGGCCTTTATCTGGGCGAAGTGCATGTAAAAAATTGTTAAGACAATGTATTGCGTGTTTCAAATCTAAGCCCAAAGCTGTCAATTATTTAATGGAAATTTACCTGACGTAAGAATAAGTACTGAATTTTCTTCATTCCAAAATGTTGGGGTTGATTACGCTGGGCCGTTTTCAGTTAAAGATCGAAAACACGTAATGCGAAACCGTCAAAGCTTATGTATGTTTATTTATTTGTTTAAGTACCAAGGCTGTACATTTAGATTTGACCTCAGAGTTAACAACAAAAGCGTTTATTGATACGCTAAAAAGATTTGTGGCTAGACGAGGTAGACCATCAAATATATATTCAGATAATGCGACTAATTTTGTAGGCGCTAGTAGGGAACTGAAAACGTTGTATAAGTTTCTTGAAACAAATTCAAATATTATTGCTGACAGTCTTAGCAGAGAGCGAGTCACTTGGCATTTCATACACCACGATCTCCAAATTTCGGGGAATTTGGGAAGCGGGCATAAAAGTACAAAACACATTTAAAACGTTGTTATTGGGAATCAAATTTTAAGATATGACGAATTTTATACAATATTAGTTCAAATTGAAGGTGTCCTAAATTCCCGTCCTCTTTGCCCACTTTCCTCAGACCCAAACGACCTGTCAGCACTCGACCCCAGCACATTTTTTAATCGGCAAAAGCATTACTGCTACTCCTGAAGAAAACCTGACCGACATCGCGGAAAATCGGTTAAACAAATTCCAACGATTGCAAGCCATCATTCAACATTATTGGAAAAGGTGGACAAGGAGTACCTATCAGAGTTACAAACCAGATATAAATGGAAAGCGGGATCGACTGACGCCATAAAGGTTGGGGCACTGGTCATAATTAAAGAAAGAAAATCCCACATGTGCGTAATTGGCCGCTAGGAAGAATAGTGGGTACTTATCCAGGAAATGATGGTGTCATTCGAGTGGTAGACATTAAAGTGTGCGACGGAGTGATCAAACGCAGTGTAAACAAATTATGTGTTTTACCTATTAATTAAGTAGAAGTAGAATAAGTTAGTATAAGTAATAATTTGTTTCTTATAAAATGGTTTTTTTTGTTGTAATTTAAGAGCTACAAGTAATCTCGTTTGTGTAAAGAAATTGTATAGTTTTGAAAGAACTAATTCTTTCAAGGCGGGCAGGATGTCTAATATTATTTGTAGGGTTGTTAACCCTAAACTTTTTGTATAATAAGAATTGAATAGTTTAAACTCATAATGCTAAAGGGGATGGGACGACAAGCGGGTTCAGGTCGTAGAAGTGAAAGCGTAGCAGGGAGTTGCCAAAACCCACCCGTTGGGTAAGATGTATAAGAAGTAACTCATTTATATTAAATAAAATAATAATAATTTAACCACAGTCCACTTATTAAAAATTAAAATTAACAACAGTATTCTCTTTCTTTTGATAATAAACCTCCAACAAAACTAACTTCAGTTCCAAACTTACAAAAAATTCACGTTCGTGGATACTTTAATTCAAGCTAAATCGAACCATCCCTGGCCCCATAAAATAACAGCCCACAATTGTTATCTACATAGATTAGTAACTATACTCTTATCACACAACTATTTTACTTCAGAACTTAAAACTATTCGAATTTTAGCTATTGAAAACGGCTTTGATGATCTTTTGATCCTAAAACTTGTGAAGAGAAAACTTACCTAACAATTAAAATTAACTTATTCCAATAACACTTTACTATCTCAGAACCATAATTTTACTACTATAACATACGTCCGTAATTACTTTAATAAATTTGCTCAACTATTTAAGAAATTTAACTTAAGGGTCGTTTTCAAAACAGTAAATCCCATTAACTTTATCAAAAACAACACAGATGAAACAAAAAACTTTACCAAGAGGGTGTGCTAACTTGTCGTTCTTGCCCTAAAATTTATGTAGGTGCGACTTTAAGATCCTTTAACATCAGAACAAAAGAACACTACAAGTGAATTCGATTAAACAAACCCAACAATTCAAACGAGAAACATATAGTTTAGAACTAAACCACAATTTTAACATCAATTTAGATCTTCATTTTCTAAATATTTCCAATAACTACCAAATTATTCCCAATCTGGAAAGGGTTTTCATCATTAAACACTTATCTAAAACAATACTAATTTATTAAAACATACCTACATTTAGATTTTACCCATTAATCATATCTTTAATACTGTTTATAATAATTAAAGTATTTGTTTTAACCTTTAATACATGGCATTACTTGTGTTGCTTTTAGTTAATTTTGTTGTTACTAGATGTCTCATTTGCACTTAAGGTTGTTCCGATTTTGGTTAGCATAACTGTAATTCTTCAACACGCCGTCTTGAGTTCTTTACTCGATATGTCCTTAAATTTAAGTTTAAACCTTTAATTCTAAGAATGAATTTTTCGACTTGGTAAGTCGCCGTTGGACCTTTCTAATAAATCTGTTAAAAAATTATTTTCAGATCATTTCACTTTTAATTCAAGAATTAACCTGAATTACACTAAAAGATCTTTTATTGAAATGACTATAATATGTGAAATCAAATCTTATCGTGTTTTGTAATTTTATTTAATAAAACAGAGCCCTAAGAAAACCGCACAACTTCCCTATAGAAGATCCAGCAAAAATCAATAAAAGTGAAACAATTAATAAGGGAAAAACAATTTAATAATTAAAAAACAAAAATTTTATACATTCATCAGTTAAAACAAACATTACCAATCAATTAGGGATTTATTTACAAATTAGAATGCCAAAATTGCAATAAATGGTACATTGGACAAACCAACAATACTTATATTAACAAATAAAAAACATGAAACCTTAATAAAAAAAACAAGAATAACACCATATATTCTTAAAATAGTTCGCACGAATTAAACTTTAATAACCTTCAATTTTATAAAATAAAAAAAATAAAAATTTTTATTATTGGGAACGATACACAAAAAATATTTCAAGTATGTTGTTAATTATAAAAGCGAAATGTATAAATTTTTTAAATAAAAGAATAATAGTTTTAATCATTCCTAAATTTAATCATTATTGACATAAAAATGTTAATATCAGCTTCCACTAAAAACAAAAATCAAAAAATTATAATAATCAGAAATTAACAAAAAAATGTTTTGTATATTGGCGCGGTAAAGAAGTGCTTTGTGAATTAAAAATAATAACCTAATTCAAATTTTAATCTGCAGTTTTTCATATTCTAATTAATCGTGTTTGTAAATAACGTTTTGTTAATTGACATTATAAAAAAAACTGCACTAATGGAAACAACAACAAAAACTCCAACCTATTTATACCGTTTCTTCCATTACGTGTACTTGAATTGCAATTACTCTAATATATGTATATGTTTACTGCCGTAATAAAAGTAGTGCAGTAGTAACGATAAAAGCTATAATTTTCATCTTTCATCGCAACACAAATTCAGAAAGTAGATGGGGTATTAGAAAACCAATCAGGTTAAACTATTAGCGTATCCGTGCGAGAAATTCAATTTAGGACTACGAGTAGCCGCATAACACAGCTTATTCTTATATCTTTCTCTGTCCATTCTGAACATGGCAATCCTGTATTGGGAACTCTATTATTAGCTTGCTCATGAAATCAATTTTTATGGATATTGCTGTACCTAAATTCTTTGGAGAGTAGCCAGTACAAATTTTCTCATTTGCATACGAATCGCTTTTCATGTTTTCATGTCAAATTCGTCGTTATATACGTGCATTTTTTATACATTGTACATATTCATACATGTATTTGCGAATCACTAAAGTAGTACTTAACTAAAACAGTAAAACAATTGACAGCTGTCTGCGACAAATAGGTATCTGTTTTTAACATTAACTTGTGGATAATAAACGGGACACCTACATATTTTTCAACAAAAATGATTTAAATACAATAAAAAAGTTCTGCTACAAATAAAAAGTATATTAATTATTACATGCTCTTGTACACTCTCTAAAAATGTTGTACAGGGTGATTTATTGGTAAATGCGCATACGTTAGGATTAGGTAGGAGATATCAAGAGGATCCTAAAAAACACACATATTGTACTTACAGGTCTCTGATCCTTTATAACCAAAATACAGGGTGTTTTATTTATTATGTTTATTTTTTTATTTGCTCATAAATTACGAACCATATTGTGAATTTTCTTTATATTTGTAACATATTTTCCTTCTCCGGTAAAGTATAAACATTAATATTAATCCATGTAATCTTGAGGTACATCAGACACTTTTCCAGTTTCTGCATTTTGTTAGTGAATAATTTGAGACCATGGTAAAATAATTTTAGAAGGTATAACATTGCGCGTGTAGGCGGAGTTGTCTTTATGACACGATTGGAGAGTAAACATCATGCAGGTTAATTAGAAAAATATCGTTTCATAAACATTTTGTAATTCAAATTTTCCTTGGCTGCATTTGATATAATGAATTCAAATATACTTTGTGTTGTCGTAGTTTACAGTATACATTCATACTTATCAAGGTAACATTGTAGTTTAAAAAATCATTATCTAATCCTAACGTATACGCATTTACAAATCAATCACCCTGTATAATAACTTATGTATAAAAATGGTTTGTTAATTTATCAATGTTTTTGTAAATAGTATAAATTAGCATTATATTTTTTTCAATACGGCTTTTCAGCATAAGCCTCTGAAATTGTTGCTTAGAAAATGATATTCGTTGTGTTAACGTGGAATTTTCAACAAAAATTAGTACTTTAATGTATATAGTTACTATTACTCGAAGCACCATCTGCAGTGGAAATAAAAAACATGTATGGATGGTTGAAGAATTGCATTTTAAATAACATTTTAATGTTAGGAGTTAATACCCAAATAAACTAAACAAAACAATTTTTAACTCAAATACAATATACATGCCCCCACTGTAAAAACCAATTGTTTCAATAACCCAGAATTTTACAGTTTTATTCAATTGACTGCAGATAAGTGCCCTGATTTATTAGTTAATGCCCATACAAACAAAACTACTGACAATAGTGATTACTTAGATTAGTAACCACCACCCCATCCATAATATTTGTCACTGATTTACGGCATATTCAGCTACAGAAAAACACGGTTATAAATCTTAAAATTTCTGAAATGCGTTTTTGTGAACGATGCGCCCAAAATTATCCAAATATTTTTTGGCATAATTTACCTTCAGTAGAATTAAAATACCTTCTGATAATCGTTGAAGTTTGTTGCAGATATGTAATATCCAAAAATGTTGCTGATAAAATACCATATGTTACAGCACTTTTATAATAATAATTATATAATTTTATTTGTTACAACAAAATCTTAAGATTACAGATAAAATATCTTGTCGCATGGTAGGACCAACAAATAACAAATCATTTAAAGAAAAACCAGAATCAGAAGTATTTGATGAATAGTAGATAATTTTCAATTTATTAGGTAAATTAGTTTCTTACAAAATGGTGAGGAATATAGTCATCGTTTTTTAAATTATATTGAAAAGTAATCGTTTCATACTTTTATAAAAATTGTAAGTATGTGTTTCTAATTTCACAATTTCTACTACATCTTTTGAAAGGAGATCTAACAATAAATCTAATGTTTTATGGAATGAGCATATTATACAGTGACCCGCAAAGAGTTTACAACAAAGTCTGTCCTAAGAAAACAATGTTTTTTGTTCTTTACCGTCCATTGGTAGACTAATACATAAAAATTACTGAATAGTAAAATTTGTTTGTTGGTTTTATTGTGTTTTATGCAAATCAAACGCAAAAAATTTTGTTTTCTTAATATTTCCGGAAAAATGCCGGAAAAAATGCCGGAAAACTGATATTTTTGAAAAGTCGTTATTTCTTTTGAAAATTTGCACACAGACGTATAATTTAATTCTGAACAACTTTTCTCTTGGGCATTTTTCAAGATCTTGTCATTTAACCTCACTTTTTACATATTTAAAGAATATTTTTTTAAATTTGCCGCCACGACAGTAGTCACTGACATTTTTTTTGTCATTTTTAATATGCTGAATTTATTTGCTAAAAAAAAATTTCGGGTATCTCAATTACAAAAATTTTTCTTATTTGATGCAAACCCTTTGCCGGTCACTGTATGATAGTGCCTCAACATGGCAACACTTTGATAGAATAACTTTAAATCATAGACTTGTAATAATTCATGTAATGTTTTGGAATAACCAAGGTCTACAATTACATTTTGAAAAATAGAACAAGTTTCAGCGGTGCATGATTTTTATTCTAAAATTAATAAATATTGTATGCAGTAAAAAAACAATATCTAAACAAGTTTTTGAAATGTGTACCTGTGTACCTACTCCTCAAATACATAAAATGTGGGAATCGTAATTGGTATGAACAGAAAAAACTTGTTACTTGGAATGACTTTTTTTCAAACTTAGACTAATATATATTTTTATATAAACATATATTTGATTTATGGGGGATCAAACCCAAGAGTTATTAGCAAGACGCTCTAACAACTCAGCCAATAGGCCTATTGAATGTTGTTTGGGTTTAGTTTCTTATACGATAAAGTTATTTTACCACTTCCGTTTATTTTTTAGCCACAAAAACAGAGAAAATGCACTACAATCATTTGCTTATTTTAATTTCTAACCTCCCAGGCTAGACATATTGTGGTTTAAATGTTTTAGATTGCCTTGAAAAATGTCAGAGCCATGAAAAATGTTTTACAAAAACAGGAATTAAGACTGATTTTGTTATATTCATTTGTCGTTATTTTTACATTACCATTTCTGTACTGGTTAAGTAGATTTATTTAAAATAAAGCTTTTTCTTATTTTCTGCAAATTAAAATCTTATGTTTCATGCATGTAGACATTCACATTACTTTTTACAGCAGCTAGCGCTAGTTCTCACCTACTTTTAATACTGATAGTTCACTTGTCTACTAACAATAAATTATCATCCAGCTATAATGAGTGTCAAAATTTCCGTCAATGAATGTGACAATTTTTTTATGTAACGAGACATTCATTAATTTAACCTCGTCCTTAAATTATGATAGTAAAATGTATTATCAATTTCTTTAAACAAAAATAAAAAAAAAACAAATGTAGGGATAATTCCATAAGAATTATAATTTATGACCCACAGCTCACTTTATTGGATTTTTACCATATAATTTTGTACCTTGCGATAATGTGCAAATTGATTTATGTTTTTGGTATTATTTATAATTAAAAAATATAGTGTAAAACTTACCTACACTCGACCATAATAATAGAGACGGGACTGATTTCTGCAAAAACAAATTATATTATTAGTCATTTCTAAAAAAATAAACATGATAGTATTTAAAGAATTGAGTCAGTGTTAAAACAAAAACCTCTTCTGAGATTGGGTCGGGACGAAATGATAACCGTAATTGTCAACGTTGTACCACCTATCGTATGGGGCTTCATCAGGTCAAAAAACAAATAAACGAAAATTTACTACTAAAAGTCTGGTAATCAACTTGTTAACCCAGCCAGATTCTAGACTTAAAGAGGTTTGAACAATTAGGAAAATACCTACGTATTATATAGATGAAAAGCGTAACGGATTGTTGATCTCGTTGTTGATTGATTCAAAATAGTAGAAGGGGCGAGGTTAACAATAAGAATCCACAAACGTGAAAATTTGAAACGCAGTCGCGATTAAAATCATTAGAATGCTGGATTATTTCTAATTAAAAAAAAGAGATTTCACAATCAATGCGGAATTATCAAAATCTATTACCATATCTTCAATAAAATTAAATGATTTTTATTGTTTTTTTACCAGACCACCGAACTCAACAATTTTATTTTTTAAATATAAAACTTATGACGTAAAAATCAAATTCGTGACGTCACTCTCATAAGTTTTTGAAATGACATTCGCCATAACTTTTTCTGATAACGTTCATTTTTCAGTTTGAAATTTGACTACGAATCTTTAATTTTCTTGTTTCTTATTTTTCACATTTACTTTTTATCAAAGATGTGTTTTCACTTTTTATAGTTATTGCGCTTTTCAATGTCAATGTTGTGTTTTTTTATTTTATAATCTAAACAGTAAGGAATTTTATAGAAAAACAGCAAAGAATTGTATTGTTAATATATATATATATCCGTTAATTCAAATTTTGTATACTCGTATGCCTTCCCTCTATGTGTTCTAGAAAAACTTTCCCAATATTTCCAAAAACTTTTTGTTGATATGATTTGTGACGGTATTATTTTGCATATAAACGAAACTTCGGCATTAAAAATTGATTTGTTGACCAATTTTTTCTTACAGTATAGACAGCCGTGTTTACACACATACGTTGAAGACGAATTTCTGTGTTGTAAAATTTTCTGGGAATTTTATTTATTTGAGATTTCCATTTGCTGACTCGTAAAAGGTGGACGTGAAACATCGTCTAAAAGTTCAAACAGCAAGACATGTGCTGTGTAGTATAATTTGAAACAACATCATCCCTCACAAATTATCAATTGCGGACACCTTTTTTTTTAAAATTTTTCAGGGTTTCTATCAATTACTTTTTGACTTCTCTTGCTGGTTTCTTCAGATGTACTCCGTTTTCTACTTGAAATTAATTAATCAATGGATCATTAGTTATGGTTATGCTGGCAAGGATAATAATCCGAAAATTATAAAATAACAAAGTAGGTTCTGGTATCTTCACTAGCGTTAAAATTTGAACCAACCTTGGAACCTCTTTCTGGTCAAGGACACCACTCAAGATAAGCCTGTTATCAACAGAGTTCATTTTGGTTTTTTCTTTTCTTTAGTGGATAATAAAATACTGGATTTGGATACAAATGCTGTCACATCTGCCTATTAACTGTCGAACACCGAAGACTTCCTATATTTACAAGCTGCTAATTATTTTATGCATGTCATTCATAAATTTTGTCGCGTTCTATGTATACGTACTGCGGCCGTGAATTTAGCAACGTACCTTTTTGGCGCTGCATAGACAATTTGTAAACTAGAAAGATCTTTCCAAGTACCTGATTAATTTTGTGCGCTTTTAAACTATTTAAATAATAAGTCCGGTACTCTCCGTAATAGTTGTCAAGTACCTTCAGAACAATATTTGCCACGCGAACTCGGTGGCGAATCGCTTGCATGGAATAATTGGTGCTACGACTGTCAAAATTTTATAATACGCTAACCTATTTGGGGCGTTTGTGCCTCGAATTATTACTCGTGTCTTAACTCGCTCTCGTGGGTTATTATTATTTTATAACTATATTTTGCTATTAACTCTAAATGATCTTATCTATTGATGAGTCTATGTATTTCTATGTGTGTTGATTGAAGTCTAACCGCTATATATTTGTATCAACGTACGGTTTGTTTCTGTGTCTACGATTTCCTAGCGGCTCTAGAATATCTCTTATACGCAATCCTAGGTGACGTTCTATAAATTCTTTGTGCAGTGTAGAAGCTTTCATTTCAAACGATTCTCAATAAGCCCACGACCACTTCCGACTAAGAGGAGCTGCCGGCAAGGTCTTCTAGCACGGCTATATTTTTGAGTTAGTTTACAAACAAACCGTAACAGATTCCTTAACGTTGTTTACAAAATTTCAAATGGATGGGCATTTCCTGGAATAGATTTTTTTATTTTCTCTTACCAAGGTTGTACTCAAATTCGTAGTTTTTTCATTCCAAAGAGATCGACCTGCTTTTTGTAATTGAAAACAATCTCAGAGTTATACAATGTGAATCACCACCGACGGGACGGAAATTTATAGCAAAACAGTAAAAACTTTACAAGATTTGTCATTTTATTAGTTTACAGATTGATAAATTTTACATTATAAAATTGTTTTAAAATATACAGTATGTCCCAAAAAATTAAAAATACAGCTTTGATGCACCACATTATATTGGGACATTTCAAAATCATTTAAAATATAAAATTTATTAACCTGCATACTACTAAAATGACAAAATTTTTACTGTTTCGTTATAAATCTCTCTCCTGGTGAATTAAGAAAACTCTTAAAACATTGTTACATTTTGATTGTAGAAACCATGTAGGGAACTATTGGTTCTTCTTGTTAGTTGCTGTTGTCCAAACTTCTACTCTTAAATGGAACATATTAGTAAAATTTGTTTTAGTAGAGATGGCTCTGAGCGGTATTAAGGTTATATGTATATAACAAAAAACATTTTTTTAGAAGCGATATTTTTACAAACTTCTTCGTTTTCCGTAAAAGTATGGTTCAAGCTATTTAAGTACCCGCTGGTATTCCAAACACATTTTATGTCATAAAAATTTATTTCTCGAATACAAGTTACTGACAAATCCACAAATTGACATAATTAATGAAAGATAAGCCAAAGAAGAACAATAATACGATAATTTATTAATTAATCTTTTATGCTAAAGAGAATTAAAACTAGCCGCGTTTATCAAAAAACTTTGAAATGTAAGCAATATTATTAAAACACAGAAAATTTATTTTAAAAATCATTGTGATTAGATTAGTCATAATATTACATAAGTAAATGCTATCCTCGTAGAGCGAATTTTATGCCGTTTAAAAATAATAAAAAGTAAACATTGTATTTATAAATTTTATGTACAGTACTCCTCTGTTTTGTGTTATTTGTTTTTTTTTAATATGTGGCATTATTAAACACTAAATTTAGAATCTTTTGGTTAATAAACTTTGTTTCCTATTTCTTACAATAAACTAAAGTCTGTCCAGAAACGAATCGAAGTAATATATTAAAATAGTTCATTTATTTTACATATAAGCGGTACACGATTTTGTATGAAATACATAAAAGATTTTAAAACTAGTTTTAGGATATACCGCTTCCATACTATAGTGTTACAACGTAAGTTATTTATGAATAGCTCCTAATCCGTTAACAATGGGACGTACTTGTTCTTGAGGTCTAAACTAAACATCATAGGCGTGTACATGGGTTTTGCTGACAAAAAAATTACGATTGCGTTTTATTGTGTTTTATTGAAAGTAATTTTAAACATATCATTGTAATTATAAAACACATCGTTTGTTAGAAACCATTTTATAGAGTTTGAAAATTTAAGGTATAATAAAATATAGCAAGAACAAACTAAATTTATAGGAAAAATAATAAATATATAATTTTAAAATACAGTTATTCTGAAAATTCATGTGTTTCTTCGGAAGAAGTATCATTTGACCCTATTGAAATTACAATAGGCTCTATAGTAACTTCTATCAAATTGTCAAGTTCCCACATTTTTGTTCCTCTTTTATTACGTGTTCTATACACTTTTTCCATTTTTCCGCAGTCACATCACTTAAAGAAGTCATTAAAAGTTATCAAACGCTACTTAATTTAAACGTGGTATTATTTCTCGCTTCTGCACCCTTCACCTGCGCCCATATTAATTCTATAGGGTTTAATTTACAATGGTATGGCGGTAAGCGTAGAACAAAAATATCACGTTTTGCTGCCATTTCGTCAACTGCATATCTTTTAAACTTTGTCCTAACACCTTGTACTAGACTTAGTAGTTTCCTTTTACCATATCATTTTCGAAAGCAATATTTTTGAGGAAAGCCATTCCATTATAATGTGTTTTTTCAGGAAGTTGTAGGTAAACGTTCGATTTGTCTGGAATGGTAGCTGGCATTGTCCATAACAATTACGGAACCCTTTGGTATTAAATCTAACATTTGTTCAAAATATTCCTCAAGAACATCCCCATTCACATCCTCGTGGTAATCACCGGTATTTTTCAATTTAAATAGCAGTAAACCTCCCTCTACAAAGCCTTCGTCACTTTCTATATGCGTAATAATTAAGCGTCGCCCTTTTTCTGAAGGAGGTCTTAAACCTGTAGATAATCTTTCTCAAAAAGCCTGTCGTCCAGTGGTTACATTTTTGTCTTGCCACATTTTTCCCACAGTATAATCTTCATTTACCCACTTTTTGTCTAAATAATAAATGTTCTTGCCTTCAGAACGTAATTTAAAGATATTTAGAAGGTAATGTCTTCTCCAACATACAATTTCTTTCTTATCAATGAGAGCTGATTTCCGATTCTTTTTTTTCCATGAAAAATTCAATTCGTGCAAAACTTGCCACAACATTGTTCTACTTAAATTGGGTATACCCTCTTCCTCTCTCACAACTGACACAATTTTGTTTAATGTGGGTATTTCTTTTTTAAAATAAAACAAATGCACTATTTTTCTAATTGTACTTTTTACATATTCGGGTATTTCCGTTTTTTTTAACATGAGATAAACTAGGCTTACGCACAGAAACTTTGTCTTCACGCGAAAGTCTGAATATTGTTGTTTTTCCAATGTCAATCATTTGTGAACACATATCAACTGTCTCTTGAACTGTTTACAACAGATTATGGCATTTCAAATAATTGTACACATTGAGCACAATAGTTTTTTCGTTTTCAGAAAGCGCAGACCTCTTCATGCGTTTCCTTGGAATAAATTCAGTGCAGTGTAAGTACACCTTATGATATACCAATATGATATGACATGTTTCTCTCCTAATTATATCATTAAGAACACATTAAAATCTATTAAAGTGTCATTCCAAATACAGTACGTACTTTCTAGTTCAATTATTAGTAATTAATTAGTTAAAATTCCTAAAAATGTGATCGATAATGATATTAGCAATTTCTGATAAACAAGGTGATTCACTAGTGGTGGCCAAAAATAAACCCATGTATTATTTGATAAAACTTTTAAATTGGGTTTTTTATACAAAGTTCTTATCAGGAAAGCTTCGTTAAAAAGTTACAGGGTGGTAAAATTAGAAAAAACATTAAATTTTTTTTAGATTACCTCAAAAACTAGTGACTATAATAAACCGAAATGTTTAGACAAACCCATGCGTCAAATTTCAGTTTATTACATTCAGTAGTTTATACCATTGCATGAAAGTAGGTGGAGGTCAATTAGAACATTTAATAAGATGAAATGTGTCAAAATAATTAATTAATGATGAAATGTTACATATCTTCTACATTTTTAACCCCTTTTTCGAAAAAGTATCAATACATCGGTACGCCATTGGAATCTGTTAAACATGTTGATTTATTACTTCACTTCGTTTCTGGACAGACTTTAGATCTATATTTAGTCAAATGAAATCAATCACAGTGACTTATAAAACTTTGTCGATATATAGTTGATAGCATGCATTTGTACAATAGTAAACTTATACTCGAGTTCTCTCACTCCTGAAATGCCCCAAAAATACAAAACAGCTGTAGAGTGATTTTCGGTGTTTGTTTGCTGTTGTACAACTTCTTACGAAATTACAGTAGAGGATTCGAGATTGCCATTTTTACCAACACATAGTTGGCTATGATAATTGAAGGATCGACTATGTAACTGCTAGCACATCTGTCGACAAAGTTGCCTTTAATACAAATGCTGTTATAAGTAATATAACAGTAATAGCAAACTGTAATAAAATGAATTAAGATATTGACGAGTACTTAGATCTTTTTGTGTTATTTAAATGTAAGTGGAAAATTTTTGAAAAAGAAACCAGTTATTTGCCATGATTAAGATAAAATTTATTTTCTTAAAACTTGATATTTCGCATATTAATTATATGCTTTATCAGGAGCTACAGTTGAAGGTCGTTAAAATACGTAAAATTGATATTACTCACAACTACGATTTAAAAATCTTAAGTGCAATTATACAACTGATCAATTATTAATAAATAAAAAATAGTTAATAAAGCGATAGAAGGTCTGGACATGGTATGCTTTGCAATTAAAACAACAACTGATAAGTGAACAACGGAAATTTTCATAGCAACTAACTAATGTGAATAATGAGCGCAAAATATGAAAATTATATCTAAATAATGACATTAGATTGATTTTTGTGATTTAATCAAACAATAAATTAATCAAAATGCTAGTGCAATTACTCATATATCAATTTTCTGTTGACAATTATTAAAGTTAAGCACTCAAGAAATTTTTGTTTGTGACAATTATTGCTTAATTCTATTTTTATGTACTTGAAAATTGTAAAATTGTAACATTTGCAGAATTAAAGATTCTACCTTATAACTATAATAATAACATTTTATATATTATACTTAATTAAGTCAAGAGGATTTTTTTATTGAATTATTTGTAATGGGGTTAGTGAAAATTATTAAGGTTGGTATGATCATTTGTATTTTAAAATGCTAATAAAATACGATTGGTGACTACAAAACGCGTTTTTCTTTCTTTATCAATTGTTAATAAAATTGCTACGTTTTATGTGATCTCAATATCTGATCTAAAGTTAATGGCGTTTTCAAGGTTCTTATTAATCTCAACCTTCTCCATAAACCTCAAAGTAAATATGTTATTAGAATTTTTAAGTAGGGCAGTGTTTTCAAAGTAAAATAATGAAGGATTCTCATTGATTGAATAAGCACATTAGATTTAAACACTTATCAGTTTTATCTTTCACAGTGGTAAAAATTTCGGTCCTCTACATTTGTTGTCGAACTGATATGATTTTGTGGAGGATCTGTTGAGAAGGTTGAGGTTGACAATTCCCCAGGTAAAGGGGAATAATTCGTAAGGAATGAAAAGTAAGTGTGTATATAGAATAAACGTTATCTCAATCATAACAAATAACTGGTCTCTTTCTCAAAACTTTTCCATTTTTTTAATTAAAATGAATTAATTATGAATTAATCCTAAACGTTATGGTTTATTGTTATACATTTAAAAAATATATCTATTAGTTTACCTCATTACCTACTTATATCGACAATAAAATAAAAAAATATTACTGTTAAGAAATTGTTTTATAAAAATGTCTAGTGTACAATAGTGTAAATAGTTTAATATTGTTATATGATACAACACAATTTGGACAGAGTTCATCAATTAGCAGAATTTGAAAGAACTATTTAAGAAATACGAGTATTAATTAAGATTAATAAAAATGTTTTTTGTTGTAGATATTTTATATTTACACTGAACAATGAAATCGCCGTTGTTATATTTCATAATTAAGAAAAATATTATATTATATTTTAATTGTAACTTAGTTTATAATTTAAAGCAGTTTGCTTAGCTCCTGAAGAACTGAAAAATAATTGCTGTAACTGTAAATTACGTTTCTTGAGTTAATTAATCTTAGTTAAAATTTTTTAATATAAAACAATGTTCTAGTTTATTTTAGATGTAATTAATTACCTCGTAAAACTAATTAAATAAGACACAAAGCTTTCAAACTTTGATGTACTTTATTGTAATATAAAATTGAATATGCCTCGCAAAGTTGAGTCGTAATTCAAATACAGTTTCCTAATAACACTATAACGGTCGTCGTAAGTTAGTTAGTGCCAGTAATTACTGTACAAAAAGAATGGCAGTTAATAACCGTATGTAAAATTTGCAAAATAAACTTGCGTCATTCAACGTAGTTGTCTGTATCTGCATTATACTGTGTCGTATTTGAAAATAAAAAAAAAACTAGAGATTGCAAACATTGGCATGTTTTTATGTTCAGCAACATGCTCTCAAAAGAATTTCATTCTATGAAAGTCTGCAATTGTTTTAGTCACAAATAAGCCAAACCGCTTCTGGTTAAAAACAACATGTGCATCTTTGTTCCATGCGAGAAGCCTGAAGCAATATGCGTTGCTACAACAATACAACTTTTAGGGTTTAAAACACTTAAATTTTACAATGTATCCACGTATCGTACTCGAACACCGTGCATGAATAAAAATAGAATAATGCATATAAGCGAATAAAAGCTCTTCTTAATTATCTAAGTGTTATAAATTAAAAGTACTGCAAGATCTATATTTAAATAATATTTTTGCACTTTGCTTTTAATCTTAGTTTTAAAATTTTTAAATAAAAATATATTGAAGATGCCAGCGATAATATGCACTTTAATTTCCGTTGCAGCTGTACCAATGCATAAATTGTAGCTTAATATCCTTATTGAGATTTTATCTAGTTTGGTGATTAAATTTTGCAATATTTGCTTTGTAGGTCATGAAAAATATTTTAATTAGTATTTTTATTTCAATTTGTAAATGTAAATGTCTAAATATTTAATATTCTAGAACGTTTACACGTTCAGGTGCAAATTCAAAAGCTTCGTTTTAATGTAGACGTTATTAAATTATAATTATAGTTCAACGTACTGTTTTCGACATTAATTGTAATTAAAAGAGAATAATTTAAATTTGTGCAACCATTTAACTACAATATGTAACTACGAGCATATTTATTGTTGTTTATATGCCGTCATGTTATAGTGTTAAATGGTCATCATCATTGTTTTTTTCAACATTTTTTTTGTTATAGACGAAAATTAATTGTCAACTCTATAAAGTTTGGAAGCAATTCATTGATTTAAAAAATAAATCTAGCTGGTGGTATGCTACTAAGTACTTTCTGTAATAATTTTCGATACGCCTATGCTTGAATGTGTGTTACTTTCGAGACGAAACCATTTTGTATTCCTTTCTCATTTTCCGATTGAGTTTCCATAAGAAAAACATTTAGCTAAAAACTGATAACATGGATAACTTTTGTAAATAATCTATCTTCAGGTTTGTTTGGTAGTAGTTGCAGTCTGAAGAAGGTATTTAGTTATGTTCCACCAGTTTAGTTCATTTCTTCTTTTACTGTTGGGATTATAAATTACTACAGTCTATAGTAAAATTTTATGTCTGGGTTTTGTTACTGTTTGTATTTTTATCAAGTTCCTACAGTGAACTTCTGTCTATGTCAATCAAATTTAGAGAAGTTCGACGAGTCTTTGAAGTAATCTAAAGGTGCGTCCAGACTACTTGTGCTCGTGCTCGTGATATTTGCAGGACTTCTGAGTAGTGCGGACGTGAGTCACGAGACAAGCCATGCGAGCAGCGCGAGCCATAAACTCAAGAGGATCCGCCCGGTGTCGGTACATCAAAGGAACTTGCGACAAGTAAACGCAAGCTATGTGAACGGATACTGATTAAATCAGTTGAGTGTTCATGCTCGTCAACGATGGAGTGAACTAATGACCTCAGTTTAAAATTCATAAATATATATTAATAGTACCCTATTTTGTGGGATCCTAGCTACAAATTTTATAAAGTAACGCATTAAAAAAATAAAGCATGGTTAGCCATTTCTGAAGAACTAGAGATTGGTATGTCAGAATTGAAGAAGAAAATGAGCAGCTTGCTTTCAACATACCGAAAAGTGCGTCAGAAGCTTGCAACTCCTAGAAAAACTAGATTAGGAGCTGATGATGTCGACTTAACTCCTCTGTGGTTTGCATTAAAAGCCTTTGGATTTTTGCACACCAAATATAAGCCAAAATCGACAATCAATACAGAGGTAAGTGAAAAAACATTAATAATTATTATTAACCTATTATTTATTTTAATTGAGTAGTTGATTGGCATATTTTAATAAAGAACTGATAACATAGTATGTTAATCTAGATTACTATTATTTTGCCACAAAAGTTTCACCTCTTCAGTTATGAAATATGCCGTGATTGCTAGTCCCTCTGCAACGGGGATTGCTTTTCGAAATGTGGTGTCTTTCTTTGAAATTTTTGGCCCCACCAAATTCAGTATGGTATCGAAATCTGATGGAGACATACGGCAAAATGTTTTGAAATGTAGATTATCGGCTCTCAACTCCCCCAAAAGCTTTGTTCCGCTGTAGAAATCCCGATTCCGGAAAATCGATGATATCCACATCTACGTTTTTGAGAACGTTTCTTGGGCTTCTTTTTTTTTACAATAAATGTATCAATAGGTAACTAGCAACTATAACTTTGTCACGATCCATTTGAAAAATCACAAATCTGTCCTACGGATCTTCTCAAGTCGAAAGACAGCAAGCAACTGAAGTCCGTCTAGGCACAAACCAGACGAGTACAACCTGCAGCTCGACAAGTCTCTTGGTCATTGCGAGTGTCGCGAGCACAAGCACGAGTACGAGTAGTCTGGACGCACCTTAACGGTAACCTCCGCATTTTAAACACAAGAAATACTGTCAAACCACATTTTGTTAAACGCCTAGATAGAAGTTAAAATCAAGCAGAATCTGCGATAAGGCCAAGAAAAAGGGGAGACTAGTAGTACGCTATACTGCTACACTATACTAGTTGTGACCAAAATTAAATGTCCGCCATTTTAACGGAGGCAGACAAATCGATTGATCCCACTTAGCATTTTGTGATTATTTTTATTTATTTAATTAGGATATGTGTGTAGTCTTTCGTTCTAAGAATCAGACGGAAAGAATAGTTGACAGAATAACCTTCCACAGGTAAGAATAACATTTGTACATTCATCAGCGCTTTAACGTAATTAAATTTTACATGAAAATTTTAACCAAAATCGTAGATTTTGTTTAGCTCTTCCAATTTTAGACTTTACTTGTAATATTAAAAATTATATTATACCAACTAAAGTTATTATTCATTCCTAATTTACTTTTTAAAGCGGCAAGGACACGTTCAAATCCCAGTGGGGTTGTGGCTGGGAAGAAATTATATTTTAATCGTAGATCTCACTCTTACCGTTTTAAGAATAGATGAAAGAAATTAGACGACACCGATAAAATGATCATAGTTATTACTCGGTTATTACAAATGTTTAATGTAATTAATTAATAATTCTGTTATAACATGATTAATTTGACGCTAAAGCTAAAACTTCATGCTTCGACTCCAATACATTTAAAATTCTTTTTAGATAAATTTCGAGTTGTTATGTAAAAAGAACTTGACTGGACAACTGAAATTAAATATTCTTCCACTTTTTGTCTATCTTTGCATACAAGTTGCCTACAGTTTTTCATTCTTCACAACGAATTGATTTAAATTTATTCACCATCAATTTCCAGATATACAGAGTGTTTCAGAATAGTATGTCATAAATTTAAGTGGTGATTCTATGAGTGATTTTGAGAAAAAAGTTTCGTTTCCTCTATGAAATACAAGGCGTTAAAATTTGCATTTTTTTCGGTTTTTTTTAATAAGTCCGGACCTGCTTTAAATCCATCTATCACACTTGGTAGGCATACGTTAAATGTAGAAGGACATCTTTTACTAAAAAAACGAATTTTTAAAATTAAACAGTGGCTTCCCCAGGGACATGACCTTGGATATTTTGGGCGAAAAACATGATACGCCTCTGTTTCAAACAACAAAAATTGTTTTTTTAATTGTAGTACTTTCTGTTAAAAAAATAGTTTCCTAAATATTATTCGTATCACCAAGCGTTTTCGTGTAAAAAATTAATGAATAAATAGCCGTAATTTCTTATGGAAAACAGAATTTTGAAATCATCTAGTTGGCTGATGTCACAGAGCAATAATGTCAGAATGGTTTTTGAGTAACCTTGAAAAAAAAATGTGGTTTATCTCTTGGTAATACATTTTTTGCGTTTTGTCGTAAATTGTACCCACTTTATCGTTATTTTCAAAGCAAAATGATAAATTTTACAAACACGGAGTTTGCTGATATTTATTTCATTTATAGCCTGGCTAATGGCAACGCAGTAGAAGCTGTTCAATTACACGCGAACGCTTCCCGAACAGAATCACGCCAGATTTGCGTACATTTTCCAACGCCCACAGGAGACTAAGTGAAAATGGTTGTTTTACACCAAATAACCATTTAAAAGGTGTCACTCAAACCGCCCAAACTGCAGAAATCGAGGAAATAGTTTTAAATTCAGTTGAAGAAAATTCTGAACTATGTACCAAAAAAATTGAAAATCAATTGAATATTACACACGTTCTGGTGTGGAGGATTTTACACGACGTTTTATCATACCCTTATCACATTCAACCTGTTCATACTTTTTCGTGATTTTCCTTTGAGAGCCGGTTTCTGCCAATGGTTTTTGAAGAGGATTGCGCTAAAACCTCTGTTTGACATTAAATAATGTTTACGGACGAAGCTAGTTTTTCAACGGACGCGATCCGAAATTATCATAATAATCACTACTGGTCCGATAAAAACTCCCATACAATTGAAGAATCGCATCATCAAATGCAATTTTTAGTTAATGTATGGGTTGGAATAATTGGCGATTATTTGATCGATTTCTAGAAGACTTGTCTTTATTACTTGAAGAAGTGCCGCTTTTAACGAGGAACAGAATGTGGTTTATGCATCATGGTGCATCACCTCATTTCATTGTTTAAACCAGAGACCATTTCAATCAATCATTTAAAGACCGGTGGATAGGCAGGAGTAGACCTCAGTCATGGCCTCCTCGGTCTCCCGATTTGAACAGTTTAAACTTTTTCTTATGGGGTCATCTTAAAACACTAGTCGACAATGTGGAAGACCTGCCAAATCGTATAACAGCTGATTGTAATACTATGAGAAATACTCCTGAAATTTTTGAAAGAGTGCGCGTTAATATGAGAAAGAGGGCTGAGGCATATATCCTTGCCGGCGGAGGACATTTTCAGCAGTTTATTTACTTTTTTCAATGTTAAACGTTTGTTGTTTATTAAGTTACGTACCGACTTAGAATTTTTTAATGATTTTTCAACACTATAAAAAATTATTGCCATTTATTCATTAATTTTTTACACGAAAACGCTTGGTGATACAAAAAAAATTCAAGATACTATTTTTTAACAAAAAGTACTACAATTAAAAACACAAATATTGTTTTTGAAACTAGACTAAGAAAACAATTTTGTTTTTGAAAAAACACAGGCGTATTATGCTGTTCGCAAAAAAATATTTAAAGTCATGCCCCTGAGGGAACCACTGTTTAATTTTAAAATTTGTTTTCTTATTAAATGATGTCTTTCTACGTTTAACGTATACCTACCAAGTGTGATAAATAAATTTAAAGCAGGCCCAGACTTATTAAGAAAAAACCGAAAAGAAACGGATATAGGTTTACATGAACTTTTTTTTTAAATCACTCATAGAATCACCACTTCAATTTATGACATACTATTCTGAAATTTAATTCAAATTTAAAAGTTTTTTTTGCTTTTGACTGTAAACATCATCTTAGACATTACACTTCTCGATGGTGGATTTAGATTGCTGGCCTGTTTTTCGACGTAAGTTAAACTTACTTTCTCTTTAGGTTTTGCCGTACTTTCCTTAGAAATCTCTTGAATTGTTTTGGTGAAAGGATTCGTTGCTTTCGTTATTCTTTCAAACAAATAATTTCACGGTCTTGACTGTGAATAATAACCCCACTCAGGATTAAACTAGCGAACCCGATGAAATCATAAATTGTGCGTTAAAGAAGGGAAAGCAAATGACTATAACTTTTTGAGTTGAACAGTAGAGTTTATTCCGAATAGGTATGTACCTGTAGAACAGGGTGTACACATACTGTACATTTGTGGAATGAATTCAGTACATATGAAAATATAAAATTATAGTTCGAATTATTATTATTTTATCTGTACTTGCAATTGACTTGCGTATGATTTCAAGTCCCCCCTCTTTTATTTGTAAAAATGATTTGCTTTTATGGGACGATGGCAAACAATGTTTGTACGTTCCGCTACTGGAATATACACAAATATATAGTTATCCATGAAATGGAGGCACTCCGTCACAAACATTTGAGCACGATTACGGGTCCCCCCTCTTTCCTGGTCTAAGCGCTGTACGTAATCAACACCTAGTTTTAGTTAGTTCTTAACAAACAGTAAATTTTGGGATACCTAGTGTCGACTCGTGTTAACAATCACGTACGTAAATGCATTCGCATTAAGCAACTTTGTCGATAGACTGTTGGAATATGATGTGATGCTGAACGTTATTTCTTAAATGTTTCTATTTTTGGTAAACCTTTTGTGCTGTATTGGATAATGGAGCATCTTGTGTTGGTCGAGATATCTTGTAACGTTCGGGTCGTTTACTTCTGCGATGGGGGTCTCCAAATTTTTTGTATAATGAGACTTATCGGGATGACGTGCAAAACAGGACAAATTTTTCTAATTTCGAATTAATGTTATTAAAGGCATGCTATTACATTGCATGCAAAAAAAGAAATAATTTGATGCTTAAGCAAAATAATAAAAACATGGCGTCCAGGCGTTGCTCTTCGTTGTAATATTGCTGAACAGCGTTGTTTTGGAACTCTAGCGCTTTTGATTCAACAGAATGTTATTTAAAAACGGTTCCTTGATTATTAATCCATTTTTGCATCCTCAAAAACTTGCATAAGAGAATAATGCGTCGCACGGCACCAAGAGAGAAAATCACAAACGGCAGTGCACATTGGCGAACAATGAAGGCAGATAAGATATTTTGAGAAATACGCAAAAGTAAGATAAAAGACGGTGAAAGAGAAGATGGTCCTGAATCAAAATAAACAACTTAAAGAGTTACAAACAAAATATGCTTACCAAAATTACTTTAGGCCTCTAAGTAGAGATCATCAATATACTAAAGGTGCATAACCTTTATCGTAAGTATCTAACAATACAATGCTTATTTGCACTAAGGAAGATTGATACAAAATACGTACATTAAATTTGTTTAATGCAATAGGAAGAATTAATAAAAGACAAAACAAAAGTTACAACGTAACAATCTAAGTGAGTATCAATTTACCTTTTTGTGTGCTATCGGCTGCTACTTGTCAATTAGCAAACGGTAGGAATGTATCGAATATAAGATTAGAGTATTCTTTCTCTCGTGTTTTACAAAAATTAGTGAACGAAGAGCTTGATTTTGTGCAAGTTGTTCAAATTTCCAATTTTTTATGGTCAAAACCAATTGTTAAGGTAAAAAGAAGTATGGAACATATTGTTTCGGTATAGACTTCTGGTGAGTGAATGCTGTTTCAGAAAAAAAAGGCTTGTACTTTATCTTACGTCTTTAATTTTAGTTCGTTTAAGTCACTTTAATTATTTGTTTTTGTTAGATATTTGTTCAACTTATTGACAAATACCACTCGCAGGAAATTTACTTTTACTGTTTCATGGTGTGGAATCTACATATATTCCGAGTGACCGGATTTTACGGATTTGGCGCGGAATTGTGTCATTAGTAGTTAGAATTTTACCGCAATAGCTCACATTCGTTGCTTTAGATAAATAGTTTGCAAAGTTCTTGTGGTCGTTTAATTAGGTGGTTCTTCATAGAAAGGGGAAACCATTTAGTTCCTAACGTGCGGTATCCTACGATTGATCTATCTAACCCTGTACATTGCAATTATGAAAGTTGTTCCGCTACCACGTCAAATCAAAAAAGAACATTCTCTATTGGGAATTTACATTACCGAAAAAGTCGATTGAAGGAAAGCCTGGGAAATTAAACTTTTAATGGGAAAACGTGTTTCAAATAAAATGAAAGTTTGTTCTTTGCGTTTTAAAGAAGATGATTTTATATTGCCAGGTATAAATTTATATTTAACTAAAAATTTGTTAAAATAACATCAACTCTGTTTTTTTTTCTAAGATATTTATGCAAACTACGTAGACTGAAAAATACTGCAATAAGACGCTGTTATTCAAAAAAGTGCAGAACCTGTAGAAATAGAAGGGGAACCAAAACCTACTAGTAGTTCTCTAATGCAAGACAGTCATACAAATCACCATAATTTAACACAAGATGACAAAATTGCTGTGAATAGTTTACTACAACTGACATGTGCCAGAATGTGTAACTACTGTAGATAAAGCAGTCCAAGTAAAAAGTCGAGACATATTTACTCCATTTATTAGCAGTATTAACACAGACTCAAAACTAAGTTCATTAACAGGACTGCCTTCATTTGGAGTTTTACAGTTTCTGGTTTCCATTGTGGCTAAATATTTTCCAGATTCTAAACCTCATAAACTAACAATTTAGGAGAGAATTGTATTAACATTTATAAAAATGAAAACTGGACTACGTTATGTTGTCATAACATCTCTTTTTCATCTATTACAAGTAAAACTTGTAAAATTATATTTCAGAATATGATTTCGAAATTAGTAATTGCTTTAAAACCATTAATATCATGGCCCTCATCAGAGTAATGCCAAAATAACTTACCAAAGTGCTTTGAAACATTTCCCAATGTACGAGTTGTTTTGGATTGCACCGAATTTAATATTCAGAAACCAAAATAGAACAGTAATATTTATGACAGGTGCTAGTCCTGCTGGCTTAATAACGTTTGTTAGCAAAGAACCAACCAGATTATAAAAGTTTTTGAGATTTTTACCAAACCATTGCCGATAACCCTTACACCAAAAATAGATGATATATTTAATGTACGAGGATGTATTGATATCTACTTAGCCTACCTAGACCAGTTCCTTGCATAAACAAAATATTGCGTTACCATAGCAACGAACAATAACTTATTAGAAAAGTGAGTGTAAAGTTTGACGTCAAAAAAGTAAACCAGAGCAATAAATTAAATGAAAAAAGATGTCCACCGAAATTGTAAAAATCGAAAAATTGGAGTATCGAGCCATCATCAAGTACCTGTATTTAAAAGGGTTAAGAGGTAAGCAGATTTACGAAGATATGCTTAATACCCTTGGTGATCAATGTCCTTCGTATGCGACCGTCAAAAATTGGAATGCAAGCTTCAAAAGAGGTAAATTTTCCATTGAAGATGATGACCGATCGGAGAGCCAGTTTCTGTGTCAGTCCCCGAAAATATCGATGCAGTTCATGACATGATTTTATCAGACCGTCGAATTGGGCTAAAACGGATATCTGAAGCACTGAATATTTCATACGAACGCGTTCATCATATGGTTCACGTCAATTTGGACATGAGAAAAATTGCTGCAAAATGGATCCCCAAATGTTTGAATGTTGACCAAAAGCGTGCAAGGGTAGAAGCATCGCGTTCGATCTGTGCTCGATTTGAAAACGATGTAGACTTCTTAAACCGAATTGTTACTATGGATGAGACTTGGGTACATTTCTACGATCCAGAAACAAAGCAACAATCGATGGAATGGCGACACTCTGGTTCTCCAAGACCTAAGAAGTTTTGTGTCCAAAAATCTGCTGGAAAAGTTCTTGCTTCAGTTTTTGGGATTGCCATGGAGTAATCATGATTGATTTTTGGATAAAGGTAGAACAATAACTGGAGATTACTATTCGACATTACTGACCACTCTACGGGAAAATATTAAAGAGAAAAGACGCGGAAAGCTATCCAAAGGTGTTTTGTTTTGCAGGACAACGCCCCTGCACACAAATCTCATGTTGCCATGCAAAAATTCGTGATTTAGGGTTTGAATTACTAACACACCCCCTTTATTCACCCAATTTGGCTCCGTCCGACTATCACCTCTTTCCTCAACTGAAAAAAAGTTTAAAAGGTCGTACATTTTCTTCCAACAAGGAGGTAATAGAAGCTGTGGAGGTCTGGTTTGCAGAGCAAGAAGAAACATTTTTAAAGGTCTAGAGACGTTGCAGGTTCGCTGTAATAAATGTATCCAATTAAGAGGAGAATATGTTTAGTAATAAAATATTTTGACATTGAAATTTTGTTTGGTTCTATAGTAGGCTAAGTATCATAGTAATTTTATCCAAATCAATTTTAGAAGATGATAAGTTTCTATTATTAAGTGCATTAAAAAGTAAATAGTTTAAAATTTTTTATTTATACATAATACATGATGCATGTGATTAAAATCATTATATTGTAATTTGTCGATTAACGTTTTTATAAATGTGTACTTTTTTTTAAATCATTTATGTTCCCGTAGAGGTACTGCCTTATATTTTTCCACCGTTTTGGCCCTGTTCCAGTAGCACTTTAAGTGCTAAATTGTAAAACAAAAATAAACAACAAACAAAAAAACAGCATAAAATAATTATTAAAATTACACATTTGTAATTATAATAAATAAATAAACACTTTTTGTTATTTTCATTGTATTTATTGAAATTCCTTAAAAAGAAAAGAATGTGCCGCTTGAAGAAATTGTATACTCAGTACAAAATCTAAACAGCCGCTCAATTCATATTATCAATAAAAGTAGACGCACCGCTAGTGCGCAAAATGGTTATTTATTTAACGAGTTTGGGAAATTCTTTCTCGAAAAAGTTAGGTATATTATTTTTGTAACGAGTAACTATAGTAATAATTCATAAATAAATAAATTCACAGCTGCTTAGGTCTGTACTCGCCGCTTGGGAAATGACATTTGATATCAATGTGCAGCCAATCAGGAAACTATTTTTCCCGCATAAGTTCGGGAAAAATTACAAAAAACACTGGCATTCACAGACATTGAAATAATAACATCGTAATCCAAATATAATTTTCAGTTGCTAAAAATCATTTTCCCAATGATTTTTGTTAATGAAAACAAGAATTAACCTTGAAAAATCTACACAAAGTTATTAAAAATTTATAGTGTCATCTATCCGTTATGTAAATTACTACAACTAAAAACGTCAACTCATAGCACTCTGCCAACTATATTAAAATTTGACATTAATGTAAAATAGTTGCTAATATTTATTAACGGAATATTTGCTCAATACAAAAAATATTGTACAAACTTCTTGCGGAAAGATTATTCTAGCATTCGCGCTATTAAAGCACTCGCTCACTTCGTTCGCTCAATGCTTTAAATGCGCTCATGTAGGAATAAGTTCTTCCCGAACTTGGTTCGTAAATAACTATTCCCATCCAACATCAAAGTACCGAGGGTCGAGTGATGTTTCTGAATAGATTACTTTTCTGTGCTCCTATGGTTGCTCACTGCGGTGTTACAAGAGCGTCATCTCGCGTTTTGCAACGTCATTACTGGCAGTGAGATCGAGGATTAACGATTCGAGTTGATGGAACTCGGCACATAAGCTGCACATATTCCCAATGCACTAGTTTTTAATTTAAGTAAATATACAAACACTGTAAATATAAATATTAATAAAATGCAATAATTGTTTCAATAATTAATTTATTTTGTTCAGTACTTTCTGGCCATGGAGAAAATACTCAACTAGAATAAAAATTCGACCTACTGGTTTGTTCTTTGATTGCTAAGTTTTTTTTATTGTGAATTTGTTGTGGACGCCGCGTCATCGAAATTTTTAAACAAACAGAAACGTTAATTGCAATTGTCACTAGTGGCTTTATTTTTTCTTTCTCATCTACTAAAAGACGAATTTAAACATTTTAAAATTAGTTTTTCAGAATAGGATAAAAATCATGTTAAACTATTTTTTAAAACATACACATTATCAAAAAATGAGTTTGTTATTGATAGATTATATCGTTTATTAACATTTATAAATAATAAAATTTAAATCACAATGTATTCTAAAATAAAATTAGAGTCAATATAACGTCAAATCAATTGAATTACTTCTTCGAGTTGAGGTTTAATAAATAAAAAATAAATTATTTTCAAATTATTTACCTATTTTTAAACATCCTACTAAACGAAAGAAAATACTTGTTTAGTTTTATGCATGATTTATTAATACGAAAATTGAACTATGTAGTTGATCAACAATAATGCAGAACATAAAACAAAATGTATTATCAACAAAATACTTTCAAATGTATGACTCGGTGAGCAACCAGCAAAAACCGGATTTGTATTCCGTTTTCATGCTGTAAGTTCACCCAAGTGGGTTTCCTTTACCGGTGTAATAATTTCTTAAGAAAAGCGTAGAAGGAATAAAGTTTGTTTTAGCTGTTGGAATTCTCCATATACGAACCTTTTTTTATTTCTGTTTATTTATTTTATGTACGGATATTACATATAATTGAGATGTAGGAATTAAGTCATTTTCTTTTGAAAGATGAAGTCTGATACATATATTTCATAAATACTCTAAACATTTACAGACATTATTGTTAAATAAAAACAAATATTGAATAAGGTAACAGTTATTATTTTGTCATTTATTGATACAATTTGTTATAGTGTTAAGAAGTATTTTCATTTAAACGCAGAATTATGTAAAATACAAGATGAATGGAAATTTTTGGGTACAAAACAAGAAATAGAGGGTAGAAATCCTTTATAACATTTTAGAGTAGTACAGGTGAGGTTTCCTCTAAAGTTTTTTAAAGTAATAGTTCAGAATCCTTTCTGGGTGGAGGTGAAGTACAAAAAACCAACTGAAATAGTTAAAATTGCCGACGTTTTGCTCTATATGTGAGAACTTTATCAAGGCTAGATTTATTAAAAAGAAAAAGCTGTATTAGTAATATGACAAATAATGATTGACGTTCGGAATACAAACAAAATTACAATGAACAGAAGTTTATAATTATAGATACAATTATAGAGTATGAATAAAAATACACAAACACTATAATTATTTTATAAACAATGGCAAAAGAATAACAAACAAGTGGAATGAATATAGAATTATACAACTAGTAAAAATTTATTACATGAAAATTACTAAGGATTATTAAAATAAATTAAAATTAAGATTGATAAATGTTATAAAAATATGGACTTTTGTTATTCAATAATGAGTTGATGGTCATCAAGGAAGTTTATCATCATTAAAAGGGTAACGTCAAGAGATTAAAAATAAAAATATGAATAATTAAAATATTATTAACAATGATAAAAATTAAATAAAATTTTAAATTAGGAACGAACGAACGAAAACATATATTGTAAGCTATTGCAAAAGATAAAACCACTAAATAGGAAAATGTCTGCGTACATGCGTAAATTGATAATAACGCGTAAAGTAACTATTTTAAATTAAACTGTTGTACAATATGTATATATTTATAACTAGACAATTATAAATAGCTAGTTACAATAGTTTTGATTGATCAAGAATTAATATTTATTTTTTGTTGTAATTAATATGGAAATTAATTGAATTAATTACTTTGTAGGATTTATTTTATTGATGATGTTATTATAAATGGAATTTTGTTTGTGTCAGTATTGAAATCGACGTTGGAAGAGAGCATCTTAATATCGATCATTTCTGATACAAATCGTTTCTTGAAATTCTGTTCTACATCTAGAATAATGGCTTCTTTAAAGTTAAAAATGTGTCCTGTATTTTTATGGTGTGTAGAGAGTCCTGTGTCTTCATATTTTGTTGTATTAATGTTGTTTTATTCTGTTACCAAGTTTTTGTTTAGTTTGTCCTACATAACAGCTTTAGCAATTGCTGCAATAGATTTTGTAAACAACGTTAGATTTTTCAAGCAATTGGATCTTTTTTAACCGGGAATAAATGTTATTGTAAATTGTGTTTTTATTATGTAAGACTATTTTAATTCATTAATTTTTAAATGTTTATTATTTTGTGACTAGGAACAGGTATGTTAACAATTTTCTTATAAATAAATAATTTGATGAGTGTTGTTGAGATTGGTGTGTGTTTAAGAGTGGTTGGTGTGTCTATTTGTTAGTTTATTTATTAATTTTCCAAAATTTCCAAAAATATGGCTAATAAATTATAACTTTAGTTTAGACTTGATTATTTGCAAGTCTTCATCAGAATAACTATATACTATAACTGTATTATCAATAGTTATTCTGATAATGACTTGCAAATAATCAAGTCGAAACTATAGTCAATTTATTAAATAAAATATTTTTAGTATTGGTTTGACTAAAGTTAAGAACACCAATACATAAATGCATCCATCACTAATTAATTTTATTAAAAAGGTGTATTTTTTATGTCTAGATTGACTGCAACTTCTGTGAAATGGATATTATCTAGACTGATTTTGTTGATGAACGACAACTGTCAAGTCATTTATCTGTTTTGTAAGTTGTGAAATTTGTTGTTCTAGCTGAGAATGTTTTGTAGGTGCTACAATGCAGAGTTTATACATGTAGGATTAGATATGTCCATAATTTTGTCTGCTACAATAGAAAGACCAGAGAGATACTCGCTAAGTGCTGCAAGAATACCTTGTACAGAAGAAGATAACCGAAAAAGCCACAGGGACTTGAGAAGAGGTTCAGTTACTGCTTCATCTGCGAGAAAGCGCATTCGTGTCAATAATTATGTTGGACAATTTACAAATTAAATTCAACGTTTTCACTATTTGCAATACTAAAATTTGGGATCACCAATTGTAGTTGCTTATGTGATTCTTGTAGTTGTATTTTATGTATTTGTATTTTTTTATTAATAAGTAGTCAATGATAATAATTAAAAGAAATTTCGACAATTATAAAATTATCAAGTAAAATTACTTAAATAATTTTAAAAACATATATGATTATTTAAACAAAATGATTACGCACATAGATGAAAAATTTTGCAATAAACTCGTTCTTTAAAAAATTGACATAGATCAATTGGAATAGTAACACAAAAAATTAATTTGACTGCGTATTAACAAAGAACAAAGAAATAGTAAAAAATGTGAGTTGCTAAATTGCGCACAATTGACATTGTTAAAACAAAAACGTCTTCCTTGATTGGACCATTGAAATAGTAACCGTAGTTGTCAACGTTTCGCCAAGCACTTTCATCAGGACGAAAAACTTGAAACACACCAACGAGAGTTCAAGATATACTAGTAAAGGTCAAGTAATCAACTTGTCAACCAAACCAGATTTTAGACTAAAAAAACTAAGAAAATACATCCTTATTATAGAAGACAGTCGTCCCGGATTAGTAACATCTGCGCAGATTAGTTAAAAATAGGAGAGAGAGTAGGGTGAACAATACTAACTAACAAAAGTAAAAGTTCAAAACCGCGGTTGCGATTGAAGTTGTTGGTATGCTTGATGAATTCTATGCTCTCTCTGAATTTTTAATTAAAAAAAAAGATTTGGCAATATAAATGGAATTATCAAAATATATCTTAAAACTACCATCAAAATAATGCAGATCCACGGCAGGGTTAAAACCGCGCTTTAACCTAACACAACGGTCATGCGCCAAAATACGTGCACACTTTCATGTATGTACACTAAACCATATGCGTGGGGAACTTATCATTAGGGGAAGGTAAAATTTGTGGGGTTATGTTAGAAGATATCAATATATGGGTTTAATACCGTTTTTCTGAAGTACATTGTCTATTCGATCAGTAATCTTGTGAATGTAAGGTAGAAAGAAATATCTTTCAATGTTTGAGGACGAGGATAAGAGTGACGTTTAATAATTTTTGGGTAACTTGTTTGCTATAACTATTTTCAATGAGAGTATTGGTTAGATGACGCAGCTCCAAATTCAAATTGTCGGGTTAACATCTAGAAAATCCTTAGAATACTAGAGATTCAACAAGACATCTGTTTTGGGTAGGATGATGATAGAAAGAAACATGTAAGTACTTGTCAGTATGTTTAGGTTTCCTGATGACAAGTACGCCCAGGAATGTAAAACAATAATTTTCTTCAATTTCCATTGATATCAGCATGTTGTTTATTAAGAAGGCCAAGAAAGGTATCTAAAGAAGAGCGACCATGAAGTCATATAATAAATGTATCATCAACATACCTAAACCATACTTCTGGTTTCAACGGCGAAGTTTCCACGGCAATGGATTTTATAAAAATTAAAATAAAAAAAAATTGTACATAAAAGTATTGGGACCCACCCTAAACAGAAATAAAATAATGCATGAAAAAGGAAAAAGCGGAAAAAGGATAGAAAAACCAAAATATGAAATTTAGTGTACAAGGATATTATAAAGAATTGTTTCCAATAAAACGGAAGAAAAACTGAAAAATAGAATAATAAAAATTTACTAGATACACAAAAATAAAAACTCGTTAATAAAAGTGCAAAATCAAACAGCTCCCGGCAATAGCAATCTAATAAAAAAAACTATTGAGCAAAGGAAGAAGAAAAATTGCAAAGGCACTATTTAACAAATGTCTTTAAACGCTAATGAAAAGACTCAATAATACAATAGAAACGTACTTATCCGACGATCCGATTGGATTCAGAAAGGGGTTCAGTATAGTTGATCACTTATCAACACTTAATAATAAAAAGTAAAAAAATACCTTCTGCTTTTATACGTGGCACAATAGAGTTTGCAGACCGTTAAGACTGTTTGCAAAGAAAATTGTATTGTCCACATGTCGAATATGATTCAAAAGTTCTCTATTTACTAGGATTCCCTCGCCTGCATCTTCCAATCTGGTTTAATTATTTCTTTAAGGTAAATGTTAAAACAGAGATAGCAGGTATTCTTGACGTATATATTCGGTGTATTTTGATGTCCGCTGTTTGATTATAATATATTTTGTTTAAAATTCTTAAATTTTTGTCACCTAGGCCAATGGATTTTAATATCGAAAATAGCTTATTCTGTCTAACTCTATCTAATGCTTTGTGATACTCGATTAGACCTAATATATACATCAAAATTAATATGTGAGTGTGAATAACATGTGCCTCACATCTTCTGTATATTGGTTTGTAAATAAGGCGTTTGGAAGATGGCTCAAGAGGATTTAGATTTTGTAATCTTTGCGTTTTTTCTTTGCTGTAGACTTATTTGGCAAAGTTATAAAATTGGGCTTTAACCAGCTTCGTGGGATTTTACCAGAATCGTAGACTTAAATATAGAGATAAGCTATTTTATGCTTGCGTCGTTCATGATCTTAAGAAATTCTACATGTGGGTTGTCTGGTTCTATAGCTTTACCATTTTTCATGCTCTTTATTCCACTTCTCACCTGGTTTACTGTGATTAGAGACCCAGTGTTGTATTCTTTATTACATGAAGTGCTCTGTCTATTTTCTTCAAAATTTTACATAATTCATCCAGATTCCCCTTTTCTCATCTATAATCACAACTGGGTTTCCATGACCGTCTGTTAGGTGTCCTGCTTTTTTTTATAAGAATATAACCTTACTTCTTTTTTAAAGTTAAAAACATTATGGTTACCTTGCAATACTTTTATTTTTGTGCACTGTTCTTAAAACCATTTGGTTTTAGCTCCTCTAATAGCCTTCTTTATTTTTATATCTATCTGATCATGTCTTTGTCTTTGTGTTTCCTGCTGTCCACCATCATATCCAATAATTAATTATTAATCTTTAATATGTTTTTGTAATTTTTGTCCTTTTACTGCATCATGTTTTTAAATGTATGGTGTAGAGTTTTTTTAATTTCAATTTTATGAGGCAATTAAGGAATTGTGATGAGATCCAATATCAGCTCCGGTATGTTTTTACAAATTTGATTAAAATTTTGTATTTTTTATTAATCATAATGTAACCCATTTGGTTTCTGACAATGTAATCGTGGGTTTGATAACTTAAAAAAGGTACTAATAGCCACCACTTGTTCTTCAATCGCAAATATATTTAGCCTGTTACCCCGTTTATTGTGTTAGCAAAGTCCATAGAATCCTATGATATCTACACTTCTTCCTTTGTGTATTTTGGCATTAAAATCAATGTCATTTTATGTTTGTGAAGTTTTTTGACAGTCTGTGTTAGATGTCCGCGGTAGGAGCATAGATCTAGAATAAAATTTAGTTGAATTACCATCACTCGTCTTGATATTGGAACGAAATTTGTTGATTCTGAATAATTCCTACTCCACGATTGCGTTTGCCATTGGTATTTCCGGAATAAACGACTGGATGGATCTCGTCGATTTCATAATCGTTCTATTTCCTGAATGACGTTGTAAATTTTACCTGTTTCAAACATGGTTCTAAAAATGCACACTTTAAGTTTAGATGAGCGTTGCGGTGGGTGTATTGTTAGGGATTTTGTTGGCTGACTGATTTATTTGTTGTAATCATTTAGGTTATATTAGTGATATTCATTTGGATCTTTAATGTAGTGGTTTTACTTTTGCTTCTACATTCCAATGCGGTTGACTATGTTAGTAGTTCTTTCTCCTTTGGGACGGGTTTCTCAGGCCAGGGCAATAGAGTGCTACACGTGTTGACTCCTCCATCCGAAGCTAGTGGCAAGTGGGGACCAGTTATTCGGTATGGCAAATTGTAGAGGCTGGGTCACCACATTAATCCGCTATATACAAAAACAAATAATTTACCTTTCGCCGAAAATACACGAAAGCGAGTAATCTTTACTTTTCCACAATGTTTCATTAGTGGCAGAAAATAGTTAAGTAAAATATCTCATATTATTTTTTAAAACGGGTATATTGATAAACTTAAATAGTTATTTTGATTATTTTAAAATTATTTCAAACCGTCCTGTCAGCCAATCGTAATGAGAAAACATTTTAAATGGACCAGAAGCATCAAAATTACACTGACTACAGTACAGCGCACAGAAGCACACATCGGACCCGGAAAATATGCCAACTAAATTTACAAATTGATAGTGGGAACGCTATTCACCAATCACAATACAAACTTCTGTAGCGGTATACTCGCCGGCGAAAGTTTGTTTTTGATTGACATAACATAAAAATATTAACGTAAGAAAAATTCAGTTTGTCAACTTACTTTGAGTTGACTTCTATATTATTCTAGATTGATTTTCATCTATATTAACGACAAGATTGATAAAAAAACCTGTTTATTCCGAAGCGAGAAACATCATTTAAAATGTTATCGAGTTTTTCGATAGACAGAAAGCTGCACGTTACCCTTGGATAAATCAACAGAATTGGCGGCTGCAGCTACTGGAAAGCCTTTATCGTTTATAAAACAAATTCAAAAAGAGAATTCTCAAGCGCAAGAAAATGCATTATTAAAATCTCCCTCAAAAAAAAAGAAGAATTGGCGGTGCAAACAAAATACGTCTCAATGACTCTGAGAACAGTGCATGAAGTCTACACGAAAAGCAGATATCCGAGAATAGCTTAAAACCAATGACGTTACAACTACAAATGATATGCGAAAAGCGGAATTAATGGTTCTCGTTAAACATTTCAATTTCACAAAAACGTATTTTGTAGACGAGTTGCTTAAAAAAGAAGGACATACAGTGATCCGCTTGCCACCGTATCACTGCGATTTAAATCCAATCGAGTTTGTATGGAGTACGGTCAAACATAGAGTTGCGATGAATAATGTTTACCAAAGTGCAGCAGAAATAGAAAATTTTGTTCAAAATGCGTTTGAAGAAGTTGGACAATCAAAGTGGCAAAAACGTTGCACACATGTCGTTAATATAGCTGCCAAAATGTGGATTAGTGATGGACTTATGGATGAAGTTGTTGAGAGTTTGTGTTTCACGGTCAACACTGGCTCATCCGAAGATGAAAGTGAAAGTAATGAAGAATTTGAAGATGATGCGTTTTAAACCTTAAATAAAATATTGTAATTTTGATTTTAAGTATTGTATTGTATTATGTTAATTTAGAATGTAGGTATGTAATTGTTTGCTAATTTATTTAAAAATGATATTAATTTTAATTTCGAATCCTTTTGTTATGTGTCCCACGGAGAACACAACATAGGACTTTTATTAAGGCAAAATATAAAATGGATCTACTAATGCTTTAAAATTTTCAACCAATTCGACGTCGGTATGTGTCATTTTGATTGCTCTGAAGTTGCAGTAACCAACTTAAATTTGAATTTTTACCGCTACTTTTATAACTTTCTGCAATAATGAGTGTGTATATAACTGCTGAAAAAGTTTCAATGGTTAAATGGGTATGCAGTGGTGAAAGCTATAGAAACTGGTCAGCATTATTTGCTACACGATTGACCGATTCCAAGTGCTAGTACAGTCATGCGAGTATTTCAAACCTTTGAAAATACTGGCAGTGTTTACAAGCGGCCAAAGCTGGTGCAGCTTGACAGGCCTAACAACAGAACGACGAGATTGATGTACTAGCAGCAGTTTAGCATAATCCGATCATAAGTGTTCGACAACTAAGTGTTGACTGCGGTCTAAGTAAAAGTCGTGTACATAGAATACTAAAGAAACACAAGTATAAGTCCTACCATTATTCACAACATCAAGAACTTTTCAGAACGGATACTGAAAAAAGACAAGAATTTTGTTAAATTTTAATAGAAAAATCTAATAATGACGATAACTTTATTAAAAATCTGTGTTTTACTGATGAATGCACTTTTACATTAAATGGAACACCAAACATTTAAAATTACCGTTTTTGGAGCACAGAAAACCCTCATCTGTTTATACCAGCTCACACCCAATAACCCCAATCAGTAAAAGTTTGGCCTGGGATATTTTCAATACCGTAATAGATCCTTTTTTTATTGAGGGTACACTTACTGCTGTTAAGTACCGTAACCTATTAATTGAGCATGTGCTACCAGCATTGCACGAAGTTGCTGAAGAGGATACTGTTGTTTGGTATCAGCACGATGGGTGTCCAGCTCATAGTGCTAATCTGGTAAAAGGCTTCTGAAATGATGCGTTGCCCAGAACTTGGATTGGAAGAGGTGGTGAAATTACTTGGCCACCGAGATCACCAGATTTGTCTCTTAATGACTTTTTCTTATGGTCATACATTGCCTCTAAAGTGTATTCACATCGACCACACATCACTGTCGAGTCATTAAAGGGCAGAATTGTAGAAGTATGCTTTAATGTTGCGGCAAACGTAATCTCTAATGTGCAACGCAATTTTTGTAGTCTATTAGGCCATTGTTTAGCAGTAAATAGACAGCAGTTTAAGCTTTTAATATAAGCAGTTGCTGGCTTAAATAAAATGTAGCTTTTACTTCTGCATACCTACCCAAAAACCAAATGGTCCTTTTCAGGACCACCAAAAAATCACAAAAAAAATTTTACACAACTTTCAAAGAAAATCAATTTTATTAATAAACATAATTTAAATTCATTTTACAAAGGTTTAGTGATTGTGTGCATAGATCTTATGTGTGCATTTGCAGAGATTTAAATTTATGATCTGAAATTTAGAATATGAAACAATAAAAATAATTTAAAATATAAACCTTATTCTTTTTGTGAGTTCAAACCGAAGTTCAAACATTCAAAGCTGTTAACTATTTGGCATTCTCAAATAATCACAACATTTTTGTTTACCTACATTTAGCTTGTACGACTCCTGCAAATAATATTCCTTGCCTATGAAACTGTTGTCTCCTGGTTCTTCTTTCATCGTGTTTTACACAAGTATCGGTCTTACATCGTGAAGTTCTTAACATGCTGTATAAAAATGAAACCTGAATCCGTTTACATAATTATACTTTCATAGGCACTTTTAATCATATTGATATAACTGCATCTTAAATCAGCTTAATATTCTTTGTAATACTAAGCACCACAATGTACTTTTGTTTATAACCTAAAATTAATTTACGAAAATAATTATGCGTAATTATGTAAAAGAATTAGTTGTACTTACTTAAGAAAGCGATCACATCAAAGCGACTAAACAATTAGAATTTTCGCAAAAAACAAAATAATAAATTTTTAGGTTGAGAAAAGGAATATTACAGTTGTGGTAGACATGACAATCGTCACACACACAAACCGCTCTCTCTTTCTTACTTCAACTGACACTTACAACGCACGTCGTATCGCGACGGCGAAAAATATCATAGCACAACTAGAGCCGTTCTATATTTTGCCTTAATAAAATCCTATGTTGCGTTCTCCATGGGGACACACGGTATATATTTACTAACTGTTAACATTAATTATTTTATTAATTAATGAAGAAATTATCTCAACAATGATCATATTTACTGTTTGTTTGTATGGATACCAGTTAAAATATACTTATTATTTTTATTTTCGTTTAAACTAATTTCTGAAAATCTTAAACTAATTTTCATCTAGAATTTCGTGTCACAAACTAAAATTGTTATAAATTACTATTTAAATAAATGACTATTAAGCGCCTACTCAATAATTAAAACCGTAATTTTTCGCAATTGTACATTTACATAGTTACAAATATTAGTAAAATGTGTGTCTTACGACATCTCGTGTAAAACATTGACACGTATGAATAGTATAAACTAAGAAAAATGCCAACAGTTAATTGTAACGACATGTGTGCGTTTAAAGTGCATAGCGCTATCTAAGCGATAGCTTTAATCCTTGAAACACACGTGTGTCGATAAAGCCAAGTAAAACTTGTACAGAAGCAAATCTTTCTTCCGCTGTAACACAACTAGCGAAAAGTGGAGTTGTTAAAAATAACAGGACACTCATCTGGAAGCTCCATCAAACCCTATCTTCAACTTGACGAAGAGCATCACGCAACCGTAATCAACAACTTAAGAAAACATACTGTTTCGTCCTCTTCATCTTGCAGAAATTGTACAATTACTTACACTAATTGCACCGTTAATTACAACAATTGTAAACATTTTTAATTGTTTAATAAAGATACTTACATACTTGTTTAACATAGTTTAAAAAATAATCACGCCGAATTACATTTGTGGGTATAATTTTTATTGGTAATTTTTACTAGATTACTACTCATCTTTGGAAGTCTACGAGTGGGATTTCCATAGCAAGTGTGATTTCCTAATAGCAACAAGGATTTGTGAATCTAGTCAAAATTACCAAAAAATTATCACCACATGTAATTACTGTTGAATATTGCATTTACGTACTTCTGATCAATAAATTCGTACGAATCTTGAACTGTTGTTTTTATTCAACATAGTAAATAAGTTATAAAATTCTTACAGAAAAATTGTATTTTCAAAAGTGAAATAATAATTTTTAAAACTCACACAGAAATTATCACATATTTATTCATTTGACTATAAATAATTTCCAATTTTAAATTGATTGCTCTGTATGTACTAATTTTAATTGCATTTCAAAGGAAAAAATACCCTACAGTTTCTTTCACTAATTATGCCAAGAAAAATCGATAAGACTATATGGTTAACAACATAATTTATTGACAAGGAATACGTTCCAATTTTCTAGAAAATTCTTCAAGCCGATTTCGAATAAATAAAATTGGTTTAATCAAAATTGGAGGTCAAATTTTTCCAAAAAGTTCATCGTATTAATAGCGTAATTTGTTGTCCAAGAAACTAATTTCGAAGAAAATTGTTCCAGTCCTTCTTGAAAGAAAACTTAATTGATGAAATTTTTCCGTAAATGAGTTTTTATAAACAAACGAAGGAAAGAAAATTTGTTTTCGCCGTTTTCAAAAAAATTAATATTTTGAATTCTATACCCGTAATTATAGGGGTATAAAAAAAATTTCTAATGTGAAATTTGAATAAAATTGTTCTATTTGTTTGGTCTCTAAGTAAGAGTACATACATGCATTTTTACAAAGCACGATCACAATGGTTTCTGTGTAGGTGTGCAAGAAAGTAAAAATAAATATTCAACTTTAATAAAAAAAAAAATAAACAATTATTGTATTTATTCTTGTAAGATAATTGGTTTCAAAAATATTCCAATTATTTGTGAATCTTTTTGTTTTGTAGTTACGTCTTTCAACATGCAGAGACACAGTTATTCATATAACTAATAAATAAAAGTGTTTGACATTTTTATCGCTGTATATCCGTGTAAGTTTGATAAACATAATCTTTTAAAAATATACATTTAGAATATTTCTGTGTTTGATCAGGTCAGATTTCTGAAAGTAATGCAAACTAAAGTTTCAATTACCCAACTTAGAAAAAAGAAAATGAATTTCGGTACCGAATTTGTACGTCGAAGTTTGACAAGCAATAACAAATAAAAATAACACAATTCTGATGTATGAGCTAATGTGTAAATAAAATTGCAGCAGGCGGAAAATCTTCTAATTAATTTTAGAAAACAATATGATTTCCAGAAATTCGTAAATCTATATTAGCTTCAATTAAATTTTCCGCAAGGGGTTCAAATTCGTTTTAAAACCTTAATTAGTTTTGCTAACAATGACTGTTTAGCATTTAAATCGAGTTTTCGGGATTGAAATTAAAATGATCAAAAACAACTTGAATGAGAATTATTTTTATTTTCAAAATATTTACCTTTTTTCTTTTATTTGAATGTGTTTTGGAAAAGTTCATCGTGCTTTGATCAATAAAATTACGTTACGACGAATTATTTAATTATATCTATTTAATATTTAATATCTGTGTAAGCACAAGTTGTTAACAGAATACATTAGTGTCAGTAAACCTTGATGTTTTTTATAAATTCTTCTTCTTTTTTAATAGTATTATTTGCAGACAGTATATTCAAATAATTAGTTACAAATTAACAACCTTATTATCTTTGAACTCAATAAATGCTTTTATAAGAAACAAGGCAACTGTAATTGGTTCGCGACGTAACAATTATTATTAGAAATACCGTAGACGCAATTTTTAAGATTGTAAAGTCTTATTAAATATGCACTGAAGTAAATAATATTAAAGTGGAATTTTTTATGTCGTTGTTCTTGTGTTGGCGTCTAAAGCGTCGTATATCCAAATTACCAGTCAATTTGAAGAAAGCAGAACAAACGGGCAACCAACTAAAGAAGCGGAATTTATTTAGAAGTTAAAAGTTAGCTTTTTCTACTCCAAATATTAAGTTACTTATTCAATTTACAAAAGTTGCTGCCTTCAAATTTACCTGGTTTTAATTCAGAAGCACAAAAACTGTACTTACGAATATGAACTAGAATAAAATGTAGTTTTAAATTATTTGATTATCATTAAGTTAAGAATAGTTGTTTAAAAAAACAACAATTTTCAATTTCAGAATTTAAAAAATAAATTATTAACTAATTTATGTCTCTCTATTGTGCGTCTAATTTTTTTCTACTTAAATTTCATTCGGATAACATTACAATCGTTCAATTCAATTTCCAATGGCATGATGAAATTGTATTTAATTCAACTAAATATGTATTATGTACTTGCATAAAAAAATGCTAACGTAATCGGCGCAATAAAAAAATGATTATTTTTTCCCGTCTGCCAAAATCATTTAACATTTGTGGAAACGTACCAAAATATACGAATGCATTTTAAATTTGACAAATAATCGATGGGGCTAAAAATGGAAAGAGTTCGCATAATTTTATTCCTTTCATAAGTAAAAGTTAGTTATATTGTGGGGTTGTATTCAATTTCTATATATTTGAAGCATTTTCAATTTAATAAAAAATGAAATGATGTTATGTATGCCTAATAATGTGATAAACCAAAATTAATTAATGTATACAGGGTGTGGCGCGAAGGGTTTTAATTAAAAGTAATGTCGGATACAGTTATGTTAAAAATTTGAAATTACGAAGCTGTAGGATTGGATGACGTTGAGTTAAAAGATAATATTGTCCTGAATGTGGCACTTCCTGTTATACAGGAAGTAGACGTCAACTTTGTTATTTTAAATAGAACCTAATATTTTTATTTTATTTTAAAATTCTACATGAAATTTTAGATACAATTTGTACGCAATGTCCAAAAGTAAAGTATTTTTAAGATACCTATTTCAATTTTTTTCAAAATTTTTAAAAAATCCTAATCTCCATTAATAACAAAGATAGTGACGTGAAATTGTAACCAATAAACAATAAGCGCTTACCCGTTAACTTGATATGTCCAACTCATTGTTATTTCATACAGGGTGTTTTAAACTTAGATCATTTATAAGATGCTTACTTTAAATAGAACAACTAGGATTATATTTTCCGCTGCATTTTTGTAAGCCAATTCGTTTGGTATCGGTATTTCCTATATCTAAATCCAACCATCTTTGAGATATTTTATTATCTTACTTAAACATAACAACTCTTAATTATTTCAAAATTAATAAAGTTAAACCATGGCCGTTAAAGATTTGATAGTTAGAACGTTAATTGATTATATTGTTTTAACAGCTTTCTTTACCAGTTTGTATTTTATAGTAAATCATTGCAAATGTAGGATTATTTAAATCTTAGTATTATTTACAGCGAGTGTAATAAAATTTTAAACGGACGAAATGCAATTAGTGATATTGTAAGAAGATTACTTTAAAAATACCGTCAGTTTGGTCAATTTAAGGCAATAATTAATAAAATAAACCGCAAGCAAACAGTGACCATAAACGAAATTAATGTTTTGGGTTATTTTACGGCCCTTCCAAATGCCTCCATAAGAGATTGTAAGAGAGATCTTAATTTGTCAACGAGAACAATTCATCGCATTTAAAAAAAACACAAATGGAAACCATGTTCATATCATTTGGTGCAACACTTACAATTAGTCATAAAAAAAGTTATTATGGTGTGATGAAGCAAAGTTTAACAGAAATGGATTATTTAATCGAATTAATTCCCATTTTTGGTCTAATGAAAATCCACATGTTAGTAGAGAATTTCCAAGATAGTGGGAGTTTTAATGTTTTTTGTGAATTAAACGACGATAAAATGACAAAATCTTAAAAAAAACAAAAATTTTTATACGATTACGATCAGGAATAGCACAATAGTATAAAGATTTTCACAAAAGTTTTCTTTTTTTATTTTATTAAGTTTAAATTGAAAGCAATCAGAAAAAGACTTGGTAGGACAAAACATGTTAATAAGTAAAATGTGTGTCTTACGACATCTCGTGTAAAACATTGACACGTTAACATGTCAACTACCACGATCAGAAATAATACAAAGTAAAAATTTTGTAAGATGGCGGAAATGCAGACAAGCTTCAAAGTTTTTTCCTAGATTTTAAATATTTATAATGTTAACAAGTACAAACGTTAAAACATAAACTAAAATTTGATTATTTTATATAAATATGGTTTCGCGAAATGTCGCCTATACCAGTATCAAGAGTTTTCTTTCACCATATTCGGTATCTTCCATAAGGAGTCTACGGGCTCTGACTATATTTATTTAGTACGTCAAGAAAGGAAATACACCTACTACTATTTGATAATTTTGTAAAAGTAATGTGCATCTCTGCCATCTATCGAAATTTTTACAAATTTCAGACCCTAATAGTTGAAACATGTTTTATTGTTCCAAAACATTCATTTTTAAGGAACGAAACTCTATTTCTGACTAATTCTGAAACGATTTTTTATGTTCCAAGTCATTCTTTTGCTTGAAAATTTGTAAAATAAAAAAAATTTGTTATTTTGTACTGGGTGGGCAAATTTCGACGTTTGTATAGGGTATCTCGGTAACCATAAGAGAGATTACAGAGAAAAGATCGATTTTTCTATATTTTGAAAAGTGTCTATACCCTAGTTGTTTATTAATTTAGAAAAAACTACTAATACCTTCTTCAAACACTTTTTTGAGAGAAATTGAATAGTGTTGATGGATTTTAAATATCTACGTTTGTTATGAAATAATTTTTTTTAAATAGTATCCATAGTTGGCAACGATATGTATCATGTAAGGTCAATGATAGTTAACTTTAGTCAAAACTCATATTCGACACCGACATTTATTTTTCTCTATCTCTTATGGTCCCAGTACCCTATACAAACGCCGAAACTTGCCCACCCTGTACATATTGTTAGCTTACGAAATTTTTAGAAATTTCTTCTATTGTTAACTATGATTGTTGATAGATGTGTATTGTGGTACCAAATCAATTTTTTTATTGTTTGAAAATTAAAATTAGAAAAAAATATAAAGTAAATTAGAGACATTAGCAACCCTAGTGTGAAGTTGTTAGATTCCCCATCGGCCGCTTCTCCTGATAGCGAATAGTTTAGTTCCCTAGATATAAGTGATACCGGGAAAATAAAATACTCGGGGAGATTTAAAGGTGTATTATTTCTAGGTGGAGGTGGGGTTAAAAATAACGGTGTAAAATTACATCTAAGGCCAACGTTTCGTCCAAACCTGTGAGGGCTTTATCGAGGCTAAATTTAATTTAAAATTAATCATCAAGGGGTGATGATGTCAAATAGAATTAAAAATTAATAAAATATATAAGACACACCGTATACAGGGTGGTCACTTTCAAGAAGTTCACCATTGGGATATTCTAAGCGATTAGAGATACAGCATCGGTTAAATTAGAAAAAAGTCGCACATTTTAACTACTTTTAAGAATTAAAACATAAAAGTAAGATATTCCCACTCATTCTCAATTTGAGACAAAAAAAACTGAAAATTGTCATTTTTCTTTTTCTGTTATAACTTTTTTACTTACTTAACAATTTTTATGAAACTTATTAGATTTACATTTTTCACCAGCTGCTTTTTAATAAGACTATCAAAAATTTTGTAGGTTCACTCAAAAGTCGATTTTTAAACGGTTACTTTTGTTTTTCTTATAGACGCCATATTAGATAATTGATTTTTATTAATAAATAATAAGTTTTTTTGTCATAACTTGAGAATGAGTGGGAATATCTTACTTTTCTTTAATTCTTAAAAGTGGTTAAAATGTGCGACTTTTCTCTAATTTAACCGATGCTGTATCTCCCACCGCTTAGAATATCCCAATGGTGAGCTTCTTGAAAGTAACCACCCTGTATACTTCAGGAACGAACGAATAAACAAGAAGGACAAGTATTTGGGTTTGTGTTCTTACAATACACTAGTCCTGAATTATTGAGATACAATATATTCCGGGATTAGAGGCACTGTCGAAATAGTAACGGTAGTTGTCAACATCGTAAGAGGTTTCATCAGGACAAATAAAAGAGATACTTTACTTTTTACTTTTAAAATTTTATGTTAAACAAGAAGCACAGAATTGGTTCTAGAAAACTTTAAGGGCACAAATTGAATGAATTACTCGACAAAAAAATGAAATTCGGGACTTTAACACACAAAAATATGGCGTACCTATTATTTTGTCAATTTGTTATGTTACGTACAAGAACAAGAAATGTATGATACGTTTGATAACGTTTATAAAATATATTCTCATCACATGTTCTAAAACTGTTCTTTAAAACACCAAAATGTTATTTTGTAATGGATACTAATTACGATTGTAAACATAAATTTAAGCTAAAAGATCTTTACATACATATTTTATCTGGTTGCTAAAATCTAGAGAACACATTAGCGAAATCTCTATGTTAAAACAAATAGTGAATGTGGGTTAGCGAATAGTCGTAAATTTGTATGTAAACGGAAATTCAAGCGGACAGAGGTGGAGCAGGAAATATTTGTAATCTTGGCACTATCTGTAGAAAACATAAAGGATTGTGTTTATTCAGCGTTCTTCGTAAATGCCAAAATAGCTGTAATTTAGACGAATGTTGCTAATAACGCGCTTGAACCATGAAAGCCACTAATTAATTCATTTATTTATTAGTAAAATAATTATATACACTTTTTGCAGCATATCAACCAACGGAAAACAAGAACAACTATTTAGGTATAAAAAAGAAAAATTAAAAAAAACAATATTCGGCATGATTCAACTGTATCTCATTAAAAATCTGTACTGCTCAACAAAAAACTATAACAAGTTTTGGTAGGCTTACTAACCTGCATTGAAAACCTAAACTGTCATGTATGTTCGCTGACTGTGGAAATTGATATTGCTTTTGTCTACACTTATGGAGTTCCTCGAGTGGTTTTAACAATATGGACTTTTTCTGTAAACTTTGAATGCTTGATGCATATAATTCATGTACTGAATAACTCTTTTAACACGTTTTCTATATAGCATAAAGTAGTTTTCCGAAGGAATTAAATGGGTATCTTATGGATTGAAATAAAATAAGTTTGAACTCCGTGTAGAAACTGCTGTGTAATAACTAACGAGCACTTAACAATGTCAATTATTAAACCAAAATTGTGTCATTCATTTTCAAACAAATTTCCATTCTTAGTAAACTCAAATCAATATTAGAACTAAAAAAAAATTCCAATTTACAAACACCTTTTTTTATTGCGCGAGTTTGCGAGAAATTTAAGAAGGTACATTTTTTATTCATACAAAATATTTTTTCTTTTCTCTTGCCCAACCGCTTTGATGACAAAGTTTTAAAACGTAAATTAACTTTAAGTATTTAGACTTTGTAATGACAATATTTTTTTTCTGGCCATCTTTAAATCTTTTTCTAGTAAAATTTCAGTAAAAAGTATACACTACTGGTTTAAAAAAATTTTCTGTTTACGTCAAAAACTGTTACCAAGTTTCAACCTCCTACTAATGATATTTATAAAAAATCATTTTTAAAAAATATTTGTAACACTCCGTATAATAAAAACAAGGCTATTTAAGACCTATGTTTATATAAACTTTTTGTCTTAACATTTGACCAGATATTTAATTAACACCCGGCGTAGAGTGCTTCATTTAAAATAATCGAATAGTATCATATATAGTTCAATTGTTTTATTTATAGCAATTGATCGATAGATCAAGCGCACACTTGCGATACATTATTTGCCAACGCATTATTTCAAGAGTGTCATTTTGTTGTCACTTACTAACTCAAGTAACTAACAAGGATAGCATCAACAACAAATTTCGCTTTCTTGTACGAACAGTTTTGATACCAACTTAACGTAAAAGTCAAATGTCAATGTCGTTTGCAAATAAAATAACAAAATAAACTTTCGTAACCTCAATCAACAAACAAATTTAATAAGGAACGGTTGGTACCAGTGCCTTTATTATTTATGCTTTAAATTACAGTCGACGGTCATTTCGTAACTTAATGCATACATGACGTCATTGGTATAAATGAAACAAGCGGATTTTATCTTATTTAAGAACACCGTGTATTTTTCGCAATAATTTTATTTTATGAAAAACTTGATTATTATATTATTTTTGAAACCATATGTTTGAAAATATTTTTCAACAGCTCCAACTTTAAACGGTTCATTAAACTTTATTTATATGTTATACAGGGTGTTTCTGAAAAGTGTGTACATGGCTTTACGAGAGGTTTTCTAGCTCAAAATAGACCGTTTGACACCAATTTACCTATAACCAAAAGTGCACCACAAAGGCGCCAGAGGGCGTCAAACTTTCCAAAAAAATATTATATATTGGAAATAACTCAAGAACGGTTTGACGGATTTTGTTTCGCCTTTGTATGCTGGTTGTTTGCTTCCGAAGAGGTTTTTATGTCTAATGTGGACAAATTTCTGATGCCAGGAAAAGTCGTTTTCATACGGGCACTGTCAAATAAATAATAATATTGTAACAACCGTCAACAATACAAAACCAAAATAATTCTGACAAATAAAACGAACAATTTGAAAACTTTCTCTTGTTAAATTACGCTAATGTTATTAGTTCAATTAGGAAAAAATTGAAATCCCATTCCTGCAAGGCGCATCCATACGCTTAGAAATTCAAGTAGACTGCTTGTAGGCTATGCGATCATGTCAATCAAATCTATCATTTGTGACATTTATTTCCCGGATCTTCCCAAAAACTAAATCTAAGATTACTCACGTTTCTATTTTGCGATTAACTACTTGAAAAATAGGCTACACATTTGCCGAACAGACTGATATGCTGTTAGTGTTGGGCTTTTGCAGTGGCAATTGTCGGGAAAGCGTGAGTTTACGCAGAAAGGTTTCCAAATCGGATTCACATAGCATACTAGCAGTCAAATTGAATTTCTTAGCGTATGAATGCGCCTTGCAGGGATATAATTATAATTTTTTCCTGGTCGAACTAATCACATTAGCGCAATTTAATAAGAAAAAAAAAGTTTTCAAATTGTTCGTTTTATTTGTCACAATTATTTTGATTTCGTATCGTTGACGGTTGTTAAAATGTTATTATTTATTTGACAGTGCCCGTACAAAAACGACTTTTTCTGGCATCAGAAATTTGTCCACATTACACAGAAGAACGTCTTTAAAAGCAGACAACTAGCATACGAAAGCGGAACAAAACTCGTCAAACCGTTCTCGAGTTATTCCCAATATACAATATTTTTTTGGAAAGTTTGACGCTCTCTGGCGCCCTTATGGTGCACTATTAATTATAGGTAAATTGATGTCAAACGGTCTATTTTAAGCCAGAGAACCTCTGGTAAAGCCATTTACACACCTTTCAGAAACACCCTATATTGAAATTATCAATTTATATCACTTTTAACACTTTATTGAAACAATAAAGTAAAGTAAAAAGAATCATAATTAAAATTACTTATTTTTCCAATCCTACTCTACTTCTAGTAATTTATTTGCCTCTCCTTTTCTCTTTCACTGTACTTCAATAGTATCCCCAGCTTTTCGATTAATTCTCTCTCTCTCTCTCTCTCTCTCTCTCTCTCTCTCTCTCTCTCTCTCTATTATATATATATATATATATATATATATATATATATATATATATATATATATACAGGGTGTTCCATTAGTGCGTAATTCTTCCCTAGCGTCATTATTTTTAATTTTAAAGCAAAAATGCATTGGGGAATGTTTTGTAGAATCACTTAAGCTATCTTCTAAAATTATTTACAAGTATACAGGGTGTTTCCTAAGTGCTGTACTGCATTCTTTTAAACTTTTTAAATGGCACCATATTGATTTTAATTTTTTATGGAGCTTCTTTTCTTCCTATTATAATCGAATTTCACCCATATCTAACAGTTTTGAAATATTAATATTTTTATAACTTTTTAAGAAATGCAGATGGTCAGTAAAAATTGTATTTCTCAGACGTTCAGTGCAATATTCAAATTTTTTTGATTAAAACTTTTAAAGGAAGTGTCAAGCTACAATTTAATTATTTTGAAATATTTTTACATTATACAGGACCTAAAGTTGTATTAGGTTTAGGTATAGGACATGTTGAAGAAAATCGAACGAATAATTAATTATCTTTATGAAAACACTAAAATAAACATACCATTCCATTTAAAAAATTGAGATATTACACTTTTAATTTTTGAATATTCACTTCAAAATTTTGGACAGTCCTGTATAGTGTAAAAATATTTCAAAATAATTAAATTGTAGTTTGACACTTCCTTTAAAAGTTTTAATCAAAAAAATTTGAATATTGCACTGAACGTCTGAGAAATACAATTTTTACTGACCATCTGCATTTCTTAAAAAGTTATAAAAAATTAATATTTCAAAAACTGTTAGATATGTTGGAAATTCGATTATGCCATCATAAATAGGAAGAAAAGAAGCTCCATAAAAAAATTAAAATTAATATGGTGCTATTTAAAAAAGTTTAAAAGAATGCAGTACAGCACTTAGAGAACACCCTGTATACTTGTAAATAATTTTAGAAGATAGCTTAAGTGATTCTACAAAACATTCCCCAATGCATTTTGCTCTAAAATTAAAAATAATGACGCTAGGGAAGAATTACGCACTAACGGAACACCCTGTATATATACAGGGTGTTTCATTAATCAATACAGAAAATGAAACTGGAGATTCCTTGCAAAATTTAAAGGGGTTTAACATAAAAAAATTTCCTTACAGCCTCCCCTGAAGAGTTACAGCCCCTTAAAGATGTGTAAAAAATTCACATTAATCGATTTTTTCTGAAATGACTTGAAATAAAAAAAAGAAATCTAAACATTCAAATACTACTACCAAGAAGCCTCCATAATTTCATAATTTTATTCACCCTTGTTCTCTGCAAGGGGTGAGTCTTACTACCCTTAGAGTTTTTTACCAGAACTTTTTAACTAATTTTTTTTTAATTTTAAAATTCAGACTTTGGAGGGCCAATTCAATTAAAAACTTTTTGTCTCTTAAAAATTTCACGTAAACTCAATACTTTTTCACCAAAAAAATAAATTAAGCGAACTTGCAGAATTTTTAATTAATAAGTTGCGTATGCAAGTTTGACATAAATCACAATATTATTATTAACTATCATTTTTAATTTAAATTAACAATATTATATCAGAGAGTGTTCAAAATGGGCACCATTTTCTTGAATACAGGCTCTTATTCTTTTGAACAAATTTCCGTTAACGCTACCTAGCATTGCTACAGATTGTCTAACTCTTCAGGGGAGGCTTTAAGGAATTTTTTTTTATGTTAAACCCCCCTTTAAATTTTGCAAGGAATCTCCAGTTTCATTTGCTGTACTGATTAATGAAACACCCTGTATATCAATCATGTAATACAAATTTTCCCATTTTTCACCACGTAATTTTCTTTCATGTTCTCACTAATACTTATTTTCTTGCTCTTCATTCTGGCACCTAAACTGGCAATCATTATTTTGTTTTAAATTTATTTCTTCCCGCTTAGTATCTTAGTATTGTAATCTTCTTTGATAATTTACGGTTTACTTGGATAAAATGTGCTTGCGTTCGTTTCGAAATATTGCCTTTCGGGCTTAATCGGCGTTCTTCGTCGTCAAAATACGTTGTTATTTAGTTTTACTCGGGACGAACTGCCGTCAAGTGCGGAAATGCTTCGTATTTAACGATTCCCGGCCGTTAATCGTTGTAGAGGAGACTCCGCCTCCTTGTGGTCTTGCGCAGCGGTAACTTACTCAAAAGAATTGACGGCCAGGTCTGTTGACGACTTTCCCTTCTGCCCCGGCAAAATCGGGGTGCAAGCCTGATAACGTCGGGTTCGTTAAGAGTTTGTTAAATTCGGGGTTTGGGTTAGGCGGGCTGCTCGGGCGCTAGCCAAAGGTCGTGAATGTGGACCTTGACAAAATCTCCGTTTGGCCTTCGAATCCAGTAAGCATTCGTGCCGGCGTTGGCCACAATAGTAGCGGCAACCGATGGCTCTTGGGGTTTTTTCGGCGCTGGATGTCGTACCGTGCTTGCGTCGTAGTAGGCAAGTTTCCGCGTTGGTTACGCTTGTAGAGGTGCCCATCTTGTAGAGTAAGCAGGTGCTGCTCCGGATTTTGTGTTCCATCTTGTTAAATTTTTTTCCACGTACGCAATAGATTAACGGCGTGTGGGTTTTGTTGTTGTTCCTCTTGTACATGCGTGGTCAGGTCGGCTACGGCGATGTGGGCGCTGGTAGGAATAGGTTGGCCCGCGTGAGTGCTAACAGGTTTGAGGGGAAGTATACGGTTGGTGTCTAAACTTTCGTCTTCAACGGCTTGCGGTTTGGGGTGCCGTGACAGATAGCCTGGGAGTTTGTTCGTGGTACCTGGGCAGTGTTGAACGTCGAAGGAGTACTCCTAAAGAGCCAGGGCCCAGCGTGTCAGCTTTGATTTTTTCGTCCTTTGTACGGTCGAACCGCAAGAGAGCGCGGCTATCCATGCGTAGAGTGAATCGTCTATTCTCCAGATAGGGTCAATACTTTTTGATGGCCCATACTGCGGGTAGGTACTCTTGTTCGTTAAAGTGATATCGAGACTGGGTCACGTTAAACTTCGCGCTAGCATAGCTCACAATCTGACGTTGTTCACCTGGGTGAGGTTCTTGATAGAGGACGGCAGCGATAGCGTGGCCGCTGGCGTCGGTTTGCATGGTAAAGGGTAGGTTAAAGTCGGGGCGGTGTAACCGCAAAGGCTGACTGAGGACTCCTTTTAGGTTTTTGATGGCTTTTTGAGCTTCTATATTCCATTCGAAGCGGCGGTTGGTCTTGAGAAATTCTGCCAAAGGGGCTTGGAAGTTGGGCGCAGTAGAAGATGTAGTCTCTGATTTAGTTACGAAAGCTTCGGAGCTGCTTTCTCGTGTTCGGTCGATCGGCCGCTTGGAGAGCCGCGATGTATTTTGGTCTCGGCGAGTTCCCGTCTGCCGTTATTATGTGACCGAGATAGCTAATGGAGGTCACACCGATATTGCATTTGTCTGGTGATAGACGGAGCCGGTGCTATTAAAGACGTTCTAGTACCAACCGGAGGTGTTAAAGATGCTCTTTGTAGTTGTTTATGTCGTCAAGGTACACTAGCACAAAGCGCCGAACGGCATGACCCGAAACTGATACGCGGCCTCGTCAGGAGTAGAAAATGCTGTAAGTTTCTTACAATCTTCGTCGAGGAAAACTTGCCAATAACCACATTTCAGGTCCAGAGTGGAAAACACCTTTGCCTACCTCAGGTCGCGGAGCGTTTTGTGGATGACGGGGATAGCGTGTAAGCGTCTGTAGTCTCAACACAGAAGCGGGGTTTACTATCTTTCTTACTGACTATTACCACCGAGGAGCTGTATTCGGACGTACTGAATTCTATGATATTATCGGCCCACATGCTCTTTACATCTCTGGCGATGATCTCCTTCTTTGCCGGCGAATATCGGTACGGCATAGTCTATGACTGCCTCTTGGTCGGTGTCACTAGGTGGGGAGTCACCGACTTGTGCTCATACTTTAGCTCAACCATATATCTATCTTTTAAAAGCACCTGATATATCAAGATCTTCTAGAAGATTACAGATTTGTCGTTTTTGCAAGTGAGACTCATGGATCAAAGAGCGCTGGAAAACGTTCTTTTGTAAATGATTTAGGAGCCAAACTAATAGCTTTATCTGGTGACAATCATTCAAAATTATATCTTTGTTAACGAATTAGCATCACAATCCAGAAGGGTTACGCTATATGCATTTTAGAAACACTGCCTTTATATAAAAAAATAGTCTGCAGACGACTATTGGTTGAAACATTTAGTGATTATGTGAATATATATTATTTTCAAAATTATTAAGGTACACATATATTGAGATCGATAAGTCAACACACATTTTAATTTGCAATACTTATTTTAAAGTGTGTTTGTAATAGTATGTCATAAATTTTTTTTTTTAGCCCAAATACATACTATGTTTATCATTTCTTTTTGGTTTCTTGTACTCTTGTATATTTGTTTTTCTTTTTCTTCAATTTATCTTTCTTTTCTTTGCCATTTTACATTTCTTAATCCAATATCTTTGCCTTTTCCCTTTTTGCCAAAATTGTTGTTTGTATTTCTTTTTTCTGTGGTTCTTACTATTGTTTCTTTTCTCTCCCCAAAATGTTTCTCCTTCCATCTATTGCTGATATCTTTAAATACTTTCTTTGGAATGTATACATTGTATTTCAATTCTTTTCTTTTTTATAAATGTCTTTTTTTAACTTCACTTCTAACGGTTTATGGTTTGTTCTATTACTTTAAAAGTATTGATATCCTCATTTCCATTCAATATTCTCTAAACATTTACTTCACATTGTTCCAACAACTACTTTTCTTATTTATTTATTACCTTATCTATGCTTTTTCTTCTTCTTTCTTTACTATTTATTAACACCTCTCATTTTTCTTTATTCTATCATTGAAATCTTCTTTTATTACTTTGACCTCTCCTTCTTCTATTCTATATATTTCTTGGTCTGCTTTATATCTTGCACATATACTGTCAATATTTTGTAAATTTTTCCATTTTTCTGTGCAGATAACTTACGATTATTCTTAGTTTTTTTTTCTGTTTCTCTTCTTTTGTATTTTTGTTTATTTTTGTCAATATATCGCGTTTCACTCTTCTATTTATTTTATCCTGGTAAATTTTCTTTATATTTCTCCTAGAACTAAAATACGTAGAGACATAATTAATAGAAATTCACATTTAAAATTGAGCTTTCTTTAAGGAGTGATAAGAGTGTAAATTATTAAATTGACCGCATTCCTATGTGTTGTTTGTAAAGCAAAAGTTTTTTTTATACTAGGTTCCCCATATTAAACTATACAATTTAAAAGTCGAATAAAACTTTCTAATCAAAGTAAACTAACTTTTTAATCGACTAATATGTAGCTTATTCTATGGGATTTATGACTAAAGTAAATAATAATTCAAGTTTTAAAGATCATGTCTTCCAAATGCCTTCCTTCGACTTCAATGCATTTTTGAATTCTAAGTTCAAATCATCACTCGGCGAAGCAAATCTCCATTTATTCCTGCAATTTCATTTCGAATCTGCTCCTTCAGCTCCAGAATTGTTGCGGGAATTGTTATTTACTTTAGTCATAAATCCCACAGAATAAGCTACATATTAGTCGGTTAAAAAGTTAATTTACTTTGATTAGAAAGTTTTTATTCGACTTTTAAATTGTATAGTCTAATATGGGGAACACAGTATAATTTATTTATTTATGTAACGGTCTTAATTCTTTATTTGTTATGTATATATGTAACTGTTAAATACTAAGCGTTTATTTTGATACCCAATTATTTTTAGATGCCTTGATAAAGGTTATACTTCATATAGCAGAGTACTCACGCCCCGAAAGTGCCTTAAAAATCGATTCTATAGGCATTGAAAGACTAAAAGCTAAAACCTGGCCAAAACGATAGCTTTTATAAAAGTATACTTCCAAAAAAAGTTGTCCAAAAATTATCTTGTGCAAAAGGCGTTATTCAAAATTTTTTAAGTTATGTAGTCCATTAAGATTAAATAGCTGAATCTGAGATATTTCTTTATTTGTTAAAAATTTGATGATGTTCTCTGTAGCGGTTTGGTCGCAAAAAAGTAAACTATTTCCATAAAAGCATTGCTTCTTATGGGAAATGCCTGTATCTTTGTTTGACGCCCGCAAGAATTTAATTAATTTTTCGTGTTTTTATGTTTCTTACTCTATTATTCGTAAACTAAGGCTCAAATAAAAAAAAGTATTCTTTACAAATTAAAGAGCGAGGCTTCTTCATTCCGATAGTGCTTTTAAAAATATTTTATTTCAATACTTTCTCTTTGCGAGAAAGTAAAAAAAAACGCGTATAAAAATAAAAACCTACAAAGAAGGCTCAGCATTAAGGCGGTTCCACATTTGAGCGCACATGGTGCGAGTAGGCACGCATATGCAGATGTGGACGGGGTATTCGTTGCTTCTCGAGGTATATGTTGTGTTTTACCGTATAGGCTGGGTGCACATAAAACGAGCACTGGCGGTATTTTGCATCCGCTCAAAGGAAATCATGCGTGCGTTTGTACTCAGTATGAACGTGAATTTAGACAAAGTGATTGGTTTAAAATAATCGGTCAAAAGGTTTAATTTAAATGGCTAATTTGAAATGCAATTTGCTTGTTTAAAAATTTTGAATGAGAACTGCAAGCTGGTATATGAATATTCAGTGGCGAGAAAGCGTAAAGTGGGAGCTAACACGGCAAATTAATTAAATTAAAATTTGCATTTTCCATAAAAAGCAATGCTTTGGATCATACATAACTCAAAAATTTTGAATAGCACCTTTTGCTCAAAACAATTGGACAACTTTTTTTGGAAGTTTACTTTTTAAAAGCTATCTGTTTAGCCAGGTTTTAACTTTTAGTTTTTAAATGAATACATAATACACATTTTCAGTCACTGGGCTCTCTACTAATAGGCGAAACGTCGGCTTAATAAGGAACTAGGTTTTAATTAACACATTCCTGCTCTGTACTATCCTTAGGCCGCAGTCACACAGGATAGTTAATAACAGTCGGTGGCTGTGGCTGCAATTTCAAACACATGCATTCTTATTTGGGTAGTCATACTAGATTCACTACTCTCACCCCTACTTGTAAACCACTGTGAACGTGTTTGCTTTTTCTAAAGCAGTGGTTGATAGTAGTTGGTAGAAACGAAATTATATTCATACTCAATCACATTTCAATACAAAGAGGAATGGGATTTCGCATAGCAATCCGACGCGGCTACTACCTTGTAGCCATTGGCTTGTAAATACAATTTTTTTTTAATTCTGATCATTTGGATTTGCCATGTTATACATTTCTTGTTGCTGAAAGCACTTTTACAAGGTACTTTTAAGGATTAAGCATTGCCCAGAATTCGTAATTTTTACCTGTACTTTGCACTATTGAATACGCAACAATACCATTTCTTTTGTCAATTCCTTTTTCTTAATTGCTCGACCCGAAAATACTTAATAATTTTAGAAATAACATTAAAATTTTTGAACAATATGCGTAAAACCTGGTAAAACGATTGGGCATGGGACAACATCAGTTTAGCAAAAGAGATAAAACAACAATGAAAATTCCACAATTAGAATTAGAGGTTTTATTAACATTTTAACATGCATTTTATCATGACAATGAAGATGGAAACAATGGAATATCCTCTGTAATGAAACACAATATCTCGTAGAAAAGAGATTTGTCATCTAAATTTGATATACGGTGATTTACCGCCTGAGTGACCAAGGCACATTGGATCGGTGTTTGTTGGTATTAGGTGGTAACAGACGGTGATTCCTGTGCGACTTAAAGCCTTAAAGAAGACTCAATTATAGCACATAGCCAGCGCATAATGCGCATGCATCAACAATCCGCTTTTTCCGCGAGAGGCAAGCTAGTTTATCTTCCTGAGTACAGCATACAACTCCTTGAGCAAATAAAATTATTTTTGTAGCTTTTTAACAATGTTTTCAAATTGATGTACATAGTACATAGCAACAGTGCAGTGGTATTTCTCCCTCTAATAATTAGTTAAGAATTAAATAATGATCAAATAAACACTTTTAAAATGGAAACTTTAAATATTACGAGTACAATGTTTTACAATGGGTCTGGTGAAAAAATAAAAATTTAACCGCTGCCGGTAATCGCATCATATTGCAATAGAACTCGTTGGAAAAATAATTTTATGTAGAAGAACTAAAGATATATTTGAAACGGAAGGAGATATTTTAAAGAATATGATTTTTGGCGTCCGCCATCTAGAATTCTGAACTTCCGGTCCAGAATTCAGCTTGGCAACAGCGATTATCATATTCAGCGAGGTCGAATTAGTAAAAAAAAATTGTTGCTAAAATGTTACCCAAAATACCTCTCAGCATGAAAAAAGTTGAGAAGTGTTCTAGTCTATTATACCCACTATGTCGAAATTTTCTTCATACCTTCAAAATTCACGTCTGTTATCCTTTCCCTACCACATTCCAGAAAATCTACCTTTATTTGTCGATTATTCTGATTCTTAATACCATTATTCTTCACCTGACTGTGTTTTTATATTTCCTTCCCTTTGTTAATTTTTTGTACTATTTACCAACTTGTTTTTATCATCGTCTAATATCATTCTTTGTTTCTCTACAAAAACTTTCATACATGATATTTGAATCTTTTTTCCATTCTCAATTAATTTTTTTATTCTGAAATCTTATTTATTTGTTATTTCTTTTTGTGACATATTCTTATTAATATGAATTTGTACTCCATTTTCCTCTCTAACGGCTCTAGTTCAACTATTCGTTTACATATTTCTTCTGCTTCCACCATTTCTTTACTCAGTCTTTATCATTTCATTCATTTGTACCTTCACTTTAAGTTTTCCTTTTAAAAAATATGCGTTATTTGTACTGATGTCAGAATTTAATTCAATGTAAGAAAATGATTTAAAAAAAAACCAATGATACCATATAATGGATCAAAATTGTTAATAAAATTAATAAAATATGTTAATCGTTAAATTACGTAAGTAATTTTATAATATTAAACGTTAGTGCTCCATCCCTTACCGTGTTATAAGTAAGAGCCTTGTAGCCTCAATCAACAACATTAAGTGAACTAAAACTTGCATTACACGATTTCGGAAAATTGTTATAATTGAATAAACTAATGGTGGGTACTTTAATAAATATTTCAAAACAAATTAATAAAATGAATGTTGTCAAATTGTTTAATGAGTGTGGTACAGAAACGATAACATTAAATTAGTGACAATTACGTTTGTGTAATTTCAGAGTAATAGATATTTCAATCTACAGTACACAAACTTCGAAACAATTGAAACTTGAGGATATTCAAATTATACCGGAAATTTGGTACTAATCCAAACGACTATTTAATGAGGACGAATTGATTTAAAACCACAAAACAAATCATTGTGTGGTCTTATTCTAGAATAATGTTAGCATTGATAAATTGTATTTTGTTGAATTAAAAAAATATATAATTCTTGTAATGTAGTATATTTAAATTTAAAATATATGTTTTAAAACATTTTCAGTTCAAAAGCTTACCAAAAAACAGAGTTGATTTATAGAAATGACGGGACTGTAACTCATCCCTCGTGTAATATAGTTTCCCAAGTGAATATTTTATGATAACTTGGAGAAAATTGTGGAATTTTGAAGAGGTGAAAATGTGTGAATTCTCTAGGTGTTTTCAGAACGATACTAAACAAAAACTCGCATTCATTTTACAGTTTTATTTTAAACTTGGGAGCGTGCATGAAATATATATGCACATAGTATTCCACAACAACAGTATCTTCCGCTAAATTAGTTATTCGCATTGAATTAGTGTGTACTTAGTAATTCTAATTGCTGTTTCAATACAAATTTCGCCAAACACAAATCCTATATACAACTTGAGGTTAACGTATATGTGCTAGTACTCGTTACTACTAAAACTGTATAATTCTAAATGGGCTTACGTTAATATAAAATTAATTTAAAAAAAAACATAAATTATTTTATTTCAATTACATGTGTTACCAGATAGTAAATACCAGAAATATACTTTGTCTGATATTCAAATGGTTTTATACCACACACGCACCAAAGTTTGCATTTTATCTCAAATTTAAATATTTATTTGACATTAAACATTAATTTCAATGATTTTTGCTTTTGTTGCGTTTTATCCACTTAGAAATAAAACGTGAATTGATCAATGTGCAACACAATTTATTTAATAAAATAACATTATTGTTTATAAATTTTGTAATTAAAGTTTAATACGTATTTAAAAATTTAAACGTGTTTAGATTTTAATGGGTCACATAAAAACATAAATATGTAAAGTCATAAAACTTTTGAATGCCCAAAATTTCTAATAGAATACTGCGTTTTAGTACTACCTCCTTACTATTTGTATTTGTTAATATAAATCAGATTTTGGTTCTACCTTTTTTATGATGCATTTATGTAGGGGTCAAAACGTCTAACTTGATTGCATTTCAAATTTTAACTGGATACACTTAATCAAATGATTCTGTTTCCACCAGTCAATTTAAAAAAAAATTCTATTCCCTTCGTGGGCAACAATTTAACTTAAAATCGCATTTGAACAGTTTAACAAAGCTTTTGTTTAGAATCACTTGTTTTAGAATAGCAGGTACAGGCATCACTTCCTTGTTTATAAAGTACATCTTTTTTCTTCACTAGTAGTGTTTGATCAATTTATACAAATGAATCAAAATATTTTTAAAAAATTGTTTCCTTAATTATTGTCTTGCAAATTTAAAGTGAATGGAATCTTTATGTGAAAATAACAAAAAAAAACAATTAAAACCAATTTAAAGAAAAGGATAACTATGGACCCCAAGTGACATTTTTATCTTTGAGTCAAAAGTTTGTGCCGAAGAACTAATGACACTTTTATAAAATTTTTGCTATTAAACCTTTATTTATTGAACATTTGATTGTGAATTTTTTTATGGAAAAAGAGATATTAGTTAGGTATAAACTATTCATTTTCTTAAATTCATCAATGAAAATAATAATTATTTCCTCCCCTTTGATTACTTTAAAGAATAAGTAATGTAACCGAGTGATTGTAGGGAGGAATAAAGGTAGTCAATCATAAACATGCTACTATTGAATGTCCGTTTTGTTTGATAAAAATGGAAAATGCAAGTGTTAAGGATAACCAAAGTGGACAAGTGAATAGCATGTGTAAATACTAATTCACTTGTAAAAATAAAGACATATGCCGCAGTTGTTAGGACGTTGTAGTGGTAAAGTGTAACCAACTGGACTATAAAGATGACATGATGTGCAAACGTTGTTTTACTGGGGTACTTACTTATTTTCATATTAATAAGAATAATATAGACTTTATTTGGGTACAGAAACATATACAAAAAATTAATAATACACATTGTTGTGAAACCCAAAAGGGCGAAGTTCAGATAGGTTTAAAAACCATTTGTTCTTCCACTTAACCCAGTTCAAATTTTTAAATTAAATCAACTTATGTGGTTTATCGCGTCAAAGTTTCTGATTTAAATATAATCGGGTACATTAAAAGAAAATTAATTATGAATACTGATTATTCAATAGTATTCTTAATAAATGTTGTTTGAAATTACTTAGCGTCATTGTTTTTAAATATTTGGGTAATGAGTTATGTACATCAGAAATGCTGCATGAAATAGCTATTTATGTAATCAGTGACGAAACGCATGATTTATTGTAACGAAAATTATGTTTCGTTACGTGTTACATACAAGATTTTTTCTAATTTTGACAAAAACAGAGTAAACGTGCTTAATTCAATATCATATTAACATATTCCCATTGTATACAGTGTGTCCAGTTAAAATGAACTACATGGGGATATCGGAAACCGTTGGATATACAATGTCGGTTAAATAAAAAAAAGTTGCGTACTTGTATGCCTATAAATAATCTAGCTTTACTTTATTAAAAACCAATTGAGTATTCAAATACAGGGTAAAAACCAAAAATCGGTGTTTTAGAAAAACTATAATATTTCAATTATTATAAGAGGGAAGTTGATCAAATTTTCAGAATATATGTAAGAAATTGTGGCTATTCCAAAAAATGTAATAAAAATGTCATGACACACTGTATATTGTATATATAAATTTAAAAAGCTAAACAGAATGTTATCCATATAACCTCAAACAGTAAACATGGTTTGAGAAATACGAACTGATTTTCTACTTTTCCTAACTAGTTACGAAGTTCTATTTTCCATATTGAGCTAATTGATTTCATATAGTTTATATGAGATGCTAATTTCAAATATCAAACGGAGGCATTAATTTTGAATGCGCTGAATTCTGGTAATTTCAGCTTTATCCAGGCATGGGCCATAAACACTATAAACTAAGACAGTACTAGTGACTGGTGTAACATTGTTTTAATCCTTTCATTGAAATAATACCTATTGTTAAAAATTAATCTCAACTGTGCATAGAATTTTGAATTGTCATAAATATATATTTCTCCACAATCACTAGTAGAATATAGTAACTCTAAAATCATTTTTAATAATAGAAAGAAAAACTCTCGCCCTTGAAATAGAATATTTATTCTAATACACTTGATTCTTATGGATTTTGCATTATTTTCATTCAATAACTAGTAACAAAATGAATATTCTGTAATTATGCTTAACAAAATAACTAGACAGTCATGATTTTTGTACTATATAAGTGTCAAATGCAAATGCAATGTTTTAGATCTTTTGAGGCAAGTATTAATTTAAATTTTATAAAACGAATAAAACATCGAGTGAAACAGATATGATGTTTTATTTATCGAACGCTCGTTTTTGAAATCTTCCACTCGTATAAAATTTTCATTCTAACCTTGTTACAGAATTAACTATTCTTAAATCAAAGATTAGAATAAATCCACAGTTCAAAGTTTTTTACTGATTCTAACATTGGAAGTGCCGTGTCATTGATTTTAATTTCTACTTCAGATATAACTAATTGTCTTTGATTCGTTCTATCAAAAAGCATAGCAAAGCATTTTTGAGGGTTTACCTTTAAATAATGCTGTTCAGATAATTCCACTAAATTATATAAATCTTCATTCAGGTTTTTCACAGCATTTTGAGTATTCTCAGAATCAATGTCAAGTAGTAACTGAGTGTCATCAGCGAAAGGATGGTAGTCGCTATGTTTTACATTCATTTACAAATTGCACGTATACACAATAAATAATAGTAGTCCAAGTATTGACCCCTGAGGTATCCCTGAATCAACTAGGAGGAATTTTGACATAAAATTGAGTAAACGAACTGATTGTACTCGATTTCCTAAATATTGTTTCATCGGTTGCACGGCATGATTGCTAAATACGATAAAATACAATAGCGCAAGTAAAGTGTTATGACAGATCATATCAAATACTCTGGAGTAGTCAATATAAGCAAGGATACATAATTCATTACTATCAGCAGTTCTTATGATATCGTCAGTGATATTTTGAAGTGATGTTGTGGAGCTATGATTAACTTGAAATGAGATTGAAGCTCAGATAAAATTGAAAGTGCAGATATAAATTCTTAAATTTGTTTATACCTAATTGTTTCGATAATTTTAGATAAAGCTGGTAAATGCTAATTGGTTGAGGGTCTTTAAATTCCTTTGGTTCTTTAATTTTAGGAAGATGAATGATGATAACTGATTTTCATATTTCCGGAAAAGTGCTTTTTCTTAAGCAAACGTTTTGTGCTAAAAAAGGGACTATAAAAGGAAAACACAACTTTATTATTTTAATACTAATAGTATCAATTCCAACTGCATTGGTTCTAATTGTTGATATTATCTGGGTTACTTCAATGTTACTAACACATTTAAAACTAAACTTCGAAGTAAAGTTTTTATAGTAGTTGTTATTAAAAATATTAATCAGATTAGTATTTAAATTACGTTTGTTTAATAAACAAATAAAAGATTTATTTATTTTATCGGCATTAGCTAAGTTAATTGGAATTTCATTATTACGTTTGCTGTAAATGTTCAATTTTTTTATTTCCTTCCAGATAGCTGATGTGTTTCCACCATTTTGTTGAATCTTAAATTCCATATACGCCTTTGCATCTGATGGTAAAATTAACTAAATTACATAAACGCTTATAATAATCACACACAATTCAATTGATTCACACATTTCTGCATTTTTTGTTATTAATTCATTTAGTTTTTTCATGATATCACTTAATGTAGAATCGCTTTCAATAGAAGATAAAATACAATCGGAACATTTAAATATTTTCTTTCTTGTACTGTATGCCGAGTTGAACCAATTTTATTAGTACATGTATGTATTACACTCCATTATTGTTTTTGAAGCACAGTTATCTTTCCAACACTCAATGTTATCAATCTTAAACACAGTAACTATACTATTCACTACCCGCAATTTTAAACATATTATGCAGACATTAACCATAAAAATTACGAATAATAAAGAGCGACTGAATACACAACCTCATGAGTACCGCCATGTTTTCACAAAATTTGTCTAGCATATCGGCATTCAATGTTTGATTGTATTTACGAGTATAGATTTAAAATTACTTGAGGAATATTTTTGTTCATGTCAGAACTAGAGGAACATACTTGGCCAAAGATACTGTTTGCCTGTAAAGAAGTGAAAGATTGCCAAGCACGTTGTTACATTGGGTAATATTGACAACGTTTTCAACTAGGTGCTTAGGAGCGAACTCCGATCGTAATTTACCTTTGACTTCTCTACGACAACAATTAACGAGTGCTCGAAGATTGCTCTCTGTTGATCAACATTAAAACGTCGATCAGTAAAGATCAATCTCCAAGCACAACTTTTACACAAACAAAATGTCACTCAATATGGACTTAAAATAGTATCAGTTTTATCAGAACTTGTTTCATCGACTGATTCTGTAGATAATAAGATTATTTCAGAAATATTTAATCGCATATCACCAAAAAATTAATTCAAAAAGTTCGGGAATTTGTAGTTTCTAAATTAAATTATAGTTATCATACAAAACAATAACTCTAGCATAAATTTAAAATTATAAAATGTATGTTCGGTTAATGGCTGCGTTCACAGCACCGTAAACAAGCAATTACCAGAGTCCTTTCCTTCGCTTTTAGATAGGGGTACGTATAACACGGTTGATCCAACATTCAATGCAGTAATCGAAAGCAAAGAAGGGCAAAAAGTCAAGTCAAAGCAAAATGGAAAAGATAGTTTTTCTGAAACATCAACCTAACATCAGTACTTGCCTTCAAATCATCATCCAGGAAACATTCGATCACAACAATGAGTGCAAGTAATAAACAACACTGTACGTAGTTGATAGATAAAGTCTACCCAAAAACCTTTCATTTTTGTCAACCAACGTAACGACTTGAAACAATGAAAGTTTCTGCAGTAAAGAAAGCAATGCAAATCAAAGAAACCAAAGAAATCTAAAAAAGCACTGAATGACACTGATTTTGTTTTTCCTGGTTCAGACAGCCAACCTGGGTACCACGCGATGTTGAGTCATGAAAAAGTATAATTTGATTTCAACTTGAATTGCTTGCAATGTATTTGTAACTTTAGTATTTTAGGTTTGGGTGAAAATGCATAATTTTGTATATAAATGTTCCATTAAATAATTCTAAATCCAATCGATCTACTGAAATGTAAACAGGGGCCCCTTATTATGTCTCTTTTTACAGAACAAAATTTTCTTAGTCACAAATGGACAATTTCTGTACTTACTTTCCTCATAACGGTAATTATTTAATAAAATGTTGTCTTCTTTTTTCTTAAAGGATGTAAGTGATTTCCTACTTCAAAATAGAACAGATCTTTTTCTAATATTGATTTTTAGAAATTTTAAACTAAATAAGAAATGTCCAATTTTGATACAACATTTCTTCAAATTCTTTCAAAATAACTAATGTTGGTTGTCAGATGGTGGAAGACGTCTGTGAAAGTAGTGAGTTTGTAAATTACTAATACTTTTTTTAATTTTTTGTTAGTTTTGACTTTGACACATTTTAAGTTATTTCAGAAGCAGTAGTGATTGCTACTCAAAGTTTTTTTTAACTACAATAATAACAAAATTGCCATATTGTTCCAACTTTATGGCGGACACTGTACAAAGAAGTATATTGACCTTTATATCATTAAAAAAAAATCAGCTAATTGATGAAGTGATCAATGGTTTTCATTTAAAAAAATATAACTTTGCACTATATGTCAAAGACAAACGCCGCTAGACGATATATGTTAACGTGTTCATCTCAAAATTGTGAAATATTTTTATCGTTAAAGTTTTTCTATCTCTTACAGTAAGAGAGAAATAACCGTTTAAAGAAAATGACTAAACTTAAATTTCTTCAGATATCTAGTAGGCCTTGGTGTTTTTTTAATTTTAGACATGTCATCTTGTTCGGCTACTATTTCTGCAAATCTTTCTCGATTTGGCCATTTTTCTATCTTTTATAGTTTTCGATATCCCTATATAAATAATGAAAAAAAACTCACTCTGTATGTATATGAGGAATTTTTGCAGTCACATACATTTAGGTATCTTTTTCTACGACTATTGTCGCAAACCATTGTCGAACAAAATTTTTCTCTCAAAATTGGCACATGAGCATAAAATGTGATTAGCATCATAAATTTCTAGTAACATTTTTTGAAATTTTAACAAATTGACCCATTTTAGGATATTTTTTCCAAAATTACGAACTTGACAATTGACAGATGTTACCTGTCAACTTTTACTTGGCGCATTTTAAGTTATTTCAGAAGCAGAGTTTTTTTAACTACAATAATAAAAAAAATTGCCATATGCTTCTAACTTTATGACGGACATTGTATAAAACCATAAACCGCGTTTTTCTACTATTATGGTTTACAAAATCTAGTCCGGCCATGGAAAACAAAAAAAAACAATTAATTGACATATTTAGTTTTTTAATTTTCTTCTTTTTGGTTGAAGTTATTCAGCGAGATCAGTTTCAATATTCGTATAAATTGATTTTAAGAGAATGAAATCTGTTTACTCGTAGATATTCTTAAACTGATTAAATATTATGTTTCGACATGACTACTGGTCAAATAAAAACTGGATTGAGTAGGTTTTGGAATTTTCTTTGGCATTGGGTAATTTTTTAAAAAGTAGTCAACTGATAGAAATTTTTGGTTAGAGCCTAGTTTTTTGCTTTAAAATCAAAGAAAGGATATGGTTTTTGTATAATTAACTTTATGACTAATGTAAACATTTCTAAATAACCCCAATTTAAAAGAAAAACATTCATAACAAGCTAAATACTGAGTCATTTTCAATAATATTATATTTCACAATTTGTTACTTACTAAGTCAAAAGAAATGTCACTCATGTATAGGTTACAAAATAATATTAAGTAAGACATTAATACGTTGAAATTCGTATAAAATATAGTGGTGTTTTTTTTGGAAAAACCCTTGAACCTGTAATTTTTTTCATGTTGTTTTTGATGGGAAATTATTTTATACATGGTAACGCAAAATTGAGTTAACGCCCTTAACTTCATCAATTCAAACAAAAGTACTTACTGTTTTCAATACTGATATGGGACGTTACTGAAAGTCAGACAGCAGCAAAATATAAAAGTTTTAGTAATTGATGTTTCATTTTATGTTTTCATTAACAACACATTACTGGATAAAACGGTTACATAAAATGAAATAAGAAAAATTAGCAAACTTTCAGTCGACATTTGTACGAACAAAATAATAAAATGAGTACGGTAACAGCAATTACAAAAAAATTAAATATTTTAAGAACAGCATAATTATTGGTTATGTTGTTGGGTTTACATTTCTTGGATTTTTCTTACTTGCGTTTTTGCTGTTGATAAAAACAAGAAAGCCGATTTTTTTAGTTCCTGGTTGGTAACATTGAAAAACCGTTTCCTTGTCTTGTGTTTAAATTATATACGACTAAATGTTACACAAACAATTACATAGTTTAAAACTAATTTTAATTTAAAACACCCCAAAAGTAAGCAAAAATAATTCTAAATAAAAAATTAATGCTAAAATTTTCTGTGAAAGTAAAAATATCTGGGTTTGATCCACAAAAACTAAGTGAAATTGGCCTGAGGAAGTGCTCACATCAAAAACGAGACGTCGCCAAAATTGCATGTTAAAGTTTTCTGTTTGATTGCCCCTTTTAAAAGAAGGTTAAAGAAAGATGTTCTGATACAACAAAGGAAGAACTATACCTGGACCGGAAACTATTTTTAACTATATTTTTATAAATGTATAGATAAATCGTCTTGCTAATAACTTGTACGTCGTGGGTTCGATCTCCCAATACGCAAAATATATTTTTATATAAGAATTGTGACTAAAAAGCAGTGGTGGTGAAGCACGTGACTACCACGTGATCGGCGGTCATCTTGCGTATAAACGGACACAGACACTATTAATTTCTATCTTATTAATTTGACTAAAAACAACCAAATGTTATTCAATTTTGAACCGGTGTCTGAACAAGAAGTTTTGAAAATTGTGCAAAGATTCTAAAACTTTGTGCTTCAAACTGCTGTGCTCATGTGTTAACGAACATCATCAATTCTTCTTTACTTGAATCGTCTTTCCCATCTCAGTGAAAAAAAGCTTTGATTAGACCCGTGCCAAAAATGAAAATTCACTAAGTCTCAATAATCTTCGTCCAACCAGTATTTTGTGCTTCCTATCAAAAGTTCTAGAGAAAATAGTATACAAACAGTTAATATGATTTCTAAACAACAATAATTACCTACCGCTACAGCAATCCGGATTTAGGACAAACAACAGTACCATAACTACTGTAGTAGACGATATATATTGGGCTATTGATAATTCTGAATGCACAATTATTGACGCTCCTAGAGTTCAGTAAAGCCTTTGACACTATAAGCCACTTAATCTTACTCGCTGTTCTGCATCATCTTGGTTTATCTCAACATGTAATCAAGTGGTTTGAATCTTATCTTACTGGTAGACCTCAAGCAGTTCAAATGACCACTACATCTGATTTTAAAATAGTTCTTAGAGGTGTCCCGCAAGGTTCCGTTTTAGAACTACTATTATTTATTATTTATGTTTTTGATCTTGACAGTACGATAAAGGATGGAAAAATTAGGCAATATGCGGATGACACTCAGTTATATTACTCATGCAAGGCAAATGATATTTTACTAGGTAGTTCTTTAAAAAATTTAGACTTGCAATCTATATCGGACTACGTAACAATATTAAATATGCAAAACAGAAGGTTATATCATTTCTGCAACTAAAATATTGTCACAACCCCTACAGCATTCGTAAAGTTATCTACGAGATCCCGATTTTCCGTACTGAAACCTTCAAGAAATCCTTTACCTACCGGACAGCAAAATGTTTAAATTTTCTAATGAATATGGGTCCAAACCACAATTTTCCAATTCATTGTTTAAAAGCGCGCTTGTTAGACAGTCAAAAATGCAATTTAACAATATTTTAGTTCTTTATAATTATATTTCTAGTTTTTAATTAAACTTATGTAGTTATATTTACATTTTACAGAATTATTTGCTTAAGTATTTTTTCAATTAATCTGTATACATGGTATTTAATTTATAAGTCTATGCTCTGCATAATAATTAATGTTTAGTTTCAAGGATAGGTGGAAGAACAACTAATGTAGTTGAACCTATACCTTATTGTACACAATGTGTTCAATAAAACATTATTATTATTAAAAAACCGAAAATATATATTAAGATTTAGTGTTGCTTGGATCTTTGCTTCTGGGAGTCTAAAAATCATAAACAATTTTTAGTATTGCTTTTAGGACAGTTCCAAGGTTTAAGACAAGACACAACATTTTCCCAAAATAAAGTCATTTATTACTTATAGGTTGTATTTATTTCTATTTTTATTTAACACTTTTATACTTCTCTTAAGTAAACAAAAGGCCACAAATCTTATAAATAAGTTACCAATACATTTATTTAACCACTACTAAGTGTCTTTTGATTGTTTTCTTAAGGTACATGCTGTCCCAAGGTATCGGACTCTCCTCATACTAGCATTTAATTATACTATCTATACATTAGGTGCTCAATATACAGGGTCATTGCTGGTCGATGGTAGGTTAGACGTTTATGGAAAACGGAGCATAAGAGTAATCTGAAAATTTGGCTATTGCCATAAATAGACACGATCTATCTTTCTAAAATATTTTCATTTTGGCGGTGTTGCCGCTTCTACTCAAAAGTGGTAACAACTTGTTAATTTTAAATTAATTAAATTAAAATAATTAAATCATAAACGTCTAACCTACCATCGACCATCAATGACCCTGTATAGTCTAAAATCAATCACAAAAATTTAAAGGTTTATCTAAGTAACAATAAACTTTTTTCAACGCTGCACCGATAGATAAAAAATAAAGATAAAAACGGTTACGTATTATAAAAACATTGATTGACTGTCGTAAACTACAATTTCAAAAAAGTAAACGGTTAAACTTATCAAACAGTAATTTTTACGACACTAACATTAAATAAAATTACGCATTTCATATACAGCACAAAAAGTTTAAATCGAATTTTTTATTCGAGTTTTAATTAAAATTAAGATAAACAAAATTTTTTGTACAGAAATGTATCTTAACGGCTTATACTGACATTAAAAACCTAAAACTAATAAAAATATTAATTAAAAATTTGTCAACTAAATCCATAATTTATGAGATCAACACTACTTTACACTTTGCGTGTTGTAAAGAGCACATGTCATTAAAATAAAAATTAATTTACGGCCTAGTTTTAACAACCCTGTCCCTAAATAAGCTTAAATAAAGGGTTTAGACATTAAACACCTGTGACAGCTTAGACTCTAATTTTTGTTGGTAATACGCACCCTAATAAAATAAAATTTTGATATAAAAGATTATTAGGGATAGAACGTACTCCACCCAAAAGGGTATTTAGTAAATATTTTCATACATCACAGCGGTAATTGTATTCTTTAGGTTTATAAAACACTATATTATTTTGCAAATATGTACATGTTACAATGTGCTGTCGTAACGAGCTTAACAAATAGTACAGTAGTGGTTACCCTGTAACGGTCACCACAACCTCAAATCCTTTATACAATACCTACCGCAAAACCAAGCTTTAAAGTTAACGTTACTTTAAACAGTATATGAATTGCTAGAATTATACAAATAGAAGTAAATATAGCAATATTTTAACTAGAGCTTTTTCATCCCGGTCATTGTTTAAATCCTTTTTGGTTTAACTATGACGAAGATGAACACCCCGAGCTAAAGCTCTCGAGTGTTTCACATTCCCTATAGCCCCAGCGGTCGATCCATCAACCCGACGTGGTTGATTAGTCAAACTTCCAAATAAAGATCGAGATACATGCGTTAATACACCCCCTAGCTAGAAGTAAAACAAAGATGGAAGCTAGATTGGCTGAAAAGGATATGCCGTTACAGATTATGGAATGGAAATTGTAACATACAGTATTACTTCAGAACGGGAGAGAAGAAGCATGAAAAAGAACATAAAGTAAGCACATGGAATAGGAAATGAACAGGAAATTAGCTCTTCAATCCAAAGCCGCACAAAATTTAAAGTAGGTTGATGTCAAACTTACTTTTATTGTTTATATATTGTTTTATAAATTCAGACTAATGGAGTTTTTATTAAAAAACCTTGATACAAATATTATATTGTTTCATTGTGACCTAATTATTTTCGCTTTTACACGATTTGGACATATTTAATATAATATTTAATTACAACCTATTAAACCTTAAACAAAGTAGATTAAAATAATCTATTACTATAATTATTTTTAAGGTAAAAGTTTACTTATATTGCATTAAATTCAATCCATTTTTTTCATTTCTTGAATATTTATAATTTAAGCATAATATTAAATTAATTTGTACAACCTTCAACTAATTTTAAAATTGATGTTTCAATAAACCTGGAACATAACAAGAAAGTAAATAAGCAAGCACAAACTCGGGTATCATTTCTGGATATCAAATGTAACTGAAAAAAATGGTTGTAACAAAGTATTTCAATGAACCAAACTTGTTACATCGAATGTATTTGTTTAATACATTAATTCCCAGCTTTTAATTAAACTACATATATTGTTTATTACTATTGTTACATTAACAACCAAATAATAATAAAACTTCTAAATTGATTGGAAACTCCTTACTATTACTTTTTTGGATCAGTTAAACATCAGTATTTGGTAAATTAATAAATTGAAAAACCGTGTAAATGTTTTTTAATTTATTAGTTTACTAAATCTTGATGTTTTTTAATATAATTTTTAAAAATGCAAATGCAGCAAAAATATTCTAACAAAAGTTGTTCGTAAGATTTGAAGCTACAACTTCTATTTGAAACATTTTTCTTTATCTGTTACAGCGGTAAAGCGGATTTTTTAATAGATCTGATTGTACAGGTGCAGTGAAGATCCATTTTGCACGAACAATATTCTAACAAAACTCTTTAAAAAATACAGTTTTGTTGCAGAGTATACTCAATCTTAAGCAATATGATCAACATTTTTTTACTAACCAAATTTATTTAAATTAGTTATTTTATTTTTGTTCTTTTTATTTAGTTTTATATGATTAACGTAACTTTAACATCATTTTATCATTAGTATACTATATATGTGTCATTTTAGATTTCAACAAAGTCTCAACAAAATTTCAAGATGACTGATTTATATTTTTCTCCATTATAAATAAAGCAGTTTGGTTTTAATGATGAAAAAATAGAAAAAAAGAAATAGTATAACAAAAGTGGACTCTTAAATATGGTTTAATGGAAACACATTAAACAAAAGGATTGCAGAAAAAAAACATAAATAAAAACAAGACCGTGAAAAAACTACTGCACTTCTTAATATCAAATCTGTTTTACAACTGCTTTTTTTACACAAGGTAGTCTTTAATACCTTCTTTCACAACTCGCAGTGGGGGTGAGATCAGTGACCAGTATCCCGCTGTGTTACAGTCTTCCCCTCTAGATTGTGCATACGTCATCAGCATGATAATTCTTCTTTGTCTTTCTCCTTTTCTTAATGATTGCTGAGGTGTATCTTCCATATCTCTAAAAAACGGAAATATGTTGGACACGTGGATTGATTATTTGATAACGACGTAGGCCTTTTATTTTTCACAATGGCATGAATATCTCAATGTATATCATCGTAAGTTTGCCATCGTCTGCCAAAATTTAAGTACGCGGGAGTATAACTTGGGGTTTGACATTTAGTAGTGTTCAACGCAAACCTAACGTGGGCGTCTTTAACACTTATTGTAAGTCAGTCTTAACATCTTGTTTTTTTTCTCTCTACGGGGTTAGATTGTGGATAATAAACAGGAATGTTGTTCAATTCCCAAGCAGTACAACGCTTTCTGCATGGCCTGACCCACAAATTGACTTCCGTTCTCAGAAATGACCTTTCTCGGCATTTCATATCTTTGAATACCTCAGAAATTGTTATTTGCTTTATTTAGACTAAATAATTCAATCTACTTCGTTGATGTATCTTCAATAATCATGATCCAGCATTCTCCTTAGAGGCCGTTTGGTAGTGGTCCAAATATATTCAATGGCATGATTTTGAAGCGTTGAACGTAGATAGACGTTTGTAAAAGACCAGATGGTTTTAGATTTGTCCATTTATATCTTTAGCAAAGTGAACACGTTTTGACGTGGTTAGCAACATTACGCCGCAAACCGGACTAGTAGTATTTTGAACTAATTCTGGACAAGTTCTTTCTACCCCGTAATGTCCAGCTGTTGAAGCACCATGATATTTGTTCAATACTTTGGGTCGTTCAGCCAGTGGAACTACAAGCTGTGCTTCTTCGACATCGTCTTCTGGAATATATTGGTAGAGAACACCTCCTGTCGTTAGGTAACATTTGTTGGTTCATTCTGTCAAGTCTGTTAGAGAAGACTTTGTCTTGAAAACTTCAATAACTTTTTTCATGTCGGGATCATCCAATTGAGCGGTACGTATGTCGGCACCGGGCAAAAGAGGTAGGGGGATGTATGATTTGCCTTGTTTCTTTCTTACCCCACAAATTACACTTTTGGAATATAGCATTTGTGTATCTTTTTAAACCTCGATGCGTAAAGGTTGTAGAACAATGGTTGGCTTCTAACCCAAACAGAATTTTGTGGAAACTACAAGAATTCAATTTTTTATTATGAAGTTGTTACTCTTAAAATTAGCATCAATGATTTTAAGAAAACAAAAATTCATCCGTTTGAAAAACACGATTTCATAGCTAGACGACTTAAATAATAATGGAAGAAATAATCACTTCCAAAATGGTTTAGTTAAATCTCAAGCGGTCAGACCAAGACCTAAATAATGGAAGAAATAATGACATCCGAAATGGTTTACTTAAATCTCAAGCAATCAGACTAAGAGACACCCAGGAACTTGCAGTGATCCGACCTTCCTCATTTTCCAGAGCAAGAAGTCGTACCGGGAAATTTTCACAAAATGTCTAAAAAACCTTTAAAAAGAAGGAAGAAGTAACAATCAAAGCACAAATCACTGAAGAATTGGGGTGTAATTCTAGCTTGCCTCCTCGTGGTGCACCCTGGATAACGCTAAAAAGCTAGAACAATTGGCGATCAGATTATATTCTTGCGATTTCCTGATCAATATACACATGGATAAAGATAAAGAAAATGGCCCTTCTCAGAACCAAATGACAAAGAACATCGGCCAAAATGTTCGAATTTGCCAACTAAATATTGAGGACATCAGCAGGTCTAAGTGCCAGTACCTAAGCAAACTGTTGAAGGAAAATGCTGTGGACATTCTCCTGATACAAGAGGCACACTTAGAAAATGATGAGCAAGCCAGGGCAAGAGCGAAAATTCCTGGATATGATATTGTTGGAATAACTTTCCATGCTCATTATGGTAATATAACCTATGCCCGTAATGACATTGAGAATATACATCTCGTATCCACATCTACCGAAAACGACATCCATTCGATCACCGTAAAGCTAGGTGAAGTCACTATCGTTAATGTCTATAAGCCTCCCCGAACCGCTTGGCCTCAGAGCGTTTTACCACACTATCAGCACCCGACAGTATATAGCGGCGACTTTAATAGTCACCATACTAACTGGAAGTACCAGCAAAATGATACAAATGGCGAGATGCTGCATGACTGGGCGACAGAAAACAACACACAATTAATTTTCGACGCCAAGGAAAGAGGCTCTTTAAGTCAAGGGTATGGAATAAAGAATATAACCCTGACCTAACTTTCGTCACAACCAACTGTTTTGGTCAATCTATCCACGCTCAAAGAAATATCCTCAGTGACTTCCCTAAAAGTCAACATAGACCAGCACTTGTCCAATTGGGGATCCAAATTCCAATAATAAGATCTTTCCCTAGGCCGAGATGGAATTTCTCGAAAGCCAACTGGTTGGCCTTCTCTGTAGACCTAGACAAGTGTCTAATATGGATACCCCCTACATATAAACACTACAAGAGATTTGTAGGAGCTGTCATCTCAACTGCGAAGAAACATATTTCCAGAGGTTTTCGTAAAGAATACATACCGGGATGGAACGAGGAGAGTGAAACAAAATACCAGGAATACCTTGATAGTGGCGATGCTAAAATAGGAGACGAGCTGCTTTTACTCTAGATGCTGCGCGTAGACAAAAGTGGATTCAAACAACAGAAAATATGGATTTCAGGCACTCAAGTAGGAAAGCCTGGGCTCTGTTAAAGAAATTGGGGAAAAGTCCGCCTATTCCTAAGAAAAATTCCTCGATTACGCCCCATCAAATAACAAACCACATAGTATCCTCGTCAAGAGCGCCTAAGGACAAGGACCATACCAGACGGATTAAACAGGAACTGAAGGAGATCAAAGTCACTTGTCAGGAAAATTCCGATTATTCGAAACCATTCGCAGGCGCTGAAGTTTCCATCGCACTTCAACAGATGAAAAGCGGTAAAGCTCCAGGTCCATTTGGACAAAACTGGCTAGCCAAATTTTTCTCAGATACTCTCAAAAATGGCAACATGCCGAAGGAATTCAAAAAGACGAAGATTATTTCCATTTTGAAGCCAGGGAAGCCTGCCGATCTGGCCAGCAGCTACAGGCCAATTGCATTATTAAGCGCTTGCTTAAAACTTCTAGAACGCCTTATCCTAAACCGAATTACTGAGAAGATCTCCGAACACACACCAATTGAACAAGCAGGTTTTAGGCAGGGACGTAGCTGTGCGGACCAGGTCCTCAGTCTCACAACCTATATAGAGGCTGGTTTCCAAAATCGACAGAAAACTTCAGCAGTGTTTGTGGATCTAACAGCGGCCTACGATACCGTTTGGAGAGAAGGTCTGCTGTATAAATTTTAAAAGTGATTTCTTGTAAAACACTAGGCTCTCTATTGAATAATATGCTCTGCAATAGGTCATTCCAGGTTATCATGGGGCAAACAAAAAGCCAGACAAAACCTTAAATAATGGGTTACCCCAGGGTTCTGTTCTTGCACCGGCACTTTTAACCTCTACATTGCGGATATGCCGGATACTACTAGCCTAAAATTTGCATATGCAGACGACTTGGCTCTCGCCATAAGCCGCAATACCACTGAAGAAACGGAAAGAATCTAATTTATGATCTGGCTGTGATGAGCACATATTACAAAAAATGGAGACTGACACCAAATCCAAACAAAACAGAGTGTATATGTTTCCATCTTAATAACAAAGAAGCCGGACGCCAACTTAACATACAGTTTGATGGATACCCTGTCACAAACAACCCAACCCCAAAATACCTAGGTGTTACTCTTGATAGGTCCCTCACATATAAGTCTCACTTGCAAAAACAACAGCTAAAGTCCGTACGAGAAATAATATAATTCAAAAATTATGTGGTACGACGTGGGGATCTACAGCCTCAACCCTGCGAAGCGCAGCGCTCGGGCTCGTCTACAGTTCTGCCAAGTATTGTGCTCCCATCTGGCTGAACAGTAGTCACACTGTCAAATTGGATGCCCAACTGAACTCTACCATGCGTACAATCACTGGTTGTATAAAAAGTACTCCAACCCACTGGCTTCCTGCTCTCAGCCATATTCCACCGCCTCAACTTAGAAGACAAGGAGCTCTGGTTCGTGAATATAATAAAATAATGCAGAACGGACAACTGCCAATCCATGACTATATTCCGGCAGCCACATCCAGTAGACTTAAATCCAGACGTTCTGCAATAAAAACAGCTAAAACCCTCCACGACGAGAATTTCGATATTAATAAAAGTTGGGAATCATCATGGAACCAAGTTGTCCCCGGAGGTGAGTCAATACTTGAACACCCATAATAAGCCGACCGGTTTTGACCTGCCACGCCACATCTGGAAAACGACAAACAGAATATGGACAAACCACGGCCTGTGTAAAGACTCTCTTCATAAATGGAACAGAGCCCCGGACCCATTGTGTGACTGTGGAAGAAAAACCAGACCATACAACATATTGTCCAGGACTGCGAAACAACGGCATACTCTGACGAGTTGTCTGACTTCTTCAAACTTCCACAAACGGCGGTTGAATGGATAGAAAACCTGACTATTAATATATAGTCTATGTTTGTGTATGTGTTTTATATATACATCGTCTTTTGTTTTCCTATTTTATTTATATTTTTTTATATTTATACCTATATTTACATAACTATTTGTTTCAGTCTTTCTAAGTTTGTAAATCAAGTTATGAGAACCATGTGTAGCCATACGATAAATAAATAAACTGAAGAATTGAATGTGAAAACTTTCCAAAAAGAAAACAATAGTTTACCGATTACGAGGATAGTTCAAGTGATGATGATGTGTCATGTTTGATTTGTGAGAAGCGGTTTTCTTTAGACAAGCGAAGATAAAAATGCGTTAAATAGTGAAAAACTTCCAGTGGTGCCACGAGATGTGTTCGTCAACAAAAGTCAAAAATTTTGTTTGAGATTTTTGTTTGGATGAGTAAATGATGTAACCAAGTACAAATACGTAAAATATTTTCGTTACAATAAATTCATTATAAGAGAGCTTAACACTATTTTAGTATTTTTCAAAAAATAAATGCGTAGATAAAAACTAGAAAAGGGGAAGACCTTTTTCAAAAAATCAATATTTACGATCTTTTGTTTATTATTATTGCTTTTAATTAATAAAGATTTGTTTTGCAGAATTACATAAGCAGACTATTAGGTATGCAGTTGTGTTGCTTAAATTAGTTTTTTAATTGATTTTAACGGTAAACAAATATTCATAATAAAAGGTTTTGCTTAAGGGCATGGTAATTAGGCACTTTATCTTGTAAAGAAACCTACAGGAAGACCATATGGTAATGAGCTAGCCTGGCACATCAATTTTGTATCTTTAACTAATGTTATCCTCCATTGTAGGATAAAAATTGGAATACAAATGTTCAATTTAACTATCTTAGCTTGTTAAATATAATCCATTTTTGTTTAGCCTTTTTTCTGTTTCCCAATTAAAGTTAGTTCGAGGCGAATGTTAGTGATTAATAAATTTAAAGATTGGAGATAATTGAAAATTAATTTAAAGAATATTTCATCAGCTGTTAACTACTCAATGTGAAGCTAAAATTTTTAATTATCGCAAATATGCCCAACTCTTGCCAACCGAATAGAACAGTAGTCAGTGATAGTTGCATTTTCACAAATGTATCTACTTAGACAGTTTACGTCGTATTGAAACTTGTCAGTGTGGGTAATTTAAACACGACCTACTTTTTCATTTATAGTATAGAATATACTCCTTATAAAGGTAAAAAAAAAATAATTGAGGTTAACCTTCATAAACCCGTGGTCAAAAACTTACATTAAATACCGAGTGGAGTGCAAATGTACAATTTTTTTTGCTTTATTGTTATTTTTTTTTAATGTTATATTCAAGGAATATCAAAACTACATAGTTTCTGGTTATAAAAAAATATATATTTACATGCAAGTAAACACATTTGGTAAAAATAATATAAAATGATATAATAAAAGGAAAAATTGTTAAGTGACATTTTAAATAATAATTTAAATACCTACCACACTTATTACAAACTGTTATAATTTTTGAATGTTGTGTACATACGAACTGATTACACTGAATACAAAACTTTTGAGATTTCCTGTTCTTACTTTTGTCGCATAAGAAGGATTGTTTTATATTGGAATGCAATGTCATTTTGGTACCTACGAATTATATTTTTTTTTAATTAATTCTTGGCCCAACTCTAACAAAAACATTTTCCTTCTATCCAAACGATTTTGTTTCTAATCTGGATTTTTCAACACCCAAAGTTTATAAGCGTTGATGCCACCAATGTCTAGCAGATGAAAAAAAAATTGCCATCGGCCACCGATTACTTTTTCTTTGTGTTGTAAATCCCTTTGCCAATTTATCTGTTGTATCTACTGCACCCTTTGTTTTATTGTAGTGTAAGATAATATCTGGTTTGTAATTAGTTTCCTCTCCACTTATTTTGTCATCGTTATGTTCTGTCGATAATAATAATAATAATAATAATAATAATAATAATATATTTATTGATGCTATACAATTACAAAAATTGTTTGTATACGTTAAATGGCGAAGCAATCGATACACGAAGTTTATTACTTCGACTAACAAACATCACATGTGACTAGCAAATGTATAACAAAAAATTCATCAATTTCATAAAATGCATTTTGGATCAAAATAGATTTAATTATTTCTTTATATTTCTGTAAAGGCATATTTTGGATATGTATCGGTAAGAAATTGAACAGCTTTGGTCCAAAATAATTAAATCCACATCTGTTTGTTGAGAGTCTAGAATAAGTAATTCTAATGTTAGATGCATTTCTAGTCAAATGTTGGTGAACATCACTACTCAACTTATAATTTCCTAGGTTCTTTTGACATAAACAAGACATTGATAAATATACAAACATGGAAACGTAAGTAATTTTAAATCGATGAATTTATGTTTTACATCGGCTCTATAACTCAAATTTGTCATAATCCTAACTACTTTTCTTTGCAGCCCAAATATGCGAGATGAATTTGATGACCCCAGCCTATCAAACCGTACAAAATAGGAGATATAAAAAGTGAGTGGTAGGCAGCTACTAGGACATCAGTGGGTACTACTTTCACTAAATTTCTAATAACAAATATGTTTTTGGACAGTTTCGTTGCTAAAATGTCAATGTGTTTGTTCCATTGCAATTTGGAGTCAAGATGAATGCCTAGGTACTTAACCTGACATGCATAATTGCCGACAACAGGTTTATGACTAAAAATCACATTTACAGTTTTGGCATCATTTAATTTCAGTTTATTATTTTCAAATCATTTTTGAGCCTCCTCTTGAGCAACCAACATTTCATCATGTACCACGTTAAGATCAGCATTAGTCGTTAGTATAGTCGTGTCATCAGCAAATAATATTAAATCATTTACTGATAAGTGATTAGCAATATCGTTGATGTACAACAAAAATAAAGTTGGACCGAGAACTGACGCTTGAGGAATACCCAGATTTACGTTTTCCACATTGGAAGATTTGCCATTTGATACTGTATATTGAGATCTATTAGTTAAGTATAGTATTTTCGCTGTAGCTTTGCGGTTAAGTGATTAGGGATTTCCACTTGCAAACTGTATGCTTCAATATTTGTGAAAGTCAGTGGTACTTAAAATTTCTACATAGGTATTCGTCATTAAAATTGCAATTGGCTAGGAATGTAACAATTATAAAAAATAAATGGTTTAGAACCCTGACTTCTTATTTAAAAGTTTACATTTGAACAAAAGGGAGCTCATTATTCCATTGTCACCAAACAATACTTAATGGTGTTGTTTACCTGTTTATTGCTCGAGGCGATTAGACATGCCCAATATTTTAGGTAGGTATAATATAAAATGTTAGAAGAGGACAACACTATAAGAGTATGTGATTTCTGAAATTAAGCGCTAATCACTTAACCGCAAAGCTACAGCGAAAATACTATAACTAGCAATTAAATTCCAACTAACAGTATTAAACTTGTAAAATTGTAGCTTTTGGATAATCACCGAATGGGAAACGCAGTCGAAGGCCTTTTGTAGGTCACAAAACGTTGCACCGACGTATTCTTTATTATCTGCTTTTTCTGTTATAACACTAAGAAGTTGGAGAATTACATCGTTTGTGGATTTTTTTGCCCTGAAGCCGAATTGACGGTTGCAGAATAAATCAAATTGTTCAAAATGTTGGTGGATTTGTTTGTTTATTACGGTTTCTACGATTTTGGACATTACTGGAACAAGAGAGATTGGCCGAAAACTATTGGGTTCAATTAGCCCTCCTTTATGAATAGGAATTACTTTAGAAATTTTTAGCGAATCTGGAAAAATTCCTTCAATTATACATAAGTTTATTAATTTCGTTAAGGGAATGAGTATTATGTTCATAATACTCTTAATTAAAAACGTAGACATGCCAAAGTGATCTTGACTTTTACTATTTTTCATGTTATTAATAACATTTCTAACATAATTAAAACTAATTAATCCGAATGCAAAATGAGGAAAATCTATTTTTGGTTGCATTGTAGTATTAGTGAAATTTGAACTATTATTAAATTCACTCACAATTTTAACAGGAACATTAATGAAATGCCGATTTAACTTGTCTGCATCAAAATAAATTGGATTAGACATTTTTTATTTTTCTATTTGAGTTAATAATACCCAGGCAGATACAGTTTTATTGTTGGCTTTTTTATAATTGCACTATGGTAAGGTCTTTTCGCTTTGATCAAATCGCTTTTGTATTTGGATTTTAATGTATTAAATTGAAATTTCAAATGTGGATCATTAAAATCATCACTTACTTTTCTTAAAAACACAAATTTTCACGAGTTTGGTTTAAGTTTTAATCGAACCAACAATTTTTAGTTTTATTAGTTCTAGTACTGACAATTGGAAATGCCAAGTCTATGAAATGTTTTATAGAATTAACAAACAAAGAAAATTTTACATTGATGTTTATAATATAATTGATAAAAGAATAACTGCTGCATTTTTCTTTGGTACGTAAGAAACTAAGGTTTTATTTTCCATAAAAGCAAACATGCTTGAAAGTTCCTTCTTATATCTTGCTGGAAGTAGTTCTTTTAGAATACAGGGTTTATTTTTACGCAAGGTAATGTTTTTATCTAACAGTTTATTGGTTAATTCAATACTGGTAAAAAAGTTATCAGTAGTTAATCCATATTCTGTAGATAAATGGTTTACTAGGTCCATCACCATCTTTGACCTATCTCTCGTTTGTTTCCTTCTTTGCCTAAAATTATTTTATAATAAAGTAACTGCATTTTTTTATTAAATAACTTACCTAAATAAATTTGCATATTCGCTGTATATGCCGAACTATAATCAGCCAAGGCCCAAATTTTTAAACCGTACTTGTCCGGCTTACTCTTCATACAGTGTCCGCCATAAAGTTGGAATCATATGGCAATTTTTTTTATTATTGAAGTTAAAGAAAACCTCTGGGGGCAATTACTTCTGCTTCTGAAATGACTTAAAATGCGCCAAGTCAAAGTTGACAGGTAACATCTGTCAATTGTCAAGTTTGTAATTTTAGAAAAAAATGTCCTAAAAATGGGTCAATTTGTTAAAATTTCGACAAATGTTACTAGGAAATTATGATGCTAATTACATTTTATGCCCATGTGCCGATTTTGAGAGAGAAATTTTGATGTTCAATAAATTTCATATTTTCGTATCTTTTTATTCACCCCCGTAACTGGCTGCTTTAAAAACATTTAAAACGGTTTAAAGCAGTATAAAGGCTACCATTCCATTGCATATTATGATCGTAATATTCGTACGTAAGTTGGTTTTGGTGATTATTATTATTCTCAACTACAAAAGAGGTAGTCTCTGGATTATTTTCCAAATTTCAAAAAAATCAGAAATTGTTTTTCAACTTTTTCTTTATTAAAATTTAGTTGGATAGTACAAAAATGGTTTTAATTATAATTTGAATATCTTAACACATAACCACTACTTCAAAATTACATACAATAAATAAATTTCTGATTTTTTGAAATTTGGAAAATAATCTAGAGACTACCTCTTTTTAGTTGAGAATATCAATAATCATCAAAACCAACTTACGTACTAATATTATGATCATAATATGCAATGGAATGGTAGCCTTTATACTGCTTTAAACCGTTTTAAATGTTTTTAAAGCAGCCAGTTACGGGGGTGAATTAAAAAAATAGGAAAATATGAAATTTATTGAACATGAAAATTTTTCTCTCAAATTCAGCACATGGGCATAAAATGTGATTAGCATAATAATTTCCTGGTAACATTTTTCGAAATTTTAACAAGTTGACCTATTCTTAGGACATTTTTTTCCCAAAATTACGAACTTGACAATTGACAGACGTTACCAGTCAACTTAGACTTTTTAAGTTATTTTAGAAGCAGAAATGATTGCCCACCAAAGTTTTTTTTAAACTACAATAATAAAAAAAATTGCCATATGGTTCCAACTTTATGGCTGACACTGTATAAACCCGAAAAGAAGCCTTGCCTCTTAATGGGACTAACTGCTCATCCACGCAAAAGTGTTCAGATAGATTTAAAGACTTCTTACAATTTGATATAAAACTATCAAAAATATCTCTGATTGGGGCAAATTTATTGGTACTTTTCTTTTCTCTTTCTCTTGTTTCAAAATTGTCAAATCTTAGAAAGCACATAATCTGTTGGGATTTGTTGCGAGACAAGGTAGATGATACTAGAAGTTAACATAAAGTTGGATCTTGACTCCATAGTACACATATTGGCTCTTTAGCAGCGTGCCATGCTCCAAAAATAATAGGCAAACTAATAAATGCTTCTAGTTCTTTTTGCACTAAAGGAGAAAAGCCCTTCCCATTTCTTGCATAATTTGATTCGGCTTTTCTATTCGTTTCTGATAAATTTATATCTATAATATCTTGTGAAAAAAATAGTTTGAAAGCTTCTTTTATGGTGGAAAATTGGGAACTATATCTAGTCAAACCTGCTAAAACTTTCTGAATATTGCATTTTCTTCTCTTTATCCTCGTAGTAGGTGGAACTTTTTCCCACACACTACCATCTTTAGACTTATAAGTTGGATTATGATTATACCATTTTACTGATGGTCTTACTATATCTGAGAATCTGTCAGCTCTTTTTTACTATCACTATCATTACCTGCAAAACATAATCTACCTCATATATTTCAGTCACTATATCAGTCTCTTCGATATCACTTGAACCATCCCTAATGCCGAATCATTAAAATAATTATCGTAATCGTGTGTTTCCAATATTGCTAATAGTTCCTCGTCAGTTAGCTTATTTTCATTTCGAAACTTTTGTAGTTCACTCATTTTTATAAGAGCGTAGGTAGTCAATAATCACTGCAAACGTAACTAAACACACTAAAATTATAATGAGATAAACACGTGCACATAGTCGACAATTTCCGAGAGCGTTAACGCCAAAAAACGAAGAATTTTGTCGTTTTAACGGTTTGGGGTTTATTTGTACCCCAGTTGGTTTTCAACGTATGCGAAATATATACCCGTCTTTACATACCGAGCAGGGTGCAGCTGGACCCCAAGGAACAAAACTCACTATAATTTGTTACAATAAATGGCAATTTATTAAAACTTTTTATACTAAATCAGGAATATATTTTATAAACATAGCTGAAAGGAAATTAAATAATAAAAATTATTTTAGAAAATTTCCCAAGTATTCATGTCTGGGGTGCAACTGCACCCCGCATAGGTTTATAAAGGTTAAGCAAGTTATTTACTAATAATTTCTACGCCAATGATTTAATTTGCCAAACTCTAGTCAAGAATGCGAGTTAGTCGGTTACGTGTTAAAACTATTATATAAATTACTAAATACACTACAATATCAATTGTAGATGCTCTCACAGTAGAAATTATATTTTGTTTTTAATGATGATTTAATTCAATAAAATTGCAGAACATCTAAGAATATATTATTTTCCATATAAAAGTAAACGAAACGACTAATTTTAAAATCCCGATTTTTTTGAGAAGAAGTAGTTACTTTCTTAGTATATTTAAACATCCTAAAGCGTTTTAGGAATAAATACGGCCATTTATAATTTTTCTAAATTACTTGAAGGAAATTTTGAATGAGGGCGTCAGTTTCTATTATGTGGACTTCTAACTTCTTTCAGTGCCAAAGGCAAAAGGATTCTCGCTTGGTACGACGTGACTTCATTATTGTCACCACGAACATTCTCCTTTTCGTAACTTTACAGCATCATTCATTTTTGTTATTCCACACGTGTATTAGGTAGTTTGCGCAACAGCAAATTGAAAACATTCATCTTCTTTTAGGTGAACGAGAATTCCCTGGTGTGCATTCTCGACAATGGAACCGGTGAGAGGTGTCAAATGAATAAATAAATACATTAAGATTTGAGCTTTCTTTAACATTATATCACTAACAATAAAGAATAGTTCAAAGTACATTGCAGAAGTTTATTCGTGTTTTGTTTGCTGAATCAATAATTTTACGTAAAAGATATAAAACACTCGTGTAATATTAATTAACAACACATAAATAAACGATTTTTACGGTCACTCCTGAAAAGGAAATAGAAAGTGTGTTAATAACAGATAATAATAAATAATTTCCGAAACTTTTAATTACTTCTTCAGACTGTACATTAAAGTCAATTTAAACTCATGTGAAAAAATGCAAACAAATATATGAAATTAAAACAAAGTTCTCACTGAATAATTAATGTTGGTCGCCCCCTGTTCTCAAGTATAATGATTATAAAGTATCCCACTTTATGCGCTCTTAAAACCCAGCTGCTCTATTCTTAAAGTGTGTTCAAAAGTATTACATTTTATGACTTGATTATACCCAAGTGTGAGGCGAACGTTTTAAATCAACACATTTTTAAAAATAATCTTCTTCTTAAAAAATACTTTCTGGTTTGCTTCAATGCAAATTCTTTTTATTAAATCGCAAGCATTTCGAGCGTATAAATTTTATAGCATTTATTTATGGTAAAAAAACAATTTGCAAAGTTGTTTACAATTGTAGAGTGTATAACTTTGACTTGTATTATACGTATCTTATTACATTGTACCATTTGCAAATTTGCGCATCACTTGACGTAACGTTTATATTCGGTTTAAAGGTGTTCTGTTTGAAGTTTGTTGTTTGATTGCTATAAAGTTTGCATTTACTTATTCAAAGGAAGATCTTAAAGTATGTTTATCTTAAAAGTTAATACTTCCTTGTTACTTTAACATTACAGTTAAAATGCTACCAAATTTGTTTGCTTTCTGACTGAAATGAAATGCAAACAAAAATAAACAGTATCGTATCTAAGTTTTACTTAATATATTGAGCTTTTTCTTGTTTCATTTACTTGATACACATCATTAAGTCAAGTCAAAATTAGAATATAGTTAAAGTCAAACAAATATACAAACTGTAATTGTTAAGAAATTTAAAATAAAATAATATTAAATGAATTAGTATCATTAATTAAACAATTGAACATACTTATTGGTTGTTTGATATATAATTTAAATCACATTTACAAATTGTATTAAATAATATGATAAATAGATGAATATGAATTTATTGCATTTTACTGTTAAGATGAAATTCCGTGACATTGATCACCCGCTATCGCTCGTTAACAAATAATGTTTTTTCTACAAAATGAAAATAAAGTAATAACAGCATAAATAATAAAATAATACAAAAACTAATTAGCTTTCAAATAAACCAAATGTTTTTATTGTTAGAGGTTAATTCAAGTGCAAATGACATAAGTTGTAGTCGGTAATACAAATTTCATCAATTTTAAGGTGAAAGTAACTTTTAAGACTAAATATGAAAGGATCACATTCACACTATGTATTAAGAACGAATGTTCTTCCATACCGTTTTAAGTGTCTTTTATTTATTCACTTTATTTTTAGCTATAAGACGTAAGTACTAGTAGTAGTAGTGACTTAAGTATTTAAAATAGAAAAATGTCTGCTTGCACAACACTTTAACAAATAATCAGCCAACCAATCAACTTAAAGTTTAAATTTTAACCAAAGCATCAATATGTTACGTTACCAAATTGCTTAATTTATGCAGTTAGTATTAATTGCAATAAAACAAAAGTATGTAAGTTATCGTAACATATATTTTTGATTTTATCCTCAATTGTTAATTCTTGATTAACCAAGTCGACGATTTGGTTTAACGTATACTTCCTTAAGACTAAAAATAAAACGCTTGCTTTCATACTACAACATCAGAAAATAATTGATTTAACATTCGAAAGACCAAGTAGAATCAATTGACTTTTCGATACAATTCAACCATTACCATTCGCACATTTTCAACCATCTTCAAATTTTTTGTATCAAATTTATTAATTCTAATTTCAGGTTATTCCGAATTCAGTTTTGCGCAAAAATTTTTTTTTAATTTTACATTTTAGACCCAAAATATATATAATCTTCTGACATCATATACAAGATGGTAAGTAAAAGCACTGTCTTATAGGACCGTAATGATGGGGCTCTACTCCATTATGTTGGAAGAACATATTTCTGAACACATTGAAAGGAGGTTATCCACTAAATCTGACAATTGGTGTCTTAAAAAAATTAATTAAAGCTCCACCGACGTTGGTTATCCATCGTTCTCATAAGATGTGGATTTTGGAAGGCGTAATAATGTAAATTGTGTCGGTTCACATGCCCATTGTTATGCAATGTAGCCTTGTCAGTAAATAAAATGTAATTTAAAATAATTTGGTTCTGTACCAATTTACAGAAACTTTTTCTTCTCTGAAAATCACCGTTTCCAACCATTGATGAAGTTTAATTTTGTAGGTATAAAAGCTATTATTTTTTGTAATTCTTTTAATCGATGATTGACTTAGATTAACAATGTTACTAATTTCCGAAAAACTAACATGGGGGTCTTCAACTGCCCACAGAATTACTCTAAGCTAATTTTATTTAGTCAGTACTGATTTTAATATTCTTCTTTTTTGTTAAACTACACTTCCTGTAGTTTCAAATCTATCTTTTTGTTATGTCATTGATTCTTTCTGTAATAGATGTCGATTTCAAAATCAATAAATGTTCAATTATAAGGCATCAAAATATCTTAAAAACCAGTAACGTTAAATATAGGAAAACCTATAAAAGTTTGATAGGATATTTATTTCTACATAGTCAACAATAAAAAAATACAGAGTGTTCTATTTATAAAATAAAAGTTATTGGCATTTAAACATTGCCAAATTGGTATGCCATTCTGGATTACTCTGTACAATATTGACAAAGTTTTGAGATAGAAATAAATACACCACGTTCAGCTTATCTTTATCACCTGAGTTTTTTTCTAAACTCCGCCAAGTATCTCAATCCGATTTAATTTCTAAGACATCGTAACCATCAATTTTCTTGTAAAAGCTAAGATAATTAAAGAATGTTGACATTTAGGGACAGTCAAATTTTATAACTAACCGCCCTCGTTAGTTATTGGACCAGTAACATCCCAAGTCCTTAGTGTATTCTTCAGTTTAATCAAAACCTCATCCAAATTGCTGATCTACAGTTTAATGTTTTTTTCCTTTTGTCGGTGACCAAATTATCGCAGGGTTGTTGTTTGCTACGAATTTTTATGAGTCGACGAAAATCTTATTGGATTCGGGGTAGCATTTTTAAAAGATCAAGCAGGGTTACGTAATTACTCGAGTTTCTTTTTGTCTTCTTTGCAAAATTGTTACTTTTACAAAGTAAAATAATCGGCAAACATTAGTTTAAGTTTAGTTCCTGGTTAGTTATTGACGAAACAACATCCCAAATATTTTATTTGGGATTGGCAGGATGCAACGTCGTTCTTTTCTATCAATTGCTATGAATAAATACGTTGTATGAATTCTTATCAACAATCGCACTAATATACTTGGACCTTTGCATCAAATGTTAAACAGTATGTTATATTAGTAATAGTTACTTTTTACGTCACCATAAGATGTTAAACTAAAATCTCCAAGTAACGTAGTGTGTTTTACATTAATTACAATAGTAGATTACACATTTAGTGATGAAAGTCAGGCATTGTTCAACGAGTTAGATATTTTACCCAGAAACGTAAGCGAATGACGAAAATTTCTACGAGTTAAACAATACCACGAGAAAAGTTTGATTAAAAGAAGACAACAATTGAAAACGCTTTATATTGCAACATATAACACACGAATCTTGCTAGCGCAAGACAAAGTAGAAGAAATAGAAGACATGAACCACATAAAGTTGGATATAATCGGGCTTTGTGAATTAAGGAAAAGAGGTGAAAAGTTAATGACTCTTAAATCGGGACATATCTTATACCATAAAGGGGAAGAGGATAAGTCATATGGTGGAGTAGGTTTCTTTATAAATAAAAAACACGCATTATCAAAGTAAAAAGCATATCTTCAGGTATAATATACTTGAAACTTAAAATAAGTTTAAAGTACCATTTAAAAATAATTCAGGTATATGCTCCCACGACAGACCATAAAAACGAAGACGTTGAAAGATTTTATGAAAACCTTGAATTGGCATTATCCGAAACGCAAACTCACTATACAGTTACTACGGGTGATTTTAATGCAAAAACTGGAGAAAAGAAAAATGAAGCAGAGACAGTAATTGGAAACATTGGTATTGGGGAAAGAAATAAGCGAGGAAATATGTTAATAAACTTCTTGCTACAAAATAACATTTATTTAATAAACACCTTTTTTAAAAAGAAGGAATACCGTAAATGGAATCATAAAAGATGTAAATGTTCTAAACAAGTTCTCAATAAGTAGCGACCACCGAATGGTGAGAGCCATAGTTATATTAAATATAAAGCAAAAAATGTTGAAAATGGTCAAAAAACAAAAACCTAAAACATGGAAATGCCCGAAAGATCTGACAAGGTACTCAAACAGTATAACAATAACGCTAAAGAATCAAATTGAAAAAGACACAACCGTAGATGAAACGATACAATTGCAACAGCAATCAAAAAAGCAGAAAAAGAATGCGATAACAAAACAAAAAAATCAGTAAGATCAGCGATAATACAAAACAACTAATGAAGGAAAAAAGAAAGGTTTCAAGACAAACCGATACGGATGAGAACGCTCAGTAAACAAATGTCAAATGCTATAAGGAAAGACACCAGGAGATATAATACAGACCAAATAATGCAGACTATAGAAAAGAACAAAAGTTTAAAAGTTTTAAAAAGAAGACTAGAAAACGGAAGAATAAAAATCTTTTAAATGAAAGATGATAAAGGGCAGTTGGAAACCAACCGTGATAAACTGCTGAAAATAGTCGCAAGATTTTATCAAGAACTATATAAAAACCGTAGCAACAATGAACAAAAGAGATTATCAAAGGAAAAGGGATAATAAACCAAGGATTCGAGGACATGCCACAAATCTCTTTAGACGAAATAAGAAATTAATTATCAGAAATGAAAAACGCAAAAGCTTCGGGTAAAGACGACATAGAGATCAAATCTGTAAAAATAGGAGTTGAACAACTACTTCGAGAAATAGAAAGGTTATTCAATAAGTGCCTACAAAAATGTGAAATACCATCAGCATGGAACAATGCCGTTGTAATTTTTCTCCACAAAAAGGCGATAAAGCCAATCTCGAAAACTATAGACCCGTTAGTCTTCTGACTTATTTATATAAGCTGTTTACAAAAATTATAACAAAAAGGTTAGAAAATAAATTGGATTTCTATCAGTCTAAGGAGCAGGCTGGGTTTCGAGCAAAATACGGCACAAATGACCATCAGCAAACAATAAAAACACTCATGGAAAAATGTGGGGAATATAATAAACCAAAACCTTATACGATATATATATGATAATGCGACGGCAAGTATCAATCTTCATGAAAACACAGATAAATTTAGGTTAAAACAAGGAGTGCGGCAGGAAGACACAATATCTCCCAAATTGTTCATCAAGGTAGTGGAGTATGCATTTAAAACATTAGCGTGGAGCAACAGAGGCGTAAATATAGATGGAGAGAAGCTCAGTAATTTAAAGTTTGCCGACAATATTGTATTAATAACGGACAACATCGGGGAAGCACAACAAATGATACAAAAACTTAAAACGGCCACAGAGAAGGTTGGATTAAAGATAAACTTCAACAAAACAAAACTAATGACAAATCTTGTCCTAAGTAATAATATAAAGGTAGATGCCAAAGAAATTAAGGAAGTATACTTTTATAAATACCTGGGACGTAAAATAAAACTTGGTCTTGCATGGGCAGCATTCGTAAGACTACAATATGTGTTCAGAAGTGACATCCCTATGTGTTTATAACGTAAAGTATACGCCTAGTGTATTATGCCAGTACTGGCGTATGGTGCAGAAACATTAACTTTAACAAAACGCTCAGTTAATAAACTAATGGTAACTCAAAGGGCAATGGAAGCTTGGAGTGAAACTGAACGATAGACTAACAAACGTTTATATCGGAAGAAAACAGGGGTTTGTGATATAGTAAAGCGCATAACAACAGCGAAGTGGAAATGAGCAGGGCATATAGCCAGATTCAACAACGACAGATGGCCCAAAAGAATTTTGGAATGGAGACCACGGGAAGAAAAGAAAAACAGAAGTAGACCACTAACCAGGTGGTCAGATGATGTAAAGCGTATTATAAACAACTGGATTGGAGCAGCTCAAAACCGCACTAAATGGCACCAACTAGGGGAGACCTATGTTCAGCAGTGGACACAAAGAATGAGTGATTGATGATGATGATGATGATGATAAATTCGGATGTTTTCCTTAGTTAAATTTAACTTAAGAACTGTTCTTAAAGACTTCTCTGTCTTTCTTAAACCTCTTAATTATCTTAACCTGATCTAATAACCGTTGACTACCGCATGAACTTAAATACTCTTTTGGTCTTCTGAATATCTAAATCTAATTCTCTTTGTTACGTCTACTGTATTAAGGCCTTGGCTATTAAAGTCTGCTGCGTCTCCGATACTTAGTCGTAACCCTAAAGTTATTTTTTTTGTCGTACGCTAACCTATTTGCATTCATCAGTAGTGCTGACACCAGTTTATAACTAACATCTTGTTAACCCGTCAAAAGCCCGGCAACTACGTACCAGTAGAAAAAAAGCCAAACAGCAAGAGTTATTAAAAATATATCCGGGGTGCACGATATAGAATCGTCCGCAAAGCAGGACGTAGTAAGTTGCCGTTGCATACATAGCAACGTGACACCTAGCTCTCCGACAACCGTTTTGAAAACATTAAAGGGAGTACACAGATGTGCTGTAAACAAAACCAGCCTATAGCAAGTTCTTGGCATCGGTTTAATACAAGCCGCAAAAGCTTCCGTCTTGATAGCAACAACGCCTGCAAATTCAACAATTCTATGTTTAAAAACCGCATTGCTATGTTATGATATAATTACACACTTAAGGTTTGTAGATGACATAGTGCTGATAACAGACCGTTTGGAACATGCTGTAACGATAATACAAAGATTAAATTCTGCTTCCCGTAAAGTGGGATTAAAAATTAACGTGTCAAAAACTCAGCTGATGACTAACCTTGTACTCAGTGAAGGTATACACATAGATGGTATCCAGATCGAGGAAACTACTTCTTACAAGTATCTTGGTCATGAAATTCGTCTAAATAAAAACAATCAAACGCACAAACTAGTTAGACGAATAAGACTGACATGGGCCGCGTTTGGAAACTTGAAGCATGTGTTCAAGTCGGATATTCCTGTATGTTTAAAAAGAAAAGTTTTCAATCAATGTGTCCTTCCTGTTCTAACCTACGGCGCCGAAACCTTAACAATAACCAAAAAGGGTGTGCAAAAAATCAGAGTGACACAGCGCGCAATGGAAAGATCAATGCTTGGATTAACACGTAGAGACCACATCACAAACATTGAGCTACGTAGAAGAACCGGAGTAATCGATGCGATAGAGATGGTCCGACGATTTTAAACAAATCCGTACAAACTGGATGCAAAGGCACAAACAAGAAGATGGGGGAAGCAGTCACGGGAGGCTTATATCCAGCAGTGGACGAACGGAAGCTGATTGATGATGATGATGATGAAAAAAATTAATACTTACAGAAAAAACTACACTTAAGTCACGATTTAATTGGCATTATCTGCACTACTGGGAATCGTATGCAAAATAAACTACGACGCACCTTGTATATTTTTATTACCATTGATTTGAATTATTTTGTACATAATTATTTTCAATATTCTGTAGGTTGTTTAACATATTCAATAGACGTTTTAAAACTGATTTACTTACTTTCTTTGCTGTACTTCCTGATTAAATTAAAATTCTGTAAATTTGAAACCTGGGAAGTCTCGAAAAATTGACGCTTGCACAAGTCGAGCTTTTACATCACTCATTGAAAACTTGGACGGAGCTTCTAACTTTCATCACTAGTGGCGAAATATCTACTTTTTTCTTCAAATTCAATGATTAAAATGTCACTTTCATTAACGACGTTAGAAAAAAATTTTTATCTTTTTTTCCTTTAGAATATTTATTGAAATAAAACCAATTAAAATATATTTTTGCAATTAACGCATTAAATTCCTAATGAGTAATTGTAACACATTTTGTGAATTTTGGAAAAGTTCATCCTTCCTTAGTTTGATGCACATTGAGAAAAGATGAAAAATATATAGAAATATGTATTTATGTACTTTAATAAAAAAAATGTAAAACTATTGTTTTGATATATTTGAGATCAAACGTCAAACCATTTTCTGTTTATTGAATCCAACGTTTTTAGGAATCTACAAAACTAAATTTGACTTGCTTGATACTAATTCAATGCAATAATTTGAATGTTTCACATAAACAAATTATGCAAATATTTGTTAAATTAATTATAAAATATTTAACTTAATGAATTTTGGATAAGAATTTTCGAAAATATTTATCAGGATGCATCTACATATGGTGTAGTTTTTTTGTGACCGCAAGGTTTAAATTTTTAGTACAGCTATTAAAAATTCGGTCTTTATTTTAGCTTAATTATAATTTTTATTATATATTCAACTTAATTAATTTGAAAGTTTTAGAGCCTTCTTTTTAATTACCGATACATATTATTAATCGCTAACACTTCCAATTTTTTTAGGGTTTGTGAACTGCAATTTTTCCTTTATTGAAAAAGATACTATTTTTCTAAAACTGAAGAAATGTTAACATTTAAAGTGTAAAACATTTTTGTTTTTAGAATGTAAAGGAAAATTATTAATTGAATCCTAAAGATCAAGGAATATGTAACAAAAAATTACACTAAATATATTTTAAGAAACATCTTTAGATAGCTTTCTAGTTATTTGATTAAAACTATTGAAACAAAAATTGTTACATTATGTTTATTTTATTAGTGGAATATTGTATTAGTAGTCATATTTATGCATTAAATGCAACTAAATTTAATAGTGTATTTGCCTTTAATGCATCATTCATGTGTAAATAATGAAAACTATTGTACTAATAATTTACAATGTTATAATCACCAACTTAATTATTAATTCATATGAATACAAAGTAGATGTTTAATCGATGTTGTCGAAAATTAAATAAACGTTGCACAATTAATTGATAAATTTTAAGTTAAATTAGAAATAACCCACCAACTTTTGATTATAATAACAAAGTTAAAATCTTGAAATTGTAAATGTTTAAGCATCATCTTAGGTATATACGAAATGGTTTTTTAAGGAAGTTAACGAATTTCGATTTTTAATTTAGCCAGTGCAGCACTTTAAATCAATGGTTTGTTACGCACAATAAAGTTATTTCCAACCCCTCGAGTAATATCAATGACATCGGCTTTCCATTTTCCCTATAATGGCGTTGTCATCAATGGAGTTAATAATTGCTTTTTGCACTTTACTGCAGAAAACGAAAAAACTCTCGAATTAAATTGCGAACTTTGTCACAAGTTAAATGTAATCTATAGTTAGATTTTAACAGATTAAAAAGTGTATAAAGTTTTATGGTCAAATAACAAATGCGCTCTATTCGAAAATTGTAAACGATTATAAAAATAGATAATAGAAATCACAATGTATATTTTTTTGTTATTTGTTCTGATGGATTTTTTTTGTAACGTATTTCACTTGCGTTACAAGTTAAACCACCATTTGTTGGCTTTAAGACATTGTAACAAAGACGTAGTACCATGCATCAATTGCCCGTTACATTCAATTTTTAGTTGTCTTCCTTCGGTGTAAAGATATAATAGGAATGGAGTGAAGTGAAGTTAATACAGTTACTACAAATAAGTTTGCCGCGACATCTAGTGTTACAATTTCGTGCTATTGTGGCACTAATTGCTTGAAAAATTTGCCGACAGTTAGTGTAAGCAGTTTACAAAAAGGCAATTCTTCAATCTTTAATACCAATAACGCAATAGCTTTCTCACTCCTGAGAGTCCCAAAAGGACAAAATAGCTGTCGACTCATTCTGGATGTTCGTTTGCAATTGTAAAAACTCTACTTTTTAAGTTAACTTTTTGTTGGCATTAATATTCAAAAAATCGAGTTATTGTATACTGCTTACTCTATATGTCGATAAATTTTTAAAGCAATTAATAAGCAATTCAGTTAATTAAATCAAACGTTATCGAAAACTAAATCATCAGCCTTGACATGTAACAATTAAACGTTCCAACGTTTACGTTATAGAATATTGCGTTATATTCATATGGTAATTATCCGATAACGTGAACGTTATATAACGTTACTTGGCAGAATGTGTTACAATAGAACATATTACTGTGTAAAATACCCATTTCCTCACCAAAACATTAAAATTGTTGTATATTAATAAGAAATTAAAAAAATACTTTTATTTAGTTTCACTAGTTTAATTAAGTACCATAAAGAGAAATTTACAATTTTTATATTAGGCGGTATTGTGGTTGTGGCTTATACTTAATTATAAGCTTTCTTTTGTTTCCAAAAAAATGCTCCGGCACTTGTAATATTGATGGAAATAAAAAAGCAAAATTCTCTTCCTAAAAATTTGCAAGAGATGAAGATTGAAGAAACCACATTGAGTTTGGTACCGCGAGGAAATACAGAGATGCTTATTACATAACTAGAAAAGGGAAAACGATGTTTGTGAGGTAAACAAAGACGTACTTTTGGGTTACTTCTTTAACGCCAAAAAAAGATTTGCGGCTCCTTTAATAGAGACAGCGTGTTAAGATCTACATTAAATCACGAAAATACAGATATTTTACGATATCGCAAGTTAATCGCTTTTTTTGAAAAACAAATAAAAACACAAGTCCAAAAAATTTTAAATTCTTGAAAGAAAGCATATTTAACAGTTCCTAGCAGAAGCAGCTAATAAAAATATTCGATGAAGAAGGTTGGTCATATTTGTTATTTAAGAATGAAATTTAATTTTTTACATTACAGGTCGCACTAATTTTGGGGGTCGATATTGCGTCTAAATCCACTTGCGCTCATTTTACGTTTTTTTTTTGTGTTGGACTGGAAACGAGGACAGTCGTGTTTTGTAAAAAAAGGAACTGCGAAAGGAAATTCTATCCGCCTGTTGTGAAACGTAAATTACACCGGATATGTAATGATATATTTAGCGGAATGTTGTTCAGAATTAACGTTTGCAGGTGAGGTTACAGACCTATATTTGACCACGTGGCAAATAGTGGCTGCATTGGGTTTCTTTAATTATTATAGTTTCTTTGTCCGTTCGTATTTTCTGGGATTACTTTGTTAAGATTTGATTATGTCCAGCAATTGTGGGTTGCCTTCTGAGACCGTTACTGCCTTTTGCAAGGATTAACCTCTTGACCTTTACTTGTACTCGAGGAAATGGTATGTGAAAATAAACCTATGCTGTTAGGAGGATCTAAGTAGAGTTCTGTCACGCAAGATAGCGGGGACCAGCGACTTTAGGGTGTCTCGCCTTAATACCGGAAAGGGCTTTTCTTCAATACTGTGACGCTGACCTAAATCGCCATCAGTGCTTTACTTTGCAGCAATTTTAATTTTAGTGTGTGTATCCGAACAATCCAATTACCAATACCAAACCATTTCTTAACCATAACTGGGAACTATTGATGTCGATCGCTCTAAAAAGACGCCTTAATAAACGATACACGTATGTGATCCTAGTTAAATAACTTATCTCTAGGTAATACTTTGTGTCGCTAGACCAATTACTTGTAATTAATTTACTCATTGTACATTTGAATCCACACGCTCTGTGTGCGTAGCTAGCGGGATAAGTTTTACGCTCAAGAAGGATAAACACCCGTCTCACTCAATAGCAACGGCTATCAAGTTTTGTCTATTACCTATTGCTGTGTCGCTAATTAATTTATATTTATATGTGTGGAATATCCACGAGATAGTCTTTTTTCACGGTAAACACAAAATTAATAAATATAATGCTATGAAACTGTATACAATCTGCCTGTCTATAAACACCCGTGTTTAATAAAAAATCATGCATTCTATTCATTTAAATTGTGATTGTTTCATTAGTTGTCAATATGAGTTAAAGCATTTGAAGTTGCATTTGAAACGATACAATACTTTACAGTTATACACAAGATTTTGTTTGTATTTTCGTGTGTGAAGTTCGTGTTTTAATTCACATTTGAAAGAATTAACAGTCTCATGTGTCATTACAAAAACACGAACTTTAAAAATTAACACAAAAATAATTCAATTTTATGTAAATTGCAGTGTTCTCAGATTCAATGTCTTATGAAAATATGCATATGAATCATTATAGTTTGTTTGTTAAAAAATGTAACATAAGTCGTAAAATAAAATCCACTTAGAAGGCGACCGATAGTTGTATTCAATATACACCTGAAATGCAAAGTAAAACCAGTTCTATACGGGCGAAAGTTGGTTACAACAAACCTTACAGAAATTTGACAACAATAAAACAATAAGTTTCAACTACCTAAGGGTCAGCGGTTCTCAATATTTTTTAGTATTTTATTTGTTACAAAACAAAATTTTATTTATTAAAAGTCATAATGCATGCATCAATAAATAGATAAATTTTACCGTAAGTAAAAGATAATACAAAAATACACAATAAGATTTCAAAGCATACTTTTAATATGTAATTTGGAACAAATATAATTAATTATTGCTAGACATGGATACTATTTAGAGATCGTTGCACTATCACTAAAAGTAAAGGGATCGTCTTCTAAGTCACTATCCGTATTTACAGTAAAAATCAAACGTTAAATCTATCGTTGGAGTTTTTGAATATCGTAAAACAAATACGGTAAACGATAAAATCACGTGAGTTCTTCCTGCGCATGCCTAATAATGTATACGCATGTTCAAAAACTTAAAAACACCTAATTTTAGTATTCGTTACCAGGGATATGCCATTTTTTTCCTACTGCATGTATAGCCTTATATAATTGATACGATTACTGTACCCTCGAAGAAAAAAGTTTAAATTGTGACCTTCGACAGTCGTCACATCAGTCCCCCTCCAGTGACGCAGTAACCAGTTTCTTCAATGGCAAAGAGGTAGTCTAAACCTCGATGTTTTAGAAATTTGCTGGTTTGTGAAAGTAACTTGTTTTTTGTTTGAAGTTTCAACGTTTGAGTTTGGGTCGACGTTGTTGTAATCAATGAATGCAGTTTTGTTTCGTTATATGGAAATTTCTTAAAATTTTTATTTGATGTCTAAAATTATTGTAGATTTGTTCCATTGGAAGACAAAATAAGACCTTCGTATGGTATTATTAATGGTTGCTTTTGTTGGTATTTCTTTACAAAGGCAAAACGGTGAGACAAAAAGTATTTTTGAATTTAAGTTGTTCTGCTGGAGTTATGGGTTGACGGCTACTTTGGATGACGGATTCAAACGCACTGGAGATCACTTCGATGAATAAAAAATTTGATTTGATCACGGATTGGTGGTTTACTAAAATCGTGCAAAGAAGATCTACCAATTAATAGATTGTCTGCATTTGATTGCAATACAACAATAAACCTAACTTCTTTAATAACTGAACTGACATCTTTTGTCCGTGGTAATTTAAAATTGTACGTAAAATTGTAAAGTCTAACCCGACACAAGAGCTTGGGCAACTGTCTCAGTGTTGATGTATTTTCTGGCCAGGAGCTAAATCTGTCGATACAGGTTATTGAATGCATTTGTGTGTTTTCTAATTGTAGTTTTTATGTTAACTTCATGTCGTTTTATCTACTTTCTATACGATTTATTCTTCGATATCCTACTCAATTTGAGGTAAAACTATTACCCGTCTAATCAAAACAAAAAGCTCTTTAGAAATAATCTCGTATTAAGAATGGTACTCTCCTACCGTAAGTTGTCAGTCTGATAACATCAAGATAAAGCAACACGTGAAAGCTGTGCATCTTTCTAGTGTTTTTTAGGAGCTTTTTAGCTTTAATCATTTAATAGTCTCAAATTGGAGATAGTTGAATAAATTGATCGTAGAAGATTAAACATTGAAGCTGAAAAAATTATCATGCAAATTGACACTAATTTACCAGGATAAACACGTATGTTATTTAGATTAAATTACGTATTTTAAATAATATTCATGCGTCACGCTATTGTGTTATTATGTAAGAAATTAAAGAAATACTATGCTCTCCTTATTGACATTGTCTCTTTCGTTCTTTATACTTCAACTTCTATCGTAATTTTAACTACGATTGGGTAATTACTTATTTTTAGTTAAAGTGACGCTTATTAAACCATAAATCTTTGATAATGTTACGAACTTACACGTTCATACTTATCTTGTAGCTAGTCATTTTATTTACCTGTAACATTGTTGAAATTGAGAAGAAGGGATGGGAGTAGGGACGGGGTTTCTCCCCCCCCCCCCAAATTAAAACCCAAAATTTTTTTAAGTTACCCCCACCACAAGAAGCCCCACTCCGCCCTTTCTGGTTTTCATCCTTCAGCATCTACTGCTACTCTCGTTTCTGCTACTGCTTTTGGTCCATCGACATCTACTTTTGTTCACGCTTCTATTTCTTCTACTTCCGCTCCTACAACTTGGTGCTTTGACACATTTTTAAATACTGCAATTCAAACTGGTTTTCAACGGGAATTGCTTGATAAAACTAACTATATAATTAACCATTTTGATTGCCAACTTAATAAACAATTAACAATCTTGCGCACCAGTTTGAAGCAGATTACGTCATTGGCTAACAGTCTTCGCCACACTAATAATTTAGCTTTTGTTAGTGGTGACGTTTGATGCTTTACAACGCCATTCGCCAGCAATTAACCAAAATTGAAAAAATTATTAATCAAATAAATCTTTCTTAACGGCTACTTAGGGTTATAAGTGACGGCGTTAAATAACAGGATGATGAGAATTGGCATGACTCGGAGGATGCGGCTATCGTTGAGGCATGAAGTTGGTGGTCTTTTATGTAGTTAATATCGTTTCTGTTATTATTATGTTACGATTTAATAGTTATAGAACGAAATTAAGAGATCATCAACTTTATTTCATTATAGATTACATCAAAGGTGATAATCGGACAATCGACATCGACAGCTCGTTACCATTGAGAGTGCTGCAGTGTATCAAGTTGAGGTATGAAGTTATTGGTTTTGTACAATAACTTTATTGCCTTGTTGGGGTTACAGAACGACGATCAAAACTACAACACCGTCTTGTCTACAGGCAGGCTATATTGTAGATGATGTATCGACCCTATAGATTATACCTGATACTTTCATCTTCTCCGTCAAACATGGTTGTTAGAAACGAACATGGTTGTTAGAAACGATGTTGACGATGTTCAAATTTTGGAGATCGCTAACATCATCTTCAATGATTAAAGCTGCCACACCGTCTCGTATTATAAGCTTTGCCATCTCCAACGCCAACTTGGTTGTTGAAAACGCTGTTAGCGACGAACAAAATTATATTACAAATTTTAGTAGTCACCAATAGCGACTTCCATGATCAAAGCTGCCACACCATCTCTTCAACGCCGATAAGACTTTAAAAAACTTTTTTGAAACCTTGTCCAACGTTATCTACTCTGTCAAACTTGGTTGTTGGAAACGCTGTTGGTGATAATCAAAATTATATGATAAATTTTGGTAATCTCCGATCGCAACTTCTATGATCAAAGCTGCCACTGAGCTCTCACCAGTGCCGCCATAAACTGCACAATGTTTACCTCTTTACGTCATACATTGTACCAATAGCTATAAATTACGGCGATCGACAATCAAAACTACCACACTGTTTTGTCTACGTTGGGTAGACTATTATATTGTAGATATTTTCTCATATCTACATGTATGTTATATTGTAGATATTTTTGACTATGTTTAAATAAATGTATTTCGAGCGCATACGACTTCTACGGACCTATTACTCTCCCTACTAATATATAAAATTTTTCCCATTTGACGTGGTGTAGAAAAAATATAAAATTTGAACGTACCTACATTTTACGATTTGAAGAAAATGAAATTTGTATGTCAACCGTTATCGTTACCGATTAAAAACTTTGTTGAAAGTGCCGAGAATAAGTTTACTTGACGACATATGTTGCTCGGGTCACAACGTGATGAAGGAGTATTTTTCTTACGGTAGACATAAAAACATTGACTGTTTTTATTTGTGTCAAAGTTATAGTGCTGTACCTAAGCAATTAGTACGCGACAATTGCAACTTATTAATTTTGCTTAAGCAAGGTTTAACAAATTTAAAATACATTTACGACGATCACATCGCAAACGACATGACGTTTGACGAGTTTAAAAATGTTTGTAACCTTTGTTGGAAGGCTCCTTATGACATGGTGGTGATAGATCTCGATTGTTCGAAAAACGACGGTCGGTATAGAAAAGGTTATACCTTATTAAAAATTTTTTAATTTACGTCGGCTATAATTCATTGTTCAGTATCTTTTGCGCTTTCGATACAACAATGTATACGTAGTTATTGGTCGCGTAAACATGAATAAAAACTCGCCGAAGACTTGATAAACGCTCTGCGAAACTTTGCGACAAAAAATTCTGACATTAAAAGGAGACATCGAAAAAAGCAAATTACATTTTGACGCTGCATACGCTTCTGTTACCAAACTACTTCAAACAGATAGCGACAAACTGGATGTTTGTCATACCTTCGACCGACGTTAAAGTAGAACCTATAGATATAAAAGTAAAAGACGACGACGACAAAATACAAACCGACGATTATTACACTTTTTCTGCAGGATCATCTTTTCGTATAAAAAAAAGACGTTTGACTTCATTTTATCCTCATATTCAAAGTTCCCAGATAAGGAAAAAGAAACGTTTGTTCCCGAAAAAATTTGTAAAATCTTCTCGTTCGTTCGCAATGTTTTCTCAAATATTAACGTCTACTCCGAAACCTAGGTCGTACAAAAAAGCGGAAGAAGAAGTGTTTTTTTACGATCCTACGATAGATAATATGGAAGAAAAAACAATAAATACACCTACCGCTTACGAAGCTAACTAAATACGGAGTTCGCGAAGATGACGAAAATTTGTTTATAGAAAACAGTGAATTTAGCATAGACAGACGAAATATAGTCATCGACGGTTTAAAATACAAAGGCACGACCGGATTGTACAAATTATTGTTTTAAAGAACCGGGACAATTTACTATTAATGACACACGTCAATATCGAGACATTTTGCGACGTACCAAATTAACTTAAAGTTAATTACGATCCTCTTAAGCAGATATCCGCGAACAAATGATATAAATACGTTAACATTATTAAACCCATCTTGAACGGAAAGAAACCTAACGTATGGTGGGGCAAAACATTGGAAGAGCGGTGGTGGATTGGAATCACGACTACGACCACAAGAAAAATTAACGTTTAAACAAGTTTTATCTAACGTCGCCGCCACGGATTATTGATATTGGGACGATCCCAACGAATTGGTAGAAAGACTTTGACTATTAGTTGCTTCTAAAGCCGCCGGTCATACGGGTCACGATAATGAAATCATTGCTATTTTGGAGGAATTGCGTGAAGCCGGAATTGTTAAATAAGTTATCTTTTACTATTATACTCTGTTTCAAAGAATTTTTGCTTAATTTGATTTAGTTGCTGTCGTAGTCGGCATGCCTCAAAATAAATTTTCTAATTACGTACACGGAAAAGTGATTAAAGATAAATTTGGGAACAACGTTTACAGTAACTTCATTTTAAAACGCTTAAATAAAGATGTCATAGAAAAATATGTTGACATACATATTCGAAAACGGGAAGATGATATACAACAAACAGGAAGTTCAAGAAAACCTTGAAGGCATCGTACAACTAAAACAACCACAAAAACTAAGCACTTTATACTCTGAAACTATACTATATTTAACCAGAGAAAGACGATTAACTGACAGATTTATGATTTTAAAAGGCGGTCGAAATTGTTACACTTTACATGATGCAATCCGCTATAATTACGTTTTTAGAAATAACTCCACCGGTTGGCGATCTACAAGTTGGATGGGATTACAAAGTATACATAAAGTCCGTTCAGTCTCATCTGGCGGTTATAGGATTATAGTGTAGGACGTTCGTTTTTTGTGTTCATTGTTATAAATCACGCCCTTAAAATACTTTCCATTCTATGCTATAGAAAAGAGAAACAAAGATAGTTATACACTGTCTCAGAGGTAGTGCGTGCTATTCTTGACAGTGTATTCAAACTTGATTTTTAATAACTAGGTAATAGAGTCCAATTTTGAATGACCGACTAATTGTCTACATCTTACAAAAATGCACTGTAAACAGTATAATATATATTAGGAATATTAGTACAAAGAGCAATTTTACTTGATTTGTGACCAAACCAATTAAAAAATGTGAAACGTACAAAAAACATATGAAATAAATTTATATATAAAACGAATTCTAAAACGTAATACAATAAAATTACTGGATCGTTTTCCAATATTTCAATGCGGTGTGACAGTAATTGCTGTTTTAAAATAGAATATAAATAATAATAAATAAAGAAATTATACATCCTCATCCGAGTCACTTAAATTATCAAAAATGTCTTCGTCTTCACTATCTTCACCGTTGACCGTAAAAATCAGAGGTCGTACTTCATCAATTATTTTTTCGCGGTCGAAAGTGTCTTTATTATACTTTCTGTGTGTTGGATACATCTTTTCCAGGTATCAGCGGTTATTTTATTCAGGGCCTCATTCAAGTACTTAGAACGTGTTCTTCTCTTCCAGATGTAGCTCCAATACATTTGTCATAATATTCACTTACAAATGCCCCATACCAATTCAATTGGATTGAAGTGGCAATGATACGGGGCAAACGTAGGACTTCGTGACCATAAAACAAAGCTAAATTGTCGATGACGTATTTATTACCATCTTCGGTTGCATTTTTTTTAACTATTACAAGTAATTCGGCTTTCAACATAGAATACTCAAATTCTATATTCTTACTAAGCAACCAATCAATAATCTGGTTTTTATTCCAGGAAGTCGAGGGTTTTGGTCAGTTTTCTAGAATGGTAGCTTGCATTATCTAAAATAATGATAGACGGTTTTTCTAGTCGCCACAGTACAGATTCTTCAAACCATTTTCAAATAACTCAGAATTCATGTTATCGTGGTAATCGTAGGATTTATTTTGTGTGCCAAAAATTAAACTGCTTCCCTCAACAAATCCATTTATATTACCCGCGTGAACAATTACGTAACGTTTACCATTTGATGTCTTGGCTGGTTGTTGTAAACTCTTCGAACTTGCGTCCTGCCAACTACGTTTAGAATTTCCTTTACTAAACACCCATGTTTCATCCAAAAAAACAAACTGCTTTGAATTTTTGGAGTTGACATTTTAAATATTTTCTTAAAAAGACGTTCCTCATGGACACAACATGACTTTGTTCACATAAACCAAGTCTATGGTTTGTTTTTCTTAAATCGGAAACCCATATGCTTTAGTAAATAAGATAAACTAGTTCTTTTTATTTCACAAACACTTTTCGTCTTGATTAAAGCCAATAGAGAATCTAAGGAAACGTGTTCTTTTTTACGTACATTTCGTAAATTAACTCACGAATAGTTTGTTTTTTACTATCTGGTAGATCGATAGAACGGATTTTATTTATCTTCCTTTTACTGGTTCTAAATCAACACATTCATTTCTTAGATTGCACAGTCTTTGTACGGTTCTGAGTGAAATTTGTAACGAGTCCGCTGTTCTTTGCTGAACTGCAAATACAGATAGTAGAGGACCACCGCTTTGTTTTCTTCAGAAAAATAGTCAAACACGTTTAGCACTAACTCACGGCGTTGTTTTGTCAACTTCTTTGGCATCTTGCAAAATTTTGAATTAAATCAACCGTACTTGTATAAGTTACACCAACAACTAACAATTAACAATAAATAATAATAACAAGAATAATCACAGCAATCGATACTTAATTACTAGAATGACATTATTATAATTACACCTATTAATGTTATGGAATTTCAAAATAAAGAGTACTTTCACTATATAATTAAAACTATTAATGTCACGTGACAACAAATATCTCAGTAATTACTCCTTAGAAATAAGAAAGTCTATGTAGGTGATGTACCCTTTTGGCTGGATGGATTAGGCCCAAAATCAGATCTAGGCATTTATAAATAACATCTACATGCCAAGTTTCATGAAAATCGGACTTGTGGTTTAGCCGGAATCTTGTTTACATACGTGCGGACGGCCGGTCGGCATAAAAACAAAATTTTTTTGGCTTCTTTGTAACATACTAACTCTACTTCGTCGGAAAAAGTGAAAAAAGAGGGGTTAAAATTTTCGGTTTAGAAATCGTCGCATAACTTCCCATCGTATACTATGATGTGGAGTAAAAAATCGAGTAGAATTTTGAGAACTTCTGGATTATTTGTAAAATGTAGACAATTGGTCGGTCATTCAAAATTGGACTCTATTACCTAGTTATTAAAAATCAAGTTTGAATACACTGTCAAGAATAGCACGCACTACCTCTGAGACAGTGTATAACTATCTTTGTTTCTCTTTTCTAAGATCGTCGGAAAAAATTTGAAAATGAAGGACAAAATTTATGTGCAAATTGAAACTCTAATTTCGAAACTACCAAAACTAACGTTTTATCTTGAAGTTCCCGTTATTTCTACATTTGAGGAATGACGGTTATCGTTAATATTAGTATAAATTTGTTCAACTAATTTAAAAAAGATTTTAGTGCTAGCCGGAAAGACGCTCTGATAATATCCGTTGGTCATATCAACAATTAAACAAGAAGTCGTTGACGAACTTCACGCACCGATAAGAAATAAAATTTCCGCGAACACGAACTATAATTAAAGGTTTGATGGATTTGTTTCAAGCCGATTTGATAGAAATGATACCGTATGCTAAACAAAACCAGGGATATAAATACATCAGTGACGATAAACGCATTTTCTATCGCTTGGGCGTTACCTCTCAAAATAAATCCTCTAAAGTCACGGCTGCCATAAAACAAATTTTATTAGACAAGAAGAACAACGTTCCTAAAACCTGCAAACGGTACAGGAAGAAATTTTATAATTTGGAATTTCAAAAATTAATGAAACAATACGGAATTAATCATTATAGTACATTTTCAAATGTAAAATCCGCAATCGTCGACTGTTTCAATAGAACCTTAAAAGGATTAATGTGGAAGGAATTTAGTACGCAAGGTGATTATCGCTGGTTAGCGTTGTTACCTAAATTGGTCCGAAAATACAATAGTACGGTTCACAAAACGATCGGTATGAAACCACAAGATGTTAATAAAAAAAAACGCATCGCATATTTTAAAAACTGTTTATAAATTTATGAAAGTTACGGATCCTACCTTAGCTAATTTTCGAGAAGGTGATTACGTTAGGATTAGCAAAAGTAGACACGTTTTACAAAAAATTACACTCCAAATTGGACCAACAAAATCTTTCGCATTTCGAAAATTCAAAATTCTAATCCCAGGACGTATCTACTAAAAGATAGTACGGGTGACAATATTTTAGGTAGATTTTATGAGAAAGAATTGCAACGAGTCAAACATCCCGACGTTTACTTAGTAGAAAACGTTCTACGACGAAAAAGAAGCAGAGTATACGTAAAATGGTTGGGACTCGATTTTAAACACAACAGTTGGATATCGAAAACAAACGTATTATAAGTACATATATTTTTATTTACATACGGGATATATACAATTTAATAACATATATACAAACGATACATAACATAAATTATTAATTTAAATGAACAATTTAATTATAAACAAATCTACAATTAATTATCGTTAAAAACGCTTATTAAATTGCCTAGACGTTCGTTTATTTCAAATTCTTTTGCCAAGTCGTCAATCGTTTTGTGTCTCTAAGCCAACGTGTGAAAACCGTCTTCCATAATGTAACGTTTGTCGTCTTGAGCAGAAAGTGCAATCTTATTTTTTTAATTCTGTATACATTGTATGAAAATGTGATCGAAAAACATACATTTTTTTATATTTTCCTTCCGTCACTACTCGTTTATAATCGTTTAAAGTTAAATGTTTGTTTATAACGTATTGCTTTACACCTTTGGCATTTTTATTAAATCCGACAATAATTGTATACAATACGCTTTGCTCCAGTTCCTAAAAACAAAGCAATCACGTTTCCGGCGTATTCATCTTTCATTTTCCCAACATCGGTGTTCCGTGAGGAATGTCATGAATATTATCGATATGATAATTAGATGTATCGAATCTATCTATGTCGTTTTTCATATCTTCGTACACGTTCTCCAATTTTATTTCTAAAATCAACAAATCGGTATCCGTGTATAGCAATTCGACATTATTGTAGTATTTACGCTTTAAATAATCATAAAAAAATTCGTACATGACGGTTTTTGACAATTCTAAAATTGCAAATCCTACAAACAAAGGCTTATTATATCGAACTTCTAATACTTCCATTTCTACGGCCACCAAATGATCGCAAAATATTTTACTCGATTTAAAATTAGGTTTTGCTACAAGTGCTTCCCCTCCGGCTCTTTTATAATACGATTCCCAATGCGTCACCAATCTGATGTCTACCCTATTTTCGACATTTTCCATTGTTTTGCCGAAAACCATGTTGTCTTGTAATGATTTTTTTCGAATTCGTTACTAGCGTTGTTGCGTTTGTTCGTAGTCAATATGATGCATACGTTAAGCCTGTTAAGACCACTAAGGATAACACGTACAATGCATATACAATTGCCTCCTGCAACGCGTACGAAAGAACCTCCGCCTACAATTGCTTTGAGGAACTGTCAACCATTTGCCGGTTAAAAAACCTCCGCTTACAATTGCTTTGAGGAACACTTACCCATCTGCCGGTGAAAGAACATCCGCCTACAATTGCTTTGAGGAACTGTCACCCATTTGCCGGTTAAGGAACTTCCTCCTTGACAAAGGAGGAGGTTCCTTAACCGGCAAATATACTCTTACTACTGTGCATCAATTTCTATGAACTACTTTGACAAAACGGAGGCAAATCCTTCGGTCTATCGTTTTGAAGTTTATATGTTTGTGAATTTCTCCGTCGCTCATTTTGTGGTATAGAAAATGTAGTAAATTTGTCAAACTTTAACGAATTTTCTACAAAACGGCGAAAATTGTTCGTTCGTAAAGACATCAAAGGAGAACACAGATAAACAAATTAAAAATATGAAATAAACTATCTATGTTTTTTGTCAATTTTAAAGTGACATTACATTAAAAATATAATTTAATCTGTCCACTCGATCTTTTAATTATTAAAAAATTGCGAACATATAATAATAATGTAACTGTGGAATTCGCCAGTCGCCACAAAATTAAGTTGTGTTTGTAATTTTTAACAGAAAATATTTTTTTAAAAGTAAGTATTGTAGGAGTGAATAACTAGCATAGAATAGTTATTTATGTTGATGACAAAACATATGATTTTTGTAATGAATGTGAAAATGAGTTTCACAAAATTATGTTTCGTTACGTGTAACGTACAATATCAAAAATCTGATAAGTGGCAAAAATGTTTACTTTTCGTAACGAGGAACTAGTTTGACACCTACTTTGATTATGATAAATAAAAGAAATAATAGTTAAATAGTTAGAAAACAAAATATTTGTTTCATATAGGTACCTAATACATTAGTGGTCACTTTCACAAACAATTTTTTTTTTCATTTTATAATTAATTTAACATATTTTAAGAAACAGTTAAGAGTTTTAGAAAATAGTAATAGGTGTAATAAAATAAATTGTTTATGTGTCGCTTTTCGGATATGGTTTATCTAAGAAGTTCTATTTACTGCAACGTATGTAACTGCACGTAATTGAATTTTAGTAAATCAAGACAATAACAAAAAGCAAAATAAGGTTTTATGTCAAAACGAGATAAAACCCGACCTTGTTTGTCATTAGATGCCACCACAGTCAAGAGATTGATAAATCACAGACACGTCCGGGATTTCTAAAGCCCATTCTATTAGGTTGCCTTTTCTATCGTTTCATTTAAGTTGGTTTTGAAAGGATTTGTGTGTTAAAGTTGTGCATATTTAAGCACATAAAATAAAAAAGGAGGCAAATACGAGTAGATGATAAATATAGTTGTTGACGATTATTTCTCAATCTTATTATACGGAGAAATAAGTTTTTTGTGCTATTTATTATGAGATTGTTAAATGTATTTTATTGTTGTTTTATTACAGTTTAGAACACAATCTCGAAGTCTAGTAAATTCGGATTGTGTTTAATCGTATGAAATTGACAAACATATTTTATTGACAGGGTGTCAGCGATTCGAGAACGATGTTTACTTATTCGTTCAAGAGATGAGTTGAAGGCAGTGAACCCTTTCGAAAGACCTACAATAGGGACAAAGGGTCACTCACAGCTAGGTCGTTGTTGAAATATTTTTAATTTATGACACTAGATTTTTGGTGCGCGTTTACGATACATTAGCTTTCGGAAACTCCTTATTTTATAATTTCGCTTAGTTAATTATTTACCCAATTTTCATTAAATTAATACAAAAATTAAACTTAATTGCTTTGCGAAAAATAAATTAGATAATCATTTTATTGAGATTAAAAAATAACATCGTATGAGTGTTTAAACATTTCAAATTAATATTCTGTAAATCTTCTCTTATATTTTAAACTTTGATTTATAAAGCTAAGCTTTATCTGAAAAATGAAGCAAGCTTGGGAATATTAAAACTTTCTATTTATTTAGGGGTATCATCATATATTATGTAAGTGTACTTTACAGATTAATATAATAAAAACGAACCTGGGAATATGAAATCGTTAAATTTCAATAATTTTTTTATGTTTATATAATCTTAATGTTTAAGTTAGAATATTACTTATTTATCTTACAATAATTTCAGTTAAACGGGAGGTTAAGTTTTATAAAAGTTTTGGTTTATTAAAAATTAGAGTACCAACGGGTATTCTATGTTTTAGGTTAAAAAAAAAATTTATTAGAATTTTGATATTTGTTAAGTAATGCCTTGATTAATTAAAATACCTATAATATACAAATTTAAAGATTTGACGTGAAAAAATCTAGATAAAACATAAAACTTTTGTGTAGCAACCGTGCTATAATATGTGGCAAATATAAGAAAAGTAATTAAAATTCTGTTAGATTTTGCTCAAGCACAATAATGGTTGTCAACGTTTTGCTCACTATTGTAAACGGGTTCATCAAAGCGAAAAACTTTCTTCAAATTTGGGTAAATAAAATCTTAATAATAATAATAATATAATAATAATAATAGTAATAATAATGTAGACTACGCAAAAGCCTTCGATTCCGTGCCGCACAACTGGCTTCTCGAAACCCTTGAAATCCATAAAATCTCTCCCCACATACAAAGTCTTCCTTCAACGCTCAAAAGGTAAACCTTACCGACATTGACATATTACGTGGTATTTTTTAGAGAAACTCGCTCAGCCCGGTCTGGTTCTGCCTAGTAATGAATCTTCTTTCCCACTTCCTAAATTAGTTCAAAAAAGGATTTTCTCTACAATTGAGAGACCAAATACGATACTCTCACCTACTATTCATGGACGACCTCAAACTGTATACCGAGACTAAGAACGACTTAACATCCATTATAAAAATTACGAAGCACTTTAGTGAGACTATAAAAATAGAATTCAACCTGGAGAAGTGTGCGACAGTCTATATAAGTAAAGGACATGTCCAACATGAAGCCGAGATCTTTCCCGAGATCCCAATGTTGACACCTGAAAGTACATATAGATACTTAGGCATACAGAAAAGTTGTGGAATTTCGCACACGTCCTTGAAAGAGGAATTCACTTTCAAGTATAAAAGCAGACTCACAAAGTTACTGAACACCAAACTCGAGGCAAAAATCTAATTAAGGCAATCAATACAAGGGCAGTACCTGTATTGACTTACTCCTCGGTAGGGACCGAAACTGACCTGGATAACCTCGACCGCCTGACACGACGTTTGCTAACGAAGTTTTGTTACCACCACCGTACGTCTATATATTTCCCGTGAGGATAGAAGCCGGGAACTTCTACACTTGAAGAGCCTCTGTAGAACAGAGGAACGGAAGATGAGAGAGTATTTCCGTCAACATAAACACCCCAAAATTAAGCAAGTTGCTGAAGCAGATAAAAATTACACTCCCCTCAAACTCGAGCAACGGAAAGCCTAACTTCAAGTAATCAGTAGTAGCGACAGGTTAGCAGCTTGGAGGAATACTCACTCCACAGTAAATAACCGGCAGAACTGGCTTTAGATTATATTGACAGGGAGGCATCATTTTGTTTCTTAAAGCAGGGTCAACTTCAACCCGAGACAGAGGGATTTATGATTTCCATTCAAGATAAAGTGATAAGAACAAGAAACTATGAGAGACACATCCTCAAATTGAACACGGTAGATAAATGTAGAAGATGCAACCAACCGGGCGAAAGCATTGAGCATATAACAGCAGGTTGTTCGAGCCTATCCGAAACCGATTGTCTAGGCAGACACAACCAGGTAGCGATTCTTATGCATTCTCGTCTTGCTGTAAACGACTGAGGAAAATTAACGAGGTCTACACCATACCGCTAGTGATTTTGGTAGAAGGCGCCATAACGAAAAACCTTTTGAAAAATACCAACGGTTTAGGTATACCAAGCGGTCTTGCGACTCTCATGCAAAAGGCAGCAATTATGCAAAAGTTCCACATCGTCAGAAAATTCCTAAACGTGTGAAACTAGTCCGTAAAATGAATTTTTCCTCGACTGGCAAAAATATCAACACATTCACAACCGGCAAGTGCTGTAAAAATCTACAAAGATAGATATAATAACATTAACAATAATAATAATTTGCCCAACAGATATGAGCATCCATCAAATAAATAAATTTCAACTAGATCAAATACGCAAGTGTATTACTGATTAATTATTATCCTAGGTACAATATACAAATCATAAACAACCTACACTAAACTCTACTTAAGGCTAATCTAACAAAGGTATGCTTAGTAGAAGACACAATGTCTTATCCTTCCGTATACAAATTACAGTTATTGCACATTACATATACAAAGCTAAGTAAATCGTACTGCTCTCACGGTAGCTTTGACATGGAATTAAAAAATTGAATCTCGCAAAAACTTTAGGAACACCAACATCATCGTTTATAACATTATGCAAAAACATTAAACTTATGCGGCGATGTTAAAGAGACACCATATTCACACTTGTCAACAGGGTTTGATGTTCACAATTTCTCTCCAGTAAAGTTCATACATTTTAAAGTGCAGAACTAATTCAATATCATAAATGGGATACCATATTAGTGAAGGAAATCGCAGCCTTAATCGTACTAGCGCAAAATAGAAAACCCTCATAGCATCTATATTCGTAAATAACTTGCAATTTCTCACAACAAAACCGTACATTTGCAGTACATCACTTACAACTTTATTAAGATGGACCTTAAATGAGAACTTTTTATCAAAGTATACTCCAAGGTTCTTGGCAACTACAGATCGAGGTAATAGTTCATTTCCAATTTTGTAATTAAACATTAGTGGTTCCTTCTTTTGACAAAAAGGCATTTTGAAATATTCAGTGATAAATGGTTGAGTGAACACCAGTCATGGATCTGATTTAATTGAGCTTAGAGGTCTTTACAATCCTCAAGTGACGGTATAGTTCGTAAAACTTTAAGATCGTCAGCAAACAATAGTTTATCACAAGATATAACTTCGGTAATGTCATCAATAAACAAGAGGAACAGTAAAGGCCCTATGTTTAAACCTTGGGGCACTCCGGGAGTGGCTACAAACGTGTCTAAATTATAGTTATGGTAAAGTACGTACTACAAGCGGCAATCCAAATAAGAAGTAATTAGTGATAGCAAAGCTTTATCAAAGCCGTATTTATTAAGCTTCCGTAACAGTACATTATGACTTATACAATCGAATGCCTTGGCCATGTCGGTATAAACACATTAACTTGTTTCTGTGAATGAAGATCATTGCCAATGAATTGAGTGGCGCAAATCAAGTTGGAGACCGTAAACCGACCTTCCATGAACCCATGTTGCAAAACCAAAGTGTATCTTTTAACACTTGGATAGATATTGGTGTGGAGGAATATTTCAAATATTTTTGCCAAAGTATTGAGAATCGATGTGGGTCTGTAATTAGTAATAACACTAACAACGCCACCTTTAAGCACAGGACAAATATGTGCAATTTTTTACACCTCAGGAAACTGGTTGGTTTATAGAGCCAAGTTAATTATTATAGTTAATGTTTTGGCAAATACATTAGCACAATCCTTGATCTAACCCAGCAGTCTGCTTGTTCTTCAAGTTACAAAAATATGCTATAATGTCTTAGCGGCAGCATTGTTTAGATGTACAGGGTGAGTCATAATTAGGTTTAAAGTTTTTAAGGGTGTCTTTCCTGGTACAAAATATTCAAGATAAATCATACTAGAGCTCTCGTGATTACTACTATAAAAATACACTAATACTATTTATTTAAAAAATGGGAAAAATCTATTTTTACAAATTTCAAGTAAAGTACCAACACCCACTTCCGAGAAATAATGAAATACTCTTACAGTATCAAACTAGTAATATTCAAAAGTGTAGCATAAAATGGTGTAGAAAATAATATGATTTAAAACCGGTTATAACGAATCGCAAAGCATTTCAAAGCAAGTACGTTATAAATAAAGTTTGAAATAAACAAAGATAAACGCCATAAATACAGTGGCATAAAATACTACAATTTGACATAAAATTGATAATTTTAGGTTTTAAGATGTCGGCTGAGCGCCATTTTGATTTTTTTTTTAAATGAAAAGGACGATTTAGTAATTCGTTTGAAAGGTCTTCTTATCCTCAATTCATCCCCAAAAAATCGTTTTGCAAAAAGCCAAGGTTTTTTAAATTGATTAAGAGATTTTAAGTGATTATGGGCAAGATTAACATAAATGAAATAAAACCATGAAAATATAATTATTTTTTACATAATGGTATGCGCATAGTTTCTCATCCATTATTGGTTTCACCAAGAACCCATGATCTAGCCAAGCTTTTAAATGACACATTTAGAATTTTTTTGCAAGTGTTAGAAAAATTAAAAAAATAAATTGAAACTTGAAAGTAATCTGGTAAAATTCAGTGTACCCATTATTTAAAAATCTAAAAAAAAAATGCGGAAAAAAAGACGGAAATCGAAAACCAAAGTATAAAAAACCGCGGAAAAAAAAGCTTCCGGGAACCTATTTGGAAATTATTCACTAACAAAATTGTATGTAGAAACTAGAAAAGTGACTATTACAACTCAGTTTTTCTGCTCTTTTAAATATGTAATAAAATTTGACATACAAGGTGTGTTTTATAAGTAAACAAAACTTTTTAATTTTTTTCCGTCCCTGTGTTAACATTAATGTTTATACGCTATTGGATACTTTACTGGAGAAGGAAAATATGTTGCAAATATAAACAAAATTCACAGTGTGGTTTGTGAGTTATGGGTAAATAAAGGAATAAGCAAAATTAATAAAACATCCTGTATCTTAGTTATACAGGATTGGAGACCAGCACAATATATATTTTTAGAATCCTCTTGGAGTTCCCTACCTAATTCTAACGTACGCATATTTACCAATTAATCACGTTGTATATCGGATTAACTTTCAATATTTCATGTTATGCTAATATTCTATGATCATCTATTTTATTGTTTCTGTCAAGGTAACATTATTTTTTTAAAACTATTTTAAGACAACAACAAATACTTTTATGGCGTCCAAGTAAATTGATGCTAGACGTTGGTGTAGCCGCGGAATTAGTCGAAGTACGTTAGAGGCGGTTTGTATAACGTTTATTGTTGTCGACACTACATTATAATTTTTTACACGATATTTACATTGTAGAACGGCGAGACTGCCGACGCAGCGTAACTGCGTAACTATAGTCCGTTCAGTCTCATCTGGCGGTTATAGGATTATAGTGTAGGACGTTCGTTTTTGTGTTCATTGTTATAAATCACGCCCTTAAAATACTTTCCATTCTATGCTATAGAAAAGAGAAACAAAGATAGTTATACACTGTCTCAGAGGTAGTGCGTGCTATTCTTGACAGTGTATTCAAACTTGATTTTTAATAACTAGGTAATAGAGTCCAATTTTGAATGACCGACGAATTGTCTACATCTTACAAATAATCCAGAAGTTCTCAAAATTCTACTCGATTTTTTCTCCACATCATAGTATACGATGGGAAGTTATGCGACGATTTCTAAACCGAAAATTTTAACCCCTATTTTTTTTTCACTTTTTCCGACGAAGTAGAGTTAGTATGTTACAAAGAAGCAAAAAAATTTTGTTTTTATGCCGACCGGCCGTCCGCACGTATGTAAACAAGATTCCGGCTAAACCACAAGTCCGATTTTCATGAAACTTGGCATGTAGATGTTATTTATAAATGCCCAGATCTGATTTTGGGCCTAATCCATTTAGCCAAAAGGGTACATCACCTACATAGACTTTCTTATTTCTAAGGAGTAATTACTGAGATATTTGTTGTCACGTGACATTAATAGTTTTAATTATATAGTGAAAGTACTCTTTATTTTGAAATTCCATAACATTAATAGGTGTAATTATAATAATGTCATTCTAGTAATTAAGTATCGATTGCTGTGATTATTCTTGTTATTATTATTTATTGTTAATTGTTAGTTGTTGGTGTAACTTATACAAGTACGGTTGATTTAATTCAAAATTTTGCAAGATGCCAAAGAAGTTGACAAAACAATGCCGTGAGTTAGTGCTAAACGTGTTTGACTATTTTTCTGAAGAAAAACAAAGCGGTGGTCCTCTACTATCTGTATTTGCAGTTCATCAAAGAACAGCGGACTCGTTACAAATTTCACTCAGAACCGTACAAAGACTGTGCAATCTAAGAAATGAATGTGTTGATTTAGAACCAGTAAAAAGGAAGATAAATAAACCCGTTCTATCGATCTACCAGATAGTAAAAACAAACTATTCGTGAGTTAATTTACGAAATGTACGTAAAAAAGAACACGTTTCCTTAGATTCTCTATTGGCTTTAATCAAGACGAAAAGTGTTTGTGAAATAAAAGAACTAGTTTATCTTATTTACTAAAGCATATGGGTTTCCGATTTAAGAAAACAAACCATAGACTCGGTTTATGTGAACAAAGTCATGTTGTGTCCATGAGGAACGTCTTTTTAAGAAAATATTTAAAAATGTCAACTCCAAAAATTCAAAGCAGTTTGTTTTTGGATGAAACATGGGTGTTTAGTAAAGGAAATTCTAAACGTAGTTGGCAGGACGCAAGTTCGAAGAGTTTACAACAACCAGCCAAGACATCAAATGGTAAACGTTACGTAATTGTTCACGCGGGTAATATAAATGGATTTGTTGAGGGAAGCAGTTTAATTTTTGGCACACAAAATAAATCCTACGATTACCACGATAACATGAATTCTGAGTTATTTGAAAAATGGTTTGAAGAATCTGTACTGTGGCGACTAGAAAAACCGTCTATCATTATTTTAGATAATGCAAGCTACTATTCTAGAAAAACTGACCAAAAACCCTCGACTTCCTGGAATAAAAACCAGATTATTGATTGGTTGCTTAGTAAGAATATAGAATTTAAGTATTCTATGTTGAAAGCCGAATTACTTGAAATAGTTAAAAAAATGCAACCGAAGATGGTAATAAATACGTCATTGACAATTTAGCTTTGTTTTATGGTCACGAAGTCCTACGTTTGCCCCGTATCATTGCCACTTCAATCCAATTGAATTGGTATGGGGCATTTGTAAGGAATATTATGACAAATGTATTGGAGCTACATCTGGAAGAGAAGAACACGTTCTAAGTACTTGGAATGAGGCCTTGAATAAAATAACCGCTGATACCTGGAGAAGATGTATCCAACACACAGAAAGTATAATAAAAGACACTTTCGACCGCGAAAAATAATTGATGAAGTACGACCTCTGATTTTTACGGTCAACGGTGAAGATAGTGAAGACGAAGACATTTTTGATAATTTAAGTGACTCGGATGAGGATGTATAATTTCTTTATTTATTATTATTTATATTCTATTTTAAAACAGCAATTACTGTCACACCGCATTGAAATATTGGAAAACGATCCAGTAATTTTATTGTATTACGTTTTAGAATTCGTTTTTATATATAAATTTATTTCATATGTTTTTTGTACGTTTCACATTTTTTAATTGGTTTGCTCACAAATCAAGTAAAATTGCTCTTTATACTAATATTCCTAATATATATTATACTGTTTACAGTGCATTTTTTATTGCAGGCAGAAATATTTTACAATAATTAAAAATTATATCAAATCTTAACTTTTTTTGCATTTATAATTTAAAAAATACTTTTCTCTGTGTAAGGATATAATAATACTTAAATAAAAAATCGAGTAGAATTTTGAGAACTTCTGGATTATTTGTAAGATGTAGACAATTCGTCGGTCATTCAAAATTGGACTCTATTACCTAGTTATTAAAAATCAAGTTTGAATACACTGTCAAGAATAGCACGCACTACCTCTGAGACAGTGTATAACTATATTTGTTTCTCTTTTCTACAGCATAGAATGGAAAGTATTTTAAGGGCGTGATTTATAATAATGAACACAAAAAACGAACGTCCTACACTATAATCCTATAACCGCCAGATGAGACTGAACGGACTTTATGTTACACTAGTTAAAATCATATATTATTGGGTATGACTCATTCTGTAACACTGCCTGCATTAATTTTCATAAATGTTTGTCAAGAATTCGATGTATCGATAAATTAACGTATTGTAAAATTTCATTATCGAAACCAATCTAGATGTTGAGAAGCAGAAAACGTAACTTCGGTTACATTCTTAAATCGCGGTTGGTTGCGTTTCGTCAAAATGAATTTTCTTTGTTGTGAAGCAAACTATTAAAAATTAGAAATACAAATGAAATTTGCATTTGATTGTTAGACCTAAGTTATTAACGTAACTTATTGTAAGACTGCAGTTAAGTGTGTTTGCTGCTAAGCAGGCACCTCGGGTTTGATTACAGGTGCAAACATTGGATTTTTCGGACGTACTCTCTCGCAAGGCAATGACAAACGAACGAAAGTATACTTTTTAATAAACCTCTTAACTGAAGCCATTTGGAATCGGAGTTAAAATTTAGGTCCCATGTATAGGTATGTATCTACTGTCACAAGTAGTTATATGATACCGTTTCTGGCTCACTTTTGGCGCGAAATTTGAATCTCGATCGTCATCGTAAATGTTCGGGCAAGCTTCGTAAGTCAATATGGAGAGGGCGTGGGCGTCAGGTCGTGCGCAGTCGGTCATCGTCGGGTTTGTTTGTAAGTCAAGATGGCGGCACCTGCATTTACGCGAACAGATGTATCCGTTGTGGGCGTCGGCTATGTTCGAAAGTTTTCGGTTGTCGGTCATGTACGGAAGCTTTTGGTCATGTTCGTGTTTGGTTGTTGTCGGCTATGTTCGGGAAGGGTCGTAAAGTCAAGATGGCGAGGTTCTGAGTGACTATATATAAATTGTGTAATTTCGTGTGTGTGGTTTATTATTTGAAACTGGTCAGCACAGGAATAAAGCTACATTGTTGTTATCAGTGGTTTCGTCTTACTTTCCATCGATAATATAATTTCAAGTGTTCTAAATCGCAATAAGTTAAGTTTGGATTCTGTGTCAAACCTGAAAATCGATGGATACATTAAATCCTGAGGGCTGGTTTCAAACTGTATCGCCGGATTCGTCATCGTCATGGTCATTTACTACAGAGTATGATTTTATTAACGAAACCCGTCTTCTAAATTTCGGCAACGTTCCAAATGAGAAGCTGATTAACCCGACGTGTTACAAGTTGGACTATGATAGTGATGAAAATTATATAGAAGTCGGATACAGCATATATCTGCAGCTTACGCCGGTAATTAGAATTTGGAATAGCTTCGAGTATAATGGCGTATATAGTGCTAGTGGTCCATATAACGCGCATTTCAACGATAGGAAAAAAAAATAATGTGTTGCTTACCATCGATGAATGGAAGACGTTAATGGGACTTTATCATCATCTGATGAATGAGTTTTTCTACAACCCGGTTAGCGAAGAGTATCGACAAGAATTTGTGGATGTCAACGATGATCCTGTTGAATGCATAAGTAAAACCCCGGAGATATCTAGTGATGTAAAAATTACTTACACTAAGGAATATCATCCCGACCTATCGGGTTGGGGCGAGTGTAGTAATAATTCTTTTATAAAAACAATCAGTTTATCACGTGAGTATAAAAAATGTATCCTAAATAAATGGGATGTTGATTGCATGTTTGGCTTGAAAGATATAATTAATTATCGTCTGGAGTTAATGCAATCGCACAAGCTGGATGTATTCCACAACCACCTAATAGATCGGGTGGTTATTGAGCAGAGGAAGAAAAAGGAAACAATAAATCAATTTGACAATGAATCCAATGACGTTGATGATTGGGATGTTTATGACGTACATGAAACACTGCTAAACAGCGAAAATAATATTCATTCTCATAATGTATTATGCTTAATGAAGGTTTTATATAATCTTCCGGGTTTTATTATGTCTTGTATAATAGAAAATAGCGTTAGAGAGTAAGAGTAATCATTTCTGGTCCTGTTTTAAAATTTGATAAATTTATTTATCCTTGACTTCATCATAATTATCAGGATATGAAATAAACTAATAGAAGTTTAAAAAAATATATTGAAACATATTATGTATACATTACAAAGTTATTATAATTGTGTTACATATATAAACTAACATGCTTTATTACTATTGTTCTTGTTGCTTTCTTCTTTTCAATCATTCACTTCTACTTTAATTTACTTCTTATTTAGATAACCTCACGGTTTTGTATCAGTACTGTTTCCTAGAATACGTTTGTCATCATACGGGTTAAGAACAACTTTGTTTTGTTTCATAGAATATTACATCATGTTTTTTAGATTTAGTATAATTTTGTGTTTTTTCAATAATGTTTTTATTGAATAAACAATCTTTATAATCTTTAAATGTAATTGTTTTGATAGAAGCTTTAGTGCCCCTTTAGATTTTTTAAATAATTTTGTATGTGGATTATCATCAACAACATAAGAATACATTTTAGGTCTCAACCCTACAAATTCTAACATTACGTTTCCATTATTCTCTTCTTTCATAATACCCGGAATTTTTTTGTTTTTTAATTTAATTTGATATATATTTTGAGGATCATAATCTGAAGTATCAAATCTATCACTGTCTTTTTAATATATTTATATATGTCATCTACTTTAAAATGGTAAATTAAGCTATCTGTGTCAGTGTAAAGTAACTTAGCATTCTGTCCAAAGGTGTTCATGACATAATCATAGTGAAACTCTTATAAAAACGTTTTCGATAAGTCTAAAATGCTAAATCCTACGTAGATGGGTTTATTCATATATACTTCTAGTTTATTCATTTCTATAATAACCATGTTCTCATCAAATACAATTGAACTGTGAAAATTAAGTTTTGAAATAAGTGACTGCGCTCTCCATTGCCCTTCCCATTTTGTAACTAAACGAATATCTCTGTTTTCTTACGTTTTCCATGCATTGACCATATATAGCGTTAATCATTAGTTTATAAAAGGCTTTTTCAAAATCGTTTTTTGATTGTTGACGTAACTGTGTGTTTAAATCTATGTACTGTTTCAACCAAGGTGATTGATTAAATTTGAGAACTCTATAGTCAAGGAAATATGTTTTTAAACAAGTATCACGGAACGCTTCAAAAACATCAGTCAATAATAGGAGATCCGTTTTTAAATACAAATTCGAGTAATCACCTAGCGTCTGAATATTAAAAGTATTCCAAACGTTTACAGCATGACAATAGTCTTCATGTGAAATATGTTAATCATGTAATCTACTATAAAAGTCATTTTTTGTCGGCAATTTTGTTTCATTTAGTTTTTCCCAAGAACCGATATAATCGTATGGAAAAACTCCTTTTCTATTTATTAAATTGAATTCTTCAACATTATTGCAATGTGATGCTATTATTAATTTTTGTTTGTTGTTTAAATTATTTGAAAGGGTCTCTAAGCTTTGAGCCATAAAACGAAAGGAATCTATAAACCTGAGAAAGATATTTGTTCCGGAAACTCGTTTAGTAAAAGATATATATTTTTCTTTATTTATGGGTAACAACTTAATGGCTCCTTCAAAATATGAAGATAATTCTTTGATTATAAAGTGGGCATCATATCCGTTCAACTTATGGAAAACTATTGGGATTACATGGTCATCTTTATAATTTAGGTTGCAACCCTAATGAGCTGCACCCCTAAACTGTCCTGTCGGATGTTGATGGTCGCGTACACGAATTTGATTATCAGCAATTGTATTTTTGCAAACGTGACAAGTATTGGTATTAACAAAATTATAATTTTGGACATCATCAAGGGTTGTCATTGGTACAATTGTTTGTAATTTATCATTATAATATACAGCTATATTTTTTAATTTGTTTATGAACCAATTAATACAATCCTTTCTCGATATATCGAAAACTTTGCTAAATTACTGTCGTAAGAGCATTTAAAATAGTAAGCTACACTATGTGGAGTATGTTTTTGATATGGTGAAGTTTTTTGTAACAACGAATTGGTCTCATGACAATTTTCCAAAATACTTTCCAAGTCTACATTTATGGAGAATGGAACCTTCTCTTAGTAACGATAATTTTTAAAAGACAAAAACTTATCTGATTCTTTTGGTAATTGTACCCTGCAGTGATTAACTTGCGAATAATTTATTTTATGTTTTTCAAGCAATACCTCTGACGTAAAATGAATCAAGCAACGGTCACAAATAAACTTTTTAGTTTTATGTAATGATAACTGCTTTGATAAAAGAGCTGACATGTTTTTAATCCAGACAAAGTGAAACAATAAAAATTTATTACGCAATGCGTTATTGGTAGAGTTAGAACTTAACTGCAGCATCAACAAGTTAATTACCCTAATATTTTCTCCAACGTTATTATTAAGTGAACAGGGTAAAACTTTTTTATTTTAATACAATAAAGATTAATAGCTAAGTTATTAAGTTGTTCAAACTTTCTAACATCTTTTATTGTGATGGCAAATTGAATGCCATCATAATTTAACACCCCACTGAAATAAGGGTAGGAGGACATTCTATTAGAATTTTTGTTGATTGGAAAAATAGCAGAAACCACAGACCAAAGGAAGCAGTGACTATCATTGTTCTGAACATTAATCACCGCATGCCTATTTTTGATAAAATTTGGAACGGGTACGAATGTTGAATAACCTACTTTTAAGGGATCATATTTGTTAATATTAACTTTCAACCCTAAAATTTCTAATAAAGCCCATTCTGAATCTTTTTCAGAAAACTCTTGCAATTTTGTAACGAGCTTATCTATGATATTGTCCTGATACCATTTTTTTAAATTAGTTGAACAATCAATTGGATGATTTTTGGTAGCAAATGTTTTTAAATCTACATCTCCATTATTAGGTTTTATAAAATTGGTTGATAAAATTACATTAACTTTAAGCATAGATTCTTTAAGAGTTTTTTTATTTTAATTGAAAAACATTTAAAAGATTTATTTAATAATGCTAAAGGGTCTAGGTTTTTAAATAACATTTTTGATCTACTATATATATCTTTCAAATTTCAACCTTCGCACAATCCGAGGAATAATGCAGTTTTAACATGGTTGAATCAGAACATATCAAAAGGACGTAGCAATCGAGCAGCTCCATTAGGTTGGCAGTCTGGTCCATGCTGTGAACGGTGGCCATCAACAAACTTGATTGATTACGAAAACACTTTGTCTATGCTAGCATCATATTTGATTTAATAAAAGACAAACATATTTTAAAGCGTTTTATTTGTATGTCTTAAGCGTATTTATACAAATTAGTCTTATAAACTATTGTAATGTACAATTTCTAGCTAAATGTATCATTGTTGTTTATCCAAGATCTTTTATTTAATCCATACCATTTTACGTATGCTTTATTTCCTTTACGTTTCAGTACTTTTCTACTAGATATACATCAGGATGTTTCGTTTTTTGTAATTCAAATTCGTAAAATCCGCCTAGAATGGGACTACCTCAAATATCTTCGATAAGATAAGTGACGGGGTTCGTAATTTGAACTTTTTTAATTTTAAAAAGCTCCGAAGACCAATTTGACGTATATCCTTTTGCAAAAATACCTTTATTCTTACTTATTCGTACTACTTCACCCACTTTAAATTTAGCGCTTTTTGGAAAAGTCTTAATAACATTAAAGACTGAAGACAGATTCGTCTTGGAGGATATTTCAACAGGTTTCATGTTAATTGTTCGATGTATTCGATTGTTGTACTCATTTGTAAGTTGATCTAAAATATCAATCCACTTGTATTTACCTCGCATGCTAAATTTTTTATACAAATCAGTTTTTAACGTTCTTATTGCTCTTTCAGCAATACTAGCCTTTTTTATACTATACATGGAATAATGATTAACATTAAATTTTTTAATTAACTTCTTGAACTCATCATTATAGAATTAGGTTCCTTTATCAGTTTGCAGATGTTTTGGTAATTTTTTGTTTTTGTTTTTGAGGATTGATTTCATCGCAACGGCTACTTTATGTTTCGTCTTTGATTTTAATGCTCGAGTCCGTACAAACTTAGAAAAACAATCTATGACTACCAGAATATACTTATACCCTTTGTTTTCTTTAGCGTACAGGGTAAACTCTCCTAAATCACTCTGCGAAACATCATCCAATCCTGTAATCACCGAGGAAAATTTTTTCTAGCCGGTTTATGTAACTCGTTCACAACATCTTGTTTGTGCATCCACTGTTTACTGTTTTTTTGTATTTTTTCTTCTAACTTTTTAGTACAACATCTACGTGAGAAGTAATTTTATTTAAACAAGATCTCAAATAATTTAATGTAACGACATCTTGATCATTTATAGGATTTGCAACGTTTGCTAAACGCTTATTAACAACATCAAATTGAAAATCGTAAGTGTATTTAAATGGTTTTGAATAAGGCTCAACGCGCCCAAATCGGTTGACGCTCATTTTAAGAATGAATTGTGTTTAAATGTGGGCTATATATTTAAAAAATTGAAAGATGGTTTTCGATGTAACCATCTTCATATAACTCCTCAACAATTGCCAAAATTTCATTATCAAATCCACCGTGTCCTGCTAATTTCTCAGCCCACAAAAGTTGTAATCGATCAATCAATTCGTGCACATTGTTCCAGTATTTATAGTCAACAGGTTTTGAGTTAACTTCTTTATAGAAAACACTATACCCACGTTTCTTGTTTTTGAGCTGATATTCTTCTTCTTTCTCTATTAATAACGGCTTAATTAATTCTATGTATTTCTTTTTACGTGTACCCATTAATTGTTCAGTAGGATCATAATTACGCCGAGCGAGATTTGTTTGGATTACAATATCTCTATAGTTATTTCTGTCTTTGGAAGTTACAATGTTATAATCAGGATTGTTCATTATTAGTAGTTCGTATAGTCCTGGAGTACCTTCATACTATACACCATCAATATCGATATTTATCATCTATAGTGACGTATGATTTAGCAATCATACATTTATCTTTTGTAACGTCTTAGTGAATTTCGTAGGTATAATCAATGTTCGCAGAATTCTTGCCGCTATGAATCATTCTATTGACGTAAATTCTTGGTAACTCATGATACTGTTCTAAAAATGAATCACCTGAAGATGACTCCAAGATAGGTACTAATGATGCCGTTGCATTTCTACGTTCTTCTTCTTCATTTTCTAGATCTAAATCGGAATTAGTACCACCAGTTTCATATATTTCTGCAGGTTGAACTGATTTCTTTGAAAATGTTGACGAATGTTCTTCAAATGTTTCTAAGGGTTGAACTTTCCACCTACCATAGTTCTCTCAGGTACAGGTCTGTTTATACAGGTTTGTTTATACAGGTACAGGTCTGTTTATACAGGTACAGGTCTGTTTATACAGGTCTGTTTTTACAGGTCTGTTTATACAAGTCTGTTTATACAGGTACAGGTCTGTTTATACAGGTCTGTTTATACAGGTACAGGTCTGTTTATACAGGATGTTTCAAACAAGTTTTTTACAGGTTTTGTACAGGTTTTGTACAGGTTTTGTACAGGTTTTGACAGGTTTTGTACAGGTTTTGTACAGGTTTTGTACAGGTTTTGTACAGGTTTTGTATAGGTTTTGTACAGGTTTTGTACAGGTTTTGTATAGGTTTTGTACAGGTTTTGTACAGGTTTTGTACAGGCTTTGTACAGGTTTTGTATAGGTTTTGTACAGGTTTTGTACATGTTTTTTACAGGTTTTGTACAGAGCTGTATAAAGACTGTATGTAGAGCTGTTTCAATATCATACAGCTGTAGTGTAAACTTTAGTTGGTCAGGGGTAAATGAGTTCATCAAATACTCTACGATAGCGACCGTGATTAATAGCAAGATCTTTATCAATCGTCATAAACCGTGTTGTTCAATCCAACAATTTGAACACATTTCGCGAAACTGTTGCATACTTAAGCTACAACCTACATGACCCTCATACACATGTTTTAAATTGAGATCGTCTTGAGAAAATAATACAATCAAATTTACATTATCTCGTATGAGTTGTTTTGGTACTTTACTGTACGTTTGACACAGATAAAAACAATCTATCAAATTATGCCTACCCATTGAAAAGAAAGAGCGTACATGATTTTGATTTTCACAACTTATATCATAAAATATAAATACGGAATGCGGTTTGGCATCGTTTGGATGCATTATATCTTCATTATTACTAAATGTATAATAATTTATTTCTCGTAGAGGTTTTAACACTTTTTCTAGAAATTTATACTTTCGTTGATTTAATGATTTAGAATAGATATAAACATTCTCGAATTTCAAACCGTTTATATCTGTAAGAAGATTTAACATAACGTTTGTTTTACCACAATTTGAAGGACCACAAATTATACATCGTATACTATCCGGTAATAAAGCACAATGTTTAGACTCTTTACTAGTTTCCGCAACATCAAAATCAAACACTGATAATTTACTTGTTTGTTGAACAAACTTCATCGCTATAATAAATAAAACTCAAAGATACAACTTATTTTATACCTATATTTCACACTAATAATACATATAAGATCATTACAATATACTTTATTTTTCACATTCTTCGAACTTCTCCAGTAAGCGGATTATAGTGCATGACTGCGTCATGCAATATGAGGCAGTATGCAACCACGTCTGTTTCAAAGTTCTTTGATGATTGCTTGCCAGCAAGGCATTTTCTTATACAATTTATAACTTTAATGTTTTTCAACTGAAAATTGAGGTTCAAAATTCTAATAATTTATATTTCATCACATGTTCTAATGGTGCCATTCTAAAAACTGAAAAAATTGCCCTTAAAGGTGTCATTTGCGCGTGAATGCCGCTCTCTGTCATACATATTCTATTAAGTATGTAAAAGAGTTCTTTCCAACAATAGATCAAAATTAAATGATGAACTCCAGAATTATCATCATTAACAACGTACGTGTGCCTGTAAGTTATTATGTTTTTTTATTTTATTTACTGTTGTTAATTTTGTTTTAGAGACTTGCACCTTTGCAGTCCGCTGCTAGTGTCACCGTAAGATAATTTTTGATTTTTACAATGTTTCATAATTTTTTTAAAATTTTTACAGCCGTTACCGGAGTTATCAAATATAATGACCCGGCTAGACAATCGTAGTTGCTCAATTTTTAACGATAAGGGAGTTATTCAATTAATTTATTAAATCAAATAATTTTAATTTATTATTGCAGGCACTCCTACAAAATCAAGAAGGTGATGATGAAGTCATCCCCTCATCCCAAGAGGTTGTTGCAAAAGAGGTATTCATTTTCGTTTTCTTATTTTTTTAAATTTATTTTTTATATATATTTACAGCATCAACCAGAGGTTCTTGAGTCAACAGCCTCGAGGGGTTTGGCATCATCCCTGGAGTTGTTTGGCGAGAAGGATGAGGTAATTTACCTTTTGTAATATTTTAATTTTTATTTATTGCTACTTATAATACGTGTCTTAATTTTTTTTTATCTCTTTTTAGGTTCCACAAAAACAAACTCATCCCCCTCAACGACCGTCCTGCATCTAGGTTTTCTTCGGTGGAACTGCCAACTCCAAAAACTGAGGATGACGTGGGGTGGTCATCTTTAAGAAAACGAATTGTGGAAGATATGAGCAAGACGTACAGCAGGGCTTACAAACTCCAGAAAGCGGACATCGAGGCCATCACAGACCTCGATGCAAAGCGTGCGGTTTTAGTAGCGCGTGTGAAACAATATAGACAAGACTTAAAAATTATTAAAGAAAAACGCACAGAGTTTTGTATTAATTAGTATACTTTTAAGTTAGATATAAATTTGTATAAAAAATAAAATAAATGTGTGTTGTTTAAACCCAATGCTTTCATTTAACATTTAAATCACTTGTAAATAATATAAAGCAAAAATGCATTTATTATTAAATTCAGGTCTCTGTTATACACAAGGAAATGCAAATACAAAAAAATACTGATAGCGACCAAGGTGAATCATTGTATTTGTAGAACAAACGCACATTGAAGCGGCTGTTCTTGACTTATCAATTAAATTACTTGTATACATTAAATTTTTCCTGTGCATTTCTAAATAAAAAATGAAACACATTTTTGATTTTAAATAATTTTATTAAAGCGCTAATATATGTCTATTTTTAATTAAATCTAATCACCTTTATGGATGTATTTGGGTTATTAAGAACAAGTTAATTCTATATTACTTTTTATTTATATTAATTTTTTGCATTTTTTTTTCTTATTTCATACATTTTAAGATCACTAGACAATTGGTGTAACGATTTCAAATACAAGTATATTTTAAATTTATACATCTGCAAGCGTAAATGCAGATGCCGCCATCTTGACTTACAAACAAACCCGACGATGACCGACTGCGCACGAACCGACGCGCACGCCCCCTCCATATTGACTTACGAAGTTTCCCCAAACATTTACGATGACGATCGAAATTCAAATTTCGCGCCAAAACTGAACTAGAAACAGTATCATATAACTACTGTCACGCACAACATATATGCATGCAAGGGTAGCAACGTCCGGTAACGGTATGCGACTTGAAGAAGAAGAAGATTGTAAATAGATTACTTTATAAAGTAGATCTGATTTTAATTTCCATTTAGATAAGAATTAATAGTTTTTTTTTGGTTTATTGAAACTATAATCTTTTGGTTTTTATCGCATTTGTTGACATTTATTGTATTATATTTGTATATATTTGTATGTTTTGAAATTAATTGTTTTTGTTGGATAATTAAATTTGGGCATTTATTTAATAGATTTAACTATTGAATTATGTTTTTCTATTTTTATTACTAAAAATCAAATGCACAAGTTTTAGTAAAATATTGGTATTGAACTGTTACCCGAAAATGGAATCTCCTATACAAAAAAAAATTCAAGTTCATTTTTGTGTTGTTGGTTTTGTAGTTGTATTTGGCTATTATTGATAATAGTTAGATTACAGTAGTTATTAAACGCTTAATATGTACTATTGTTTGAATTCTTGAAAAAGCAATACAATTACGCACATGAATAAAAAGAAACAAAACATTGTAAGAAAATCATTATGATAAGATACATACGCAAGTTTAACTAATTTTAACTATACTCCTTGTATTATTGTACAATGCTCCGTTTGATTGCTGCTTGTACTACATGTTTTACTGCTTAATTCTTTACTTACCATTTACTATTTTTTATGTGTGCGAAGTAAGTTATTTACAAAGTCGGCAAGGTCGGTTTGAGCTTCCTATTTGTCAGCGTAATTGTTTTCGTAATGCTAACTGTGTTTGTTGATATTCCGCGTTTTAAGAAACGCTAATATTATTGGGGTTGTTTGATTATTTTTAATAATTGCATGCGCACTGGATATCATTTGGAATTATATGTCTTTGTTTGGCTTCACGCATTATACATCCAAAAGTTATAATAAACCAAAAATCCCAATTTGGCTGACCTAGTGAATGAGGTTTTTAAGCCAACAAGAATTGCTATCAAGGACCCAAAAACTATCTGTTGTATCTGTACGACAATGAAATCGTAACTAATTGTCTACCTACGCCGGAAAGCAGTAATTTTGAACAAAAGGTTTAGCAAAGAAAAAAGTTTACAAACAATAACTCTATACATCCTTAAGGTATTTTTATCTATAATAGTTGTAGAAGTAGCGTTGAATTTAGAATAGGTTAGAAATATAAACGGTAAATAGTTACTATTTTGTAAAGCAGAAAAAGTCTTCATTCGTTTACTAGACTTTAAATTACAAACTTTCCATGTACTATAAATACAGCTCTTCTAAAAATTATTGTCTCATATCGTGAGCGTTGGAAAATTAAAAAGAAATACAAATTTGCAGCTTGAATTGATAGTAAATTAATTTATGCTAATGTCATCATCTGTCAGATATTTCATCATTCCGTTGTAATTATTATCCCTGGTTGTAATTGTGTGTTTTTCGTCGTTTATCGTTAATTTTGTTCATTTAATTGATTCTTGATGATACCGATAAAATTTTTGCAATAAACATACTAAATTTATTGAACAAATGAAATTGACGATTGAGAACACGAATACTTTGAGAGAGATACCATGTGATATAGAAAAAACGTTGATGCCAATACAAACAAATATTCACGTACTTAAATTGCTATCTATCTAGAATACAATTTACTTACATTGTACTTTTAATAATTGCCGTAAACCAATTCGAATTTTGAAATAAAAATACGGCTAGAGAAGTTACCTTCGTATGCTATCGAAATTGAAACCAAGAACTTATTCTCAAAATAATCGTTTCCTGCAGATGATGTGCTCAGAAACTATTAAATTGGGTCTATGTAATACAGATAATAATTTGAAATTTGCTATGTAACTGAAGATTGAAATTAATTAATTAGTGGATATCAATATCAATTATATAATTAAACTCTTTTAGCTTTTTAGTTACTTTAGAATGCGCTAAAAACAAAAAGTTTAATTTAATGGCTAGATAATTATTTATGCAAAAAAACTCAAAGTATCAATTATACTTTATATAAATTAGAAAACTTGTGTTTTAATGACATTAGTAATAAGATATTCAAACTACAAAACATACTATTTATTATGTTTCACAAAATACAGTATTTTATCACAATTTCGAATTTTTTTCGTTTTATAAATTGTACACTTATGATTTTATGAGTGAGAGCATCATTTGAAGATGTAACAAAAACAGACATGACTTCCGTGCCTCAAAACATCTGGAAAAACGACAATCTCAATAAACTTCAAGAGATGTTCAATTTGAAGTGGTCTTCGTTGTTTCTACACAACGTAGCTTTGTGATTGATTACTGTCTTAACAAAAGACCGATTTAATACGCCTTACAAGTTTGTACAAAAATACCGCCACAATTATTTTATCGTTAACTTTAATTAATCACGTATAATACTGATATGAGTTATAATGTAATTAAATGTGTATGAGTAATTTTGAAAGCATTACTAAAAAACTGTATCAATGTAAGAATGTATCTGTTAATTTAAAATCCACTGTAGTAAAAATGAATTAAGTATAGCACATTTGCATAGCTTGGAATTCGTCCTTACACGATTACAAGAAGTTTACAAGTGTTTTCTTTCAAGATTTAGTTAGATAATATTAAGTTTGTTATAAGGGTTTACGAACTTCTACTAGTAGAAGTAAATCCTCAAAATATCACTGAACTCCAATCTTTATTAGGTATAATAAATTGTTATGCTATTTTTGTTAAAAATGTAAGCACATATTATTGCATCTTCTTGAGTATTTTGCGTATTTCTAACATAATTTAAGGTTATATTACAGGACAAAACGTATGTACAGGTGGCCAACTAAGAATAGACGCCAGCCATATCTCGGTAGCCATTGCTCTTACAACTTGCAGAAAAAAAAAATTTATTGGTAAATAAGTTAAGAGAAATTGCTAGAAATTATTTTCGAGTTCAAAAAATGACCGCCAGGTAGTGCAATTTTCATAGCCAATCAGAAAACCGGATTTTTCTAAGAAATATACACTACAAAAAATATTTCAAATAATGTCATTCTGATTACTAGAAAATTTGCAATTTTGTAGTAAGAAGTATTTTGTTCTGTCTCATGGAATAAAGTGGTGGGGAAAAGTAAAACAATTTTTTTCAAATGTCAATAATTCCCGTTTAATTCAACAAAATTAAACGCGTAAGGTCTTGTTGAGAAGATCTTTTTTCCTAAATCGTTTGCAAAAAACTTTGAATCACTCTATTAGCATCAACTTGAGGGCGCTGTATGACGTCATAACAATTATTGTGCATTATGATGAAACATTTTCATAGGAAGTTATACTTTCATGTACATGGTTCGATAGACGATGAAATTTTTAAACAATTAGTGCAAATTGCAAATTTTCTAATAATTAGAATGTCTTTATTTGAAATATTGGTATGAGATTTGAGCCACTTGGCGACCATTTGTTGAACTCGAAAATAATTAGCAGCAATTTCTCTTGACCTATTTTCCAATAAAATATTTTTTCTGCAAGTTTTAGGACCAATGCTTACCGAGATATGGCCGGCGTCCATTCTTAGTTGGCCACCCTATACAAAAAGTTTTCGGAACAACTGTCTGTCATTAAGCTGTATATGGTAAAAGTGCGGGGATGCTTTGTAAAATACATTTAATGAAAACAAAATTCATGTCCCGATAGAATTTTGTCTGATTCTGAAAAAAGTAAAGAGGCTCTTGTTGGTGTTCGTAAATGATAACTGATGCCAAATCCTAATTTTTATTTTCAGTCTAAAAAAGATATTTCGATTACAACTGCTAATTGTTTGCAAATATATGTAATAGAACCTCCTGGTTAACACTTAGAAATTAAACATATTAATATCATTTAGAGTTACAAAACAGACTTCTTGTCACGATTTTATCTAGATTTGTCACTGGATAATAGGGAAGGTAAAAAATTTGAGTACATAAATTTGATGGAGGAAGAATAATCTCTTATTTGTGTAAAATTAATAAGAGTTATTATGTCTGATCATTTTTGAGTAAAATTACAGATTTGATTTGTTTGGATGACTAAACCTAATTAAGAATTAAGATGTATCGTTTTATTTGAAATTGTGGAAAAAGTTCACTGAATTAATAGTGATCGGTTTAGGCATAAAAAATTATTATTCCTAATAAATAAAAAAAAATTTATGAGAATATTTTCCCGATAGTCATTTAGGCATAAAACCATTGCTAGGACACATTTTTAGTGGCTTAAAGTTTACTATGAAATTAATAATATTACAAGCTTGTGTAAAAGTGCAATATAAATAGTAATAGCAGTGACATCAAAGAGTGCACATAGTAAGGTTTGAAAGATGCTAGAACATCATACTATAGCGTAGAACATCATACTCTAGCGTAGAATATGATGCAGCTGAGGGTAATAAATGGAAAACTTTGAATGATTCAAATAACAGTTGTGGACAAATTCTTCTCATAACATACCTAAAAAGTAGCTGAGCCAACCGGATATGCTAAAAAAACCTTGACAATACTTTTTGGGGGTTTTATTAATAATTACATATTGGGTTATATTAAAAAGTGCACAAAGCTAGAGCAAGTATACAAATGAGGTGCAATCCATGGACCATTTTTGTGGAAGAATGTACCTAGTTAATATCTTGTTTGTAGTTCGTGGGATGTACGGTACTGGAAGTTTAATTGCTTTTGTCATACAATCCTTAGATTCAACCAAATAAAACGATTTCCTTGATTTGATTTAAAATCAAGTATTCAAGATTGTTAAAATCTGATGAGTTTGCTGTAGTATCTGAGTTAAGGAATAAATTTTCGAGTAATTGTATTATGTGCTACAAACCAAGAGCAAACATTCCAATTGATGTTTTCTAAAGAAAGTAGATGTCCATTCACATAATATATTGGTAATAAACCAAATAAACTTGGTATAAAGTTAAAATTGAAACAAAATATATTCTTAACTTAAGACGTTTTAAGACCAACCTATACTTTATTATCTAAACATATAGTAATGAGATTAATAGAACCATGTCCAAAAAATAAAAAGACTGTAATTTAGCTAATGTTTTTGCATCCCCAATGTATCCAAAATTTAGACTAATCAAAAAAGAAACAAAAGCAATGCCATACTAAAAAATGTTTGAATACAACAAAATGCCATTATAACAATTGTAAAATTTTTAATTTTATTACAATATAATTCGAAGCTCCGGTGAATTTGACTGGTATCATATTTATAGGTAATTAAACTATTCCATATTCTTAGTGTTAATATTCGTGAAGGGTGTAAGCCGCAAACCAAACAGTACCATTACTTCTAAGAAATAAGATATTCTTTGCTGATGTCATCTATTTCAGACAAATATCATTGCAAAGATGTTTCTGAATCGAAGTTCAGTGTTACTTTACTTTGTTTATTTGTTATTAAGTGTATATACTATACATTAAAAATGATAACTAAGCCTAATGAATAATGAATAATGAAGTAAGAACTCCATGACTTAATTTTTTCAAATTTTTAATATTTTCAAAAAATCTCCCTAGTTTTAAATAAAATTTGGTTAAATTAATGAAAAACCACATTACCGAGTAAATACAACAAAAGAGTTCATGTTTTGATTTAATATTAATGGATTTCAAGGTGGGATGCATTTATTGCCCTGCATCCGTTGAGACCATATTCTACTTCTTACCACGTATTTATCAAAGTATCAGGTGTAACTGTCTTAATGCGACGATTCTTTTGCGTAAATTCACTTTTCACATTTTTTATGTAACTACAAAAAAAGGCCAGTAGGGTTAACTTTGGTCTGGGCTTCTTGGTGACCAAGAGATTAAACCTATCCAGCTTTCCGAAAAGCGCAGAAACTCTAATTAAGAAGCTATCTTATTGGAAAAACACATACTATGACAACATGTCGTAGTAATTGTCTCCATTTATTGTTCGATCTACAAACATGGAAAGACCAATCACGCGATCTTCCATCAAGTCGCACCAAACATTAACTCTGGGAGAGTCACGTTAATTCTGAATAAATGCATGTGGATGCTCTGATTCTTAAATACTGCAATCGTTGCGATTTACTGTTCTAGTAACATAAAATGTGGCTTCATCTGAAAAGCAAACATTTTCAAGAAATTGTCATCATCAGTTATATGTAGAAAGTCAAAAGTAAAGTCTCACATTTTGATTTTATAAGTAAGTTCTATTTCATGTAACAGTTGCCATTTGTAGTCACGCAAATAAAGTATCTTACACATAACATCACACACAGTTCCTTTGGACAACCTTAATTGGACGCTACGACTAGTCAGTGACTTCTATGGGCTCTGAATACACATAACAATGATCTGTTCAACAACATCTTTAATAGTTCTCTGTCTATCTGACAATTTATCTTTTGAAAGAATGTAGCCAATTACTGATAGTTTTTGCTGTAGGAAGTGCACTGTTATAATAACAAATTCAATTTGCACAACAATTTAACGGAATAGAGATTGCACTGCACTGTCGGAGCTGAATTAATCAAATTGACTCATGGCTTCATCTCAAGGTCATGCCAGCTGCAGGGGAACAAAACTTAGACAGTTGATTAATCAAACACCACAAACTAGTGTGTATCACATTAAACAGTTGCTAGGATACAACAACACTAGGTAGTTTGTTCTCAAACACGATATAACGTGCAAAAAGTTTAAGTTATGTTTTGCGTAATAATTTCTAAAATTTAACCGAACATATTGAAAATATTTGAAAAAATAATTAATAATATTTCAAAACGTACGAGGGTTCAAATCCCAGTCCAATTTTTTTTTGTATTATTATTTTAAAAAACAGAGTTTAGTTTCTTTTGGTAAAGAGGCATAAGTTTTAATTTTTTTAACTCAAATTGCCAATGGATTTATTCAAATATTCACATTATGAAACATTTACTTTAATTGTTTAATAATTGGGAGCTTTTGGATATCGTAAAATTTTATGCGCATGCGCATACGTCATTATGCATGCGCAGAATAAACTCGCATAATTTTAGCGTTTGATTTTACAATATCCGAAAACTTTCTAATTGAATATTATTCCAATAAATCCATTGCTAGTTTAAGTAAAAAAGTGAAACTTTTAATTATGTGTCTTCACCAATGGAAATTAAAAGCCGTTCTTGATGATAATAATAATACAACTAAAAAAAAAAGTCTAGAATTTGAAGCCTTGTACGTTTTAAAATATTATTAAATAAGTTTCAAATACAATCAACTACAATTTTTGTAGTTACTCTCGGGCGTAATCCCTTTGGCCTCGGCTTAGACAGACACCCTTAAGAAATTGAATTGAGTGTATCGACAAATTTTCCAGCATGTTCTCAATCACGAGGATTTAAATAAAATTACGCTACTTTCATCCTCTAGAATCTAGATCTATCCTAAGCCACGGCTAATACGGTAGAATGTGGAGCAATGTGTTGCTCATTGATATCACAACGTAATACCGTAATATTTGTCCTTGTTTCGATTACGAGCAACTTCTGGCTCCAGTTCTTAAACTATACCTACATTATAATAATTATGTTTAAACTAATTTTAACTTAAAATATGTTTAACGGATGTTTCAGAAAATACAAACTGTCCAAAAGGAAAGTACCAGCTATGTAGTAAGTGTAACATGAATTCATAATAATAATAATAATAATAATAATAATAATAATAATGCTTATTTGTTAATTAGAAAAATAAATTCCATTAATAGAACAAAAATACAATTACACAATGGTGTAGAAAGATGAAAAAATAACCAGAATAATAAAATATAAAAATAGTAACAGATCTAGTACAATTAGTATAATATTTAATTATAATAGTTAAACATACGTAAATACCTATTAATAATTCAAACCTAACTCAAGTGATCGTTTGTATGTTGCAAATATTGAGTTACAATAAAATGTTCACTATCGAAATGTATATTACAATTAGCAGAGATAGTGTTAAAAATACGGCAGATGTTCATCATTGGAGATTTATATAACATATTTGATTTATAATTAGGATTATAAAAAGTTAAATTAGATCGGGAATGGTAATAAGGTACATAGTAGTAAACTAATGAAAGTAAATGTGAAGAGTCAATTTGATTATTAAAGATAGTTTATGAAGGAATTTAAAACTTAACAATTCTCTGCGTTACTTTAAAGACTTAAATCTTTGTAACAAATGAGCTTGAGATAAACCTCTTATTGAGTAAGTATTATCCAATTTGTATGTTAAATACTTTAAGGATTTTCTTTAAACATATTCGATTTTTAATACTTGATATTTGTATACAAAGCACCCGTACTCAAGAATTGATCTAACCAGTAAAAAAATACAATATTTTTAACAAATGAATATTAGTAAATAATTTAGAATTTCGAATGATAAATTCAAGAGTTTTATTACATTTATTACAAATTAGAGTAATGTGACCAACAAAAGTGAATTTAGAATCTATATTAACACCAAGATACTTTATTTCTAAGCAGCGTTCTAGTAATATTAAATCAATAGCATAAGAAAAAGTTATAGGACGAAATTTTCTAGTGTACGTTAATATTTTACATTTTCCAATATTCAACTATAACTTGTTATCAGAGCACCATTGTTGTAATTTATTCAAATTGTATTGTAAATGTAAATAGTCCCCTATAGTACGAGGGTCGTCCCAGAAGTACCTAGCCTAACGGATAGATGGCGCTACTAGGTTGAAAACACAGAGCGCGTTCGACAACACGCATCTTAGCAAGTATACATGACAAGCTTGAGCACGTTCGGTCGTTTAGTATTTGAACAGTAGCGATTCTCAGTGAACGTGTTTAGCGTATTCATAAAAATGGAAAAAATTGGCCATCGTTACGTGATACAATTTATTTGAAAGGGTTAAATCCAACCAATATCAAAACCGAGCTAGATGGTACTTTGGGAAAGTCTGCTCCATTATTTGCGACTATAAAATATTGGGTGGCTGAATTTAAACGAGGTCGAAAGTGTTGCGAAGATGAACATCGCAGTGGTCGCCCAAGTGAGGTCGCAACGCCGGAAATGATCCAAAAAGTCCACAAAATAGTATTCGATGACCGCCGATTAAAAGTACGTGAGATAGCAGACATAGTAAGCATTTCAAAAAGTGCGGTACATCGCAATTTGGCCAAAAATTTGGAACTGAAAAAGCCATGCGCGAGATGGGTGCCGCGTTTGCTAACGGCAGAGCAAAAACAGCGTCGTGAAGATGTTTCAAATTAGTGTTTATCGATGTTTCGCAGAAATAAAATCGAATTTTTGCTCCGAGATAAAGGAACAATTAAGACAGTGGACTGGGAGAGAAGAATCAGCTTCGAAAAAGGCAAAGACTCTTCCATCTGCAGGCAAAGTCATGGCGTAAATTTTTTGGGATGCAAAGGGCATTATCTTCATTGATTATCTTACACCAGAAAAAACAATCAACGGCCAATATTACGCAAGCTTATTGCAACGTTTGAGCAAAGAAATAAAAAAGAACGACCGCATTTGGCAAAAAAAAGTCTTGTTCCATTATGACAATGCTCCCTGTCACACGTCCGTTGTCGCGATGGCCAAAATCAACGAGTTGAAGTTCGAACTGCTACCCCACGCACCTTACTCTCCATATGTGGCACCCTCAGACTATTTTCTTTTTCCAAAAATCAAAAAATGGTTGGGTGGTCAAAGATTTTCGAATAATGAAGAAGTGAAAGCGGCGGTTGATGGCTATTTTGCGGAGCTTGACATATCGTACTACAAGCAAGGGATCGAAGCATTCGAACATTGCTAGACTAAGTGTATAGAGTTGAAAGGAAACTATGTAGAGAAATAAAACCGATTTTTGCCAAAATTTTTGTTTTTTCATTGTTAGGCTACGTACTTCTGGGACGACCCTCGTAGATATTGAAGTAAAAATTTTTAAATCATCAGCAAATAAAAGATGTTTGCACGTTAGATAAAGGGATAAATCATTAATCTTACATATAAAAATGAATGTGTGTTTGTTTGATTGTCCTCGAACTCCTCCTAAACCGTTAGTCCGATTGGAATGAAATTTTACACACTTCTTCAGGTCGATCCAGAATAGGTCACGAACGTTTGATTTTAGCGATTACCACTTTTTAGCGTATGTTGTTATTAGAAATTGTATTCTGTACATATGCAATGTAATTCAAATATGCAGACTTTGCCATTTAGTTAACCTTCTCAGGGATTTAAAAGAAGCAAGATCATTATAATTATTGTGATTTCTGAAACGTTTTGATGCTTTAACTTTTTTGCGAAGATTAATTATAATTCACTATTAAACTATTTTGGATATGTAGAAAATTTATTTTTATATACAGGGACAGATGTATCTAATACTGAGTAAAGCTTATCATAAAATCAGTACTTAATAAATTATGAGTAAGTCAAGCATAGTCCGCTTTGTTAAAATTGAATTTCTGGATAGAGTTGTTAGTGCAAAACGTATTTTTAGGAGGTGATGTACCAGAAAAGGAAATATGCAAAGCATGATAATAAACATCTTCCGTAAAAATAGGTATTTCATCATGAACAACATTACAACTAAAACTACTTAATTCTAGATCAAGTAAACGATTTTGAAAATTTGTGATAGAATTAAATTGACTAATAATGTAATTAATAAAATTATTTAGAATACTCGATTTAGCGTCATTACTATTATGATAAACCAAATAACCTAATCATAAGATGTTATTGTACGTACTAGCTAATAATTCGAATGAGTCGAAAAAGTGTTGAAAATTATGTAAACTCGTATTGGGCGGAATATACACAACAAAAATAATTAAATATGTGACATTAAATTTGCATTTTCAACCTGCAATATCTATTTTCGGAACCGCCATGTTTATATCCGTTACATTTATAGGTTCAGCCAATAAATGATTGGACAAGGCGATAAGAGTTCCACCATCCCAAGCTTTTTAAATAATTTTAAATTTTCTGTCAGTTCGAAAAACATCATAAGTTGAAGGACAAATTTCATTTCTTGCAATGTCGGCAGATAAAGCAGTTTCAACCAATGACAATATATCATACTTACTATCACAGTCATATATGTATACACTTTATTGACTTATGACTGTAATCCACGCACATTTTGAAAATAAACAGATATATTCTTGTAATTTGTATTAGAGTTTTGTATTACTCGTTTTTTGGCACAATTTTGGGAATGCCCTTTACAAATCGAATTGTTAAGTTAGAGTTACCATTAGATATCGTACTGGCAAGCTCGGATCGAAGGCTCTGCATATAGTTACGCTGAGTTTTTGTATAGTCAGCACTGATATTCATTTTTTGATCATCTTTTTTAAGTTTACTTTTATTTTTTAAAATAGACGAGGCTTCATATTGAGATGAATGTATTATTAATATTGTACTCTAATAAGTATGTTCTCTATTATTACGGGGACAATACAGAATTATTATTATTATTATTATTATTATTATTATTATTATTATTATTATTATTATTATTAAAGACCTTGTGTGGCCTTATAGAAAGTTTTATATGTTTGTATTTTTAAATAATGTCGACATCGCTCGATGGGCTTAACCGAAACTGTAAATTATATCTATATAGTTCGATAATGAAATAATTTTCTAAATCTCAAAAAAAATTAATTATGTATTCTATTCAGTGGCGTACCAGAAGATACTTAACCTATTGTATCAATAAAACAAAATTTAAATTACTGACCTTTTATGATTTTTATTTATTTTTTAGATTAATCAAACAAAAATTAAATTTGTTCTCTCCTCAATTGTTTTCGTTGATTCCTTTCTTTCTTAGAAAAAAATTAAAATTACTTTTTGGTCGTTTTTGCCGCCGGAATAAGAAATATTTATTTATTTATGATAATTTTGTGATTGGGAAATAATATTAAATTATCATTGCACAAAATTTTGGTGAACATAATTTTTTACTTATTTGTGTTATCTCTAAAATATTACCGACGTACTAGGGCAAGAAACGTTATAATTTTCAATGTTGTGTTGTAACCTTATTATAAAAATTTTGTTTATAGCAATTTTGTTTTGTTAATTTTTTTGAATTAAAAATATTTGAAATATAAATAAAACTCAAAAAATTTGAATACATACCTACAGAGTAGTCCCATCTATTTTAAAGCTTGTCTAAATGAGATTTCGAAAAGTTTAGGTATGTTTAACAAATTTAATAAAAATATTATTTATTAATAAATGTACAGTTCATTACCTAATTAAGATGTACCCAAAAATTTCGTAATTGTTGTTGCATTGTATCCCTTATAAGGTTCGTTTATTTGTATTACAATTATAAATTCAATAGTATAACTAATCAGAAAAATTATATTTATTGTCAAGAATTCATCAGCCATATTTAATTTAATATTCATCATTTCCTTCACATTTTATCATTTTTTTACTTGGAAAATTTATGGAAAACGCATCGTAAAACGGAATGAAAGCAGATGTGCTTTACGAGATGCATATTTTTAAAATCTTAGACCCTTTTATAAATTTATGTTCTAATAACATACAAATCAAAAGCGTTTTATTGTAATTGTTTGTATTCGATTCTACAACTTCAAAACATATTAATTATAAAAATAAAAAGTTGTAGGGATGACACATTGTCCTAATTTTATTACAAAATTGGTTTTATGGTACTAAATATGTTTTGTTTGACTAAACTTACTTTCAACATTAATATAACGAGAAAGGACAGACGTGCTTAATTAGCAAAGCTGTATCAGACAATGAATTGTTTGCTGAAAGGAGAACTAAAGTTATAAATTGTTATTAAGTTAATAAACACAGCAGGTGATAACTGACGTTAATAAAGTTTACATAAACTAAATATAATGTTATCGTGCGTTATAAATATAAAAGTTTCAACAAAAGCGTTGTGTAGAACCATTTGATCATCAACAACACTTTGCGTGTTTTTGAAAACAATTTAAATTCGGTCTCGATGTTACAATCATTTTCCTAAAGTATTTCAGATATGATCTTATCATAAAGAATGTCTTAACGCGTAGCAATTTAATTTTATTACCAATTCTTAGGTGAAACAAGGAAAAATTCGCATTTTACTGTGTCAATAAATGCTTCAATTAAGGAAATTACAAAAGGAAATCAATTACAAAGTGTGAATGAATCCTTTGAACTTTTGTTGTATATTTTTATTAAAGAATAACAACCGTTTTATAAGTTGTTTTTATTGTTTCCTCAGTAATTAAAGAAACGGTTGAGGCAAAAGTGACATTCATAATTTATGTATTTAGCTACATTTCTAATTTAACATTTGGAAATCCATTTTAGACTTAATAAATAATTTGACTCTTAATTGAATAGGGTATTAATTTAATTTCTACTACTAATAATGAAGAAAGCACATACAATTTTCCACTATACTTGCTGTCAACTAATATAACAATAATATTATGCGATTTATAATAGACATTAAAATTAATGTCGTTCGTGTATACAAGTTGTGTTTGTGTCATATAAATTATTATTCATATTTTATAGTTTTTAATAATTTTAAATTAAAATTGACCAAATCATCAATTTTTGGATGGTTTTATTAATTAAACTGACGTCAACTCATACATGTGTAAGCCTTGAGAAAGTCCTCACTATGAAGGGCGAAACGTCGGCAAGCACATCTTTTTGAGGTGTTTGTTTTCCTACCTCCACACTGAAGGGGTCCCAAAGACCATTTTTATTTTAAATTGAATTTTTGGAGGAATATTTACCTAAATCGCTAATATTGGAGGTACATTCAAAGCTTTATTGTATCATCGAAGACAAAAGACAAAATGTTTAAAAATAATGTTGTATCTAACGTATCATGAGTAACCAAGATAATGTTGACGTATGTACTATTATAATCTGAATAATTATCAATAAATGTTTAACATAAAATGAATTTAATAGATGATACGATAATACTTATACAGGGTGATTTATAACTATTGGGGGATAGGCTAATGGCGGATATTTAGGCTAAAATATGACCATAGAACCCAATATTTTTTAATATAATATTGCTGTGGAAAAAGATACAGTGCGTTAAATTAAATTCTTTTTTTCCTTTTTGTTAATAATTTTACTATAAATTTATCAATTCTTATCAAAATAAGCAGAAAAACATAACTTTAGACCAAAAACATTATTTTATGTACTATTTTACAATTTGTTATAGGGGGCGCCATTTGAATGATTCATGATGACGAAATCAACTGGTAACTTTTTTGAAAACTTTTTTGAGATTTTGATTAAAGAATATGACGTAAACATCATTTTTACACAATATTGGTACTATTGTTTAAATACGATAATTTTATCTGTTTCCGAGAAAAACGCAGTTGAACAATTCGTAGTGTCAGAAGGGGATTACAAATATTACTTCATTTATTAAGGGTACGTTTTGGAGTGTTAGATAATTATGCTTCTCTGTAGATTTTAATAAAATTGATAAATTTAAAGTAAAATTATTAAAAAAAATAAAGAAAAAAATTTTTTATCTAACGCCTTGTATCTTTTTCCACGGCAATATTTTATTAAGGCATATTGTGTCTTATGATCATATGTTGGTCTAAATAACCCGTTCTTAGCCTATGTCCCAATAGTTATAAATTACCCTGTAGGTATCCCCCAATTGTTTGGTCGTCTCTAGAAAAAGACAAAAAATATTCGAATTAAATTTTGAGTTTCAGGGGATCAGCCAGTGGATCAGCCCTGCTTGGTGTATTGTAAATGATATAAGAACATTTTCATTCACTTAATTTGATATCAGTAAAAAAAATGTGAAAACGGTAACCTCGTAACCAACGACACCTTGTAACGGTAGATTAAGAAATAAAAAAATCAAATTAATAAAACCAAAAATTATTAAAACTAGATACGGTGTTGAGAAGTGGTGAAGTAAAGATGTGGGTATAGAGCGAGTGAAAATAATTTAGACAGGGGGGAATTGAAAAAGTGATATTAGAAGAAGCGATAGAAAATCTAAAAATAGGTAAAGCAGGAGGGGAACAATGGAGATTTAAAGGAGAGAGAATAAGAGAGAATAAGAAAAACATATGAAAGGATATAGAAAAGAGAAGAATTACTTCAACAATGGAGAAAGATAAAATATGTCCAATTTACAAAGGAGGGGATAAGAGGGAAATTAAAAACTACAGGAGGATAAGCTAACAAACGTAGGATACAAAGTGTATAGTGAGATTCTAAGAAAAAGCTAGAAAGAGAAGTAGAGAAAAAAATTAATTCCGGATTGGCAGATGGTCTTCAAAAGAGGAAGAGGTACTATCAATTGTATATACGTATTAAAACACTTGATTAATAAACAGAAAAGAAAGGAGAAACATGTTCGCTATTTTTTGGATTTGAAGCCCGCGTTTGACAAGGTGGAAAGAGGTTTGTAGTGGGAGAGAATAAGAAAAAAAAAAGAATCAGTGAGGATGTAATAGATGCGGTGGAGGAAATTTATGAGGACACGACTTGCAGAACCAGAGTGGGAGGGTGAATGGGGAACAAGTTTAAGACGGAAGAAGACTGAAACAAGGATATCCGTTAAGTCCGTGTTTATTTTCTTTATATATTGGGGATCTAGAAGAGGAATTGGAAAGAAACCAAGTAGGAGGAATAATGGTAGGAAGAAGAAAAGTATGGGTATTGGCGTATGCGGACGACGTAGTTGTGATAGCAAAAGTGAAGAAGATATGAAAGGGGTAATAAAAACTCTAAGGAAATACTTAAAAGAGAAAAGTTAGAGGCAAACGTGAGCAAAACAAAATCATGGAATTTAAAAGGAAGAAAGAGAAAGAAAGAAAGTATCATGGCATTGGGGAGAGGAAGAAATAGAGATTGTGGACAAATACAAGTATTTAGGATATGTACTAAAATACGATAATAAGGATAGTGAACCCATAAGGGAATTGGAAAAAATAGGATATATGATAATTGGACAAGTGTGGGGAATAAGAAAGAATATTCGAAAAGATTTTGAAAAAGACGGTGGTTATTCAAAAGATAGTCAAAACAGTGATGATGTACGGTGCAGAGGTGTGGGGATGGAAGTAATGGGTGGAACTAGGAGGTATACAAGAGAAGTACTGGATGTGGATATGGGGATTAGAAACGGAAACACCAGGGTATATAGTACAAGAGGAAGCAAAAAAGAAAAGATAAGAACCGAAACGGGAAGAAGAGCGGTGAGGTATGAGGAAAAATGGAAACAAGAAAAGATATTGAAATATTAATCGAATGTTGGAAAGAGATAGAATTTCAAAAATAAAATATCAAGAAAGAAAAAGAAGATTATTCTACGAAAGAGGAGGTTATGTGGGAGAGGAGATAAATAGATTGAGGAGAGAAAGAAAAGTTTGGAGGCAGAGTTAGTGAGAAGAGATCAAGATAAGCAATTTCAAGAGAGAAGATTGAGAATAAAAGCAGGAAAATATAATGAAAAGTATTGCGAGATTATTACAGAAGGGATACTACGTTATATAACAGGAAATGAAGGACTGAAAGAGATAACGATTGCAAGATTTAGAATTGGAAAGGAAGAAAGAGAAAACAAATATTGGTGGAAGGACGACGATAGATTGTGCAGACTTTGCGGAGATGGATGGGAGAACTTGGAACACATGAAAAAAGGATGCAATGAATTGAGAGTGGAAGGAATAGATAAAAGGATATTGTTAAGGGATAATGGGGAAGGGATCAATTGGATGAGGAAAGTAATGGAGAGAAGACAATGAATGAAAAAACAGGAAATACAAATAATTAATTTAAATTGAAAAGTCAATAAGTTATTGTTATTTTATAATAATAATTTTTATTCTCTTATTGTAATTATGTGTAACCGAATTCTTTTGTTTTTGTAAAGAGCAAAATAAATATCTATTCTATTCTAATTTATTAAAACTAGACTCAGTCACGCTAACTGTGACAAAGTATTCCCATCCAATACATGCCCAAACAACCGCCTAAGTAGAAAACCAATCTCAAATATATTTCTGATAAACTTTGTGATGAGAGAAAATTGTTCTTTTGCTGCTTGTTCAACTTAGGATACATTGTTTTGGAAGTTAAAAACGGTTTGTATGCTCCGAGTAAGATAAACCCCAATTAAAAACCAAGGAAAGACGTAAGAGAATCAATTAAAAAAACTAAGTACCTGTGGAAAAGTCGACTAAATTGTTCTACTCCAACAAGTAGAAATTCCACAAGGAACCGAACAAGATCTAACATCAGACAATACAAAGAAACGAAAATTCATAATAAAAGGTATGAAACTGAAGTTATCGTCAAGGACAAGGTAACCAATGAAATTCCAACCCAAAAAAAAACCAACGAACGCCCTCTGAGAAACCGCAAAAAACTGTAAGTCGACAAAATTAATGAGCATAAGTAAAATGTGTGTCTTGCAACATCTCATGTAAACATTGACACGTGTGAATACTATAAATTAAGAAAAATGCGCGTGTGTGCTTTTGTACAAGTTATTCTTGGCTTTATCGACAACGTGTGTTTCAAGCATTAAAGCTATCACTTAGATAGCGCTTTGCACTTTAACACACACATGTCGTTACATTTAAAATTAATGATATTGGTGCATTGTAGTTATTTCACAAGACCTACTAGTCAATGGTATCGTGTTGCTTTGATATTGTTTTTACCCCTCTTACGAGGTGGAAGGTGAAGGTGGGTATTGCTGTGCTTAGGGACTGTGGGGTATCAACGTGAGAAAGTGCGAGAGGTTTTGGTTTCCGTAATCTTATGTCTTACCAGACAAATTACCTTTTGAGGGCCGTTCAGGAAGGTATAAAAACCGAGGCAAAAGTAACCAGTTGCCTATATCATCCATTAGTAAATCCTTAGTCGTAGGCACTGCAAAACTACAGACCGAGTCAAAACGTACTAGTTCTTTTTTTTAGAAATTTTGGGCAAAATTAAAGGATTCTTCCTTTCTTTTCTTCACTATCGCTTTGGGTAAACGTGTTTCTTAAGATTTCAGAGCCACACTCTATAACTGTAGGAGTTTTTATTAGTTTAGTGTTAAATACAATTATGGGTGGGAGGAAATTATTTTGAAAAGAAGTAGTAACAGACTTTGTGGGTGGAATTACGTTGGGAGACTCGACGGCGCGATTTTCTATCTGTCGCGAGGGTCTATAGACAAGATGACTCAGTGCTAGTCACATTACATTAGCGTTGGCTATGAAAGCTATAACCATTAACATTTTATTAGTTTTTAAGTCATATCCTACATTTTAAACCGTTTTGTGTGGATTTTTGTTTTTTCTTAACCTGTTTTGTCTTATCTTGTTTGGTTTCTTGTGGAATTTTTTCTTATTAGAGTAGATCGATTTAGTCGGTTTATCTTGATCCTTAATTAGAGTATCTTACTCCGAATTCTTCTACAAGTGTTTTTGTTTGAATTATAACTGGTTCATGGGTACTGTCGTTGATTGAAATATTGGTAAAGATAGTCAACCGCTTGTATTTGCTTGTATCACGGATGCAATTCACATATGCATGTTGGGTTGCGTTTTTGTTTACTTTTTCACCTGTACTGAAGCGCTAAGTTATAATGTGTACGATTCTTGAAATAGAATAGTTCAATTTATTCCACCGTTGTAAAAATGGCGCAACATACAATCCGTAAAATTTACTTTTGTCAATACAATGTTGCAATGTTTTCAAATATTTAGTAAACGTATTAACTAGTAATTAAAAGTGACGAATTTTTCATTTATGAATAATACCATTGATGATACATATCTTGGATTTTAATGACAATGTTTTTTTTAATAATTTACTAAAATACATGCGAAGCGTTATTTGTTAAAACAGTTTGGTTTGGTCGGTGTTAGATAAATAAGAAACAATTATTTTACAAATTATGCTTGCACTTTATTTTTTAACTTGCAAATAATAATGTTGACATTTGTTTGTCATTTAATAACTTCGTTAGGAATAAAGTAGAACATACTGGGAGAAATACCACTAGAGTTCAGAAACGCAAAATTATTGGTTTTTGTATCTACTTGTTTTACGTGTTCAGTTGAAAAGGATTTTAAATAAAAATTGGTTTTCAATTTTTCAATTCAAAAGGCAACAAGTTACCGTGTTTTTTAGGGAAAGTGGGTTCCACTAGACCTTCAAATTTAAATTCACTTGGTAATAAAACCTATTCCTATTACTTCTAAAAATAAAAGTACTAGATTTTAGCTTGAGGTGTGTTGTCTCCCGACGCGGTGCGGATAATACGTGTATAATACACTATTCTTTTCTGTGACGAAATAAATGACGATTTAATATTGAAAAATCATATTACAATAGAATTAGAAAATTATTGAGGGAAATTTGGTGTTAAAAAATAGTACTCACTTTTTTCCCGAGGAAAAAATAATTTACGAAAAGTGACACTTTGTTATCTGTTAGTAGAGATAAAAAGTTAGGATTTTACTCTTTGAAACTGTATCAAAATATCATGGTTTCGAATTAAAATAGTTTAATTAAAGTAAAAATAGCTCATTAATAATAAACATTGTTTCAAAAATTACAATTCCAACTGATCTAAAATAATAGTAATAATTTACAAACAATTTACACATAAATAATAACGTTACCTAATACAATGCTATACATAAAACATATCCAAACATTTACACTTATTTATGCAGATAATATTCTTATTTTTACGGTGTGGTTTGTGACATCACTGTAATTATAGGTATTAGAAATATGTTTATTAGCCTCCCACTTTAAGGTTCGATATAGTTTTATTTTAACCAACTGATCGATAATTAACAGTTTATGAGTGTCGTATTCTCTGAACCATGAATTCACACTGCTGTTGAGACATTTTTTTATACGGAGTTTAATTTTTTCCAATAAACCATAATCTGTTTTAAAAAGATGAAATTCTTCAATAAAAAGTTTCAATAAAAAAAACACAAATTTTGAGAATTCGGGTGATGGTCTTTGTAAGTATTTAATTCCATCAGATTTGCTGTAATCTTTATATAGTATTTTGTAAATGTTATTACCATTGTTATTAGTAAAGCTCAGGAAATACATACTTAAAACCAATCTTGATTGTAATATTTTCATTGTAACAAATAAACAGATAATCATTAAGCTTTGCATAGATGCTTCTTTAATGCGTTTATCATATCTTAAAATATAAGTACACCTAAAGTTGATATTGAAACAAATGTATTACGAGGAGTCTTCCGGATTATCGTTTATGAGTCACATTCCTTATCGGCTTAGTCAGAAATTCTACAATTGCATACTTTTAGCAACACCTTTAGTAAATGAGTAGGCTTGTTATAATATTGTTTAGATGCAAACAGTTGAGTACGTTAGATTGTAATATAAGAAAATTCAACATTCGTTCCAACATAAAAGGGATAGCGTTTCTATGTTAAAAATTTTAATTTCAATGACCAAAATTTAGAAATTTACTTGCGTAAGCCTAATAGATTTTAAAACATTTTCAACGGATAAACGATGTTAATGTAATAAATATATGAGTATGGAATTTTCAAAAGTATTTAAAGAAATTGTTTTTTTTTTGGAGAACATTTTTCAACGATTTCTTTACGAAATTAATACTTTTAGATCTGCAGGTTTTTTCATAATAATAAACTTTATTCACATGTGTATGTATACAATCTTTGTACATATATGTTGCTACGGTTAATTGAAGAAAGATAAGTGTTGCCGGCAGCCGAAGAGTAGGGCGTGGGTGAGAAAAAGGATCCACCGCTTCTTCAGAACTGTCTTGAATTAAACCGAGGGCGCCATAGTCCTAATGCGTGGATACAAACCTGCTTCCGAACTAAAGAAACAGACGCAACAATCAACCGTAACAAATTAAAGGAGCAATAAATACAATAAAGAGAGAGAGAGACACATGTAACCTACAAAACGTTATATTTAATAACACACCATAAAAAAAAGGAACAGGGCACAATTTAAATATATATCCCTTTACAATTTAAGTTAATTCTACGAAGCGTATTCGTTCGTACTCCTATATATATTCGTACACAAAAGAAGGAAACAATATATAATTAATAGCAAGTTATTAATTTATGTGGTACGCCACTGGCGTTATATAATCTAACAAGATGGCGACGTGACCCCCACCCGTACAATACGAAGGTGTATTTAGTGTTCGCAGTTGCAATATTTAGCAAAAAAGTATCGGAGATTTAGGTGTTTCCCAAAAGAGCGCTCTTCCGTGGTATTACACTTCTACTCTAAAGATCCCCAAGCAATGGTGGGTAAATGAAGCAAGTTCGCGCCTTTACGGTACACATTCGTGTATAGATTGGGCCAATATATGCGCCACAACAAGTTAATTAATTATATTGTAGTGAATTAACAGAAAAAGATTATAAATACGTGAACAAATACGTTTCGAGTTCCAAATATTTAACTGCACTTAAGGTGCCAAGACAAGTTGTACTTATTTAGGTGTTACGCTTGAGACGTTTTCGGTAGCAGTGTGACGTCCCGGAGATGGTTTGTTTTCAGCGTAGAAGTATAACTAGAAAGATCTGACCTTATGTTGTAGATAGAGGTTTACGATGTTGACACACAGGAGGAGATACAGATATGTGGTGTCGGTGCCGGCTGCGGCGACCCCTAATTTCGGTAGGATGTCCCGTACTTCAGCAATCTTAACAGCGAACCCCAAGTATGCGACACACGCAGCGACAAGACAATAACAGGTAGAAAGAGATCCCACGATGAATTTAATCAGCCAGGTAATTGGTTTTGTTTAGGTCAAAAGAACCTTTACAGCCGAGTAATTTTAATCCCGGAGTACTCGCCTTATCTGAAAATTATGCACGGTGTAACGTTGAGGAAGCCATGAAGAATATTTGTCGTACCTGAATGCAATCGAGCGACCATTAGAAGCAATTAGTACACGCATCCGTCCTAAGATAAACTTCGGAAAATCGAGTAATCAATCCTTTCCCCAGCTAAAATATACCGCTATACATTGAAAGTTTGCAGGGTCCTATACATACCACTAGAAAATTTGACGGAATTACGATTAAGCACTCAGATGAAGGCAAATTTGAATTTCATGTAGCACGACGTGATGGTGGTTGTCACCAGGCGGAAATTGAAGAAACCGAAAATGTATTGGCCAATTAGGACAACGCGGAAGTTGAATTCTGGGAATTAAATCCCCAAAAATTTTCGTTAAGGAGCGAATACGGAGAAATGTCGCGTTTACACCTCGACTCCTTGCATTGGGTGTTGCCTAACTCACAGTGACCGTTACAAATTCCCCCCACACAAAACTTCAAGCCCGCGCAGAAGGATAAACATAATCCGCTGCACCATACATAATCCAGAAAATTAACATCCGTAGGTGTTCAGAAAAAAAAAGGAATCTCCAACATGAGCGACATATAACCAAAGATACCCACCCCACACATATAAAAACCTAATGAAACCCAACCCCTAAGAGAGAGACGGTTTGTTGAACTAAGAGTAGCTGATCTGATGAAATCTGTTCAAAACTCGCATGAAGCGTTTGGTGTATCCAGCAACAAAGTCAAGCAACGACCAAGAAAAAGAAAAGGATAACACCAAGAGATTGAACGCCCACAAAAACTCGCAATTAGCGATTTCCGAGAAGCAAGGTAAAGAAAACGTGGGTCATCCAACAGTATCTCAACCAACCTTACTAAACCCAGTCAACAGAAAATATTATTATAGTAAAGTTTGAAGTTTGGACAAGCGTCCAGGACAGAGCCCTAAAAACCAATGAAACCCCAACCCAAATTAAAACAATACCACCCTGAATTACCCCAAAATAAGGTACCCTAGGAAAGGTTTAAGGTAAGATAGGAATAAGGATAAGGCTGAAACCCAAATACCAAGAGGTTAGGATAAACCCTAGGAAATTATTAAGATCGGGCATTTCCCTAGCGGCGTGCATGTCGAATGGGTGGCACCAGGCATCACTCCCACCAAGACCCTCGCGAAGGATGGAAACTCGCGTCATTGGGCCCCAGTGAAAATCCACCCCCTCGCCATTCACGACCCTTAGTACTGAGCCTTCCCAAAATAAAGTCCTCCCACCCAGGAAAGGGATTTAGTCTTGGGCCGATACTCCCCGACACCACAAGACTAATGGATATGCAGTTAAAGAGTGCGACTCTGAAAACCGAGGATAAACCCCCCAACCCTATAGCATAATGGAAGAATGAAAGGAAGGATCCCAAAATTTTTGCCCAAAAATTTCCAAAAGTAAAAGACTGGAACAAGTCAACAGTTTGAGGTTCTGCAGTGGCTACGGCCAGTGATCCATTGACGGAGGTTAAGGGCGAACGGTTTACCCCTGCCCCAGATCTTGCTCGCCCCAGTACGGCCCCCTAAGGGTTGGTGTGCCTGGTAATGAAACAAGGGTACCAGAAACAGGAGCTCCGACTCCCCCTCACGCCAACACCCACTGAAACCCCCAGCCAAAGCGGTACCTCTTACGCAAGAAAGAAAGAAGGAACAGATGATAGCAAAGACAAGGAAAAAGGAAATACTCTATCCCTCCTCGAGAGGACAGAGAGCAACAAAACGACGTTCACACAAGACAAGACACATTCAGGTGTCTGAATTCGGCTTTGAAAGGATTGCCAAACTGGCGAAGACGTACACCAACGAGCCATATAGGAGAGGGCGTTCAATCCGTCACGGGATCGGGAAATCACGGTACTCCCACAACTACGTGAACTCATGAAACTAAGTCTCGAAGCTCGAAATCCAATTCAAGGTCAAATTTTTGGTATTATTTACCTGAGAAGGTCCAATCCCTACGTGCCCAACCAACCTACCCATATCACATGGAATTCTAACGAATGTGAACCATTATGGTTCCAGAAAAAAATTAAATATAACTATGAGCTAACTCAATTAGAACTGAGTCAGTATATCATTAAGCTCGCCGAAGCGGTTTGGTATCTCCCCAGAAAAAGAAAAGAAAACCCAACAATCTTGATGCATTGTCAACAAGAGCAGGAGCACGCTCAACTTGAACTCAAGTCAACAGGCATCCCCAAAAAAATAAAGCTTCTCAAACCAAAAACAAAAGAACCTGTATCTACGTATATACAGTTCTCGCAGAAAGAAAATAAAGATATACGGGAGAGCACCAAATAAATCAGAGATTTCGATGTAAATCGATCATAATGTCGTGTAGCTAATAGAGCCAGAAACCATCGATAATCTCATTAATAACCAACCTACAGTAAGGCAGAAATAAAAGAAATTTATTCAGCAACAATATAAGAGAAAATACGAACTTCTCCTTACTAGAAAGAAGATAGTCCGAGCAAATTCGTTAGAAACCCGTGGAAAAAAAAATAATACAGATATGATAAAATCAGCAAAAGTAAATAGTCAAGTAAAATAAGTCGTGTCCAAGTAGAAATCCAGTCATGAACCGTGTCTTCTAGCTGGCAGTACAAGCAAGTTTACGACGCTTTTTTCCGTCTAGGATAAAGTAAAGAGTGATTTAAACAATTAGGCTCCAGCACAGCAAGTTCAGCATTAGCCTCTTCCGAATTCGAGAGAGGTTCTGGCTTAAGGTCTTTCACGTGCCACGTACCTAGTGACTTTCCTAAAGAATCAGCTAGTTCATACGTCCAGGGAGACACGACAGTTTTCACCGTGAACGGGCCTAAGAATTTAGGTGCGAGTTTCGCGTTGAAATGCTTCGAAGCGTCGGATAGTTGGAAGTTACGACGCCACGCCAGATCACCCACGTTATACTTGACATGTCGGCGGCGTAAGTTATACCTATTTCGGGTAGTTTCATAGGCTTTCCGAAGGCGTTGAAGTATATATTCCTGGATAGCCGCGTAACGTCGAGTAGACACACTATGATCAGGTTCTGAGTCAGTTGGTTCAAGACGTGATTTATTGAAGAGATTGCCAGAGATGACATGTTCACGACCAAATAGAGCAAAGTACGGGGTACATCCAGTCACTTCGTGTTTCGCCGAACGAACTGCACATCCAATGTGAGGAGCTTCACATCCCATTTCCGCTGGTTGTCCTTAACATAAGACGCTATCATGGTCTTAAGAACGCGATTTATCCGTTCAGCCGGATTTGCTTGCGGATGGTATTTGGCAGTATATAGGATGGTGCAATGATAGTTCTCACACATTTGAGTGAATTCACGACTGCGGAACTGTACTCCGTTGTCAGAAATAAGGTACTGCGGCACTCCAAATAGTAAAAACACCTGTTCTTCCAGGATTTTAGTAACCGCAGCAGCAGTAGCAACACGCATAGCAAAGAAAAGGGCAAATTTAGAGAAACAATCGGCAACCACAAACACGTAACAATTGCCTTTAGAAGAACGAGGAAGCGGCCCAACAATATCGCAACATAAAGTTTGCCACGGTCCCGTAGACGAGCACGAGGGCAAACATTCCAGGAGGAGCTGCTTGAGATACCTTATTGGAAGAGCAAGTAGAACAACGGCGGATATAGCGAGCCACGTCTGCACGTAATCGAGGCCAGTAATAATGTTGCAGAATTCTTGCGGTTGTCTTAGTTACTCCACCATGGCCAACAACTGGAGGATCATGGTTCTCCTGAATGATGCGTCTCCTTTGTTCAGCCGGAACGACTAACTTCCATTCATCATTCGGATCCACCATAGAAGTGGTAAAAGAACTAGTCACTCTGCGATATAAGATGTTATTATCGACAGACCAATGAGGCAACTTGTGAGGTGTTGTGAGTACACGATTCAGTAAGTTATTATACCATTTATTTGTAGTAGGTAAGTCAAGACCAAGAGAAGAAGGAACAGCTAAGGAATCCAAGATGAGGAGAGGTGGTTTTCAGCTTCATCACCAACAGCAGGAACAGCACGAGATAACGCATCTGGCACAACGTGGTCTTTGCCTTTCCTATGTCTGACGGTGAAGTCATACTCTTGGAGTTGTGGGACCAACGAGCAAGACGACCAGACGGACTCTGCAAACGGTTAAGCCATACCAGCGAGTGATGGTCAGTAATGATGGTGAAGTGAGAGCCCTCAATATACGGTCTGAACTTAAGAATGGCGAATAAGACTGCAATACATTCTTTTTTCCGTAGTACTATAGCGCCTCTCCGCTTTAGTTAAGGAGCGACTGATGTAACTGATAACCTTTTCCCCTCAGGCGATTCCTGACTAAGGACAGCACCCACGCCAAAGTCCGAAGCGTCAGTTTGAACAACAAATGGCAGAAAAAATTAGGACAAGTCAGGATAGGAGCAGAAACTAAGTGTTCTTTAAGAGAAACGAAAGCAGATTGACATTCCGGTGTCCACACAAACAAAGCATTTTCCGAGTAAGAGCAGATAAAGGAGAAGTAAGAGAAGCGAAGTTCGGTATGAAACGGCGATACCAGCTAGCCATGCCAATCACGCGTCGCACTTCGGTGACCGTGGTCGGTATAGGAATGTTAAGTATGGCAGTCACCTTTTCTGGATCCACCAGCAACCCATTTTTATTCACAACGTAGCCCAAGTATTTCAACTCCGAACGACAGAAATGGCATTTTCCTGATTTAATGTCAAACCGGCAGCAAATAATCGTTTCAGAACTTTTTCCAGTACTCGAAGATGTTCGTCGAAAGTTGGTGTCGCGATAACAATATCGTCCAGGTAGGCGAAGCAAAACGGTTCCAGCTCTGCACCGATAATTTGGTCGATCAGCCGCTGAAAGGTTGCAGGAGAATTATGCAGACCGAACGGCATTCTAGTAAATTGGAACAATCCACGATGAGGAACAGTAAAGGCAGTAAGCGGTTTGGATTCAGGAGTTAAAGGAATTTGCCAATAAGCAGAACGAATGTCCAAACTCGAGAGAAATCTAGCATCCCGTAAGCGATCCAAGATAGAAGTGATATACGGCAGAGGATAAGCGTTGCGTTCCGTGACCTGATTTAGCTTCCGATAGTCAATGCAAAACCGATAGGAGTTGTCTTTCTTCCTAACCAAGACCACAGGACTGGACCATGGACTGGTGGATGGCTCTACTACACCTAACTGTAGCATCTTGTCCAGTTCTTCATTGACAATCCGAGATAGTACTGGTGATAGAGGATAGTACCGTTGTTTAATTGGCTCAGCCTTGGTATGGATACTGTGTTGAACGAGCTGGGTACACCCTAGACCAGATGGCTGTAAAGAAAAGCTGGCAGAGATAGCAGCCTCTAGCGAAGACTGTTGCGACCTTGATAAGTCGTCTTTGATGTTCAGCGCACTCGAATGAACCGCATGTCCAACCGCATCAGTACCAAAGGACCAATGACCCTTGCTGAAATCTGGTACGAAGGCCATCGCCTTCCAAAAGTCGATCCCCAATATCAACCCTTGAGAAATCTCAGGAACCACTAAGGTTTCTATTACCTTGGTTTTTCCCTCTAAAGTATACGGAAGAGAAACAACACCCAAAATGGCACATTGTCCACCATTAGCCACGTTACAAAAAGTCGAAGTAGATTTTTAAGGACACCTTAAGGGACTGAAGCAAGTGCCAGCCGATACTTCCTAGTATCGTCCTAGAAGATCCTGTATCCAGTAAGGCTTTAAAAGGTATGCCCAGCACTGATACGTTAAGAAAAGGTCGTTCATCACCACGAACGCTAGCAAAAATAAAGTTAAGTAACAATTGTTGAGAGTGGTCTAGATCAGTAAAAGAAGAATCCGAGGTTGAGAGAGAAGTAGAACCTACGACTCGGTCCGAGGGTTCTGACGTGCGTTTCCCTGCGGCGAACATTGGGAGCACTTAGAAGCTTGGTAACACCTGCCTTTCCACAGCCAAAACAATGAAGGTTCTGTGGGTTTGGACAACGAGGAGAAACATGTCCCGTATTCCCGCAATTCCAGCAACGTACAGGTCCCTGTAGAGTTGAGAGGCCTAGAAGGAATAGTCGAAGAGACCGAAGAACAAAAGAAGTATTCAAAGAAGAAGTTTCTGGAGCGACGTAAGCTAGGTTAGGTTCCAGCAAAGAAGTCACGCGTCTAGTAGGTGGTGGTTTGAAAGATTGGGTTAAGAATTGACTATGCTCAATCTTTTTCCCAAGCGACAATAGATGCGAGATGGTTGAGACATCATGAAGAGCCAAGGCCGTTTGGAAATATGGCGTTAGATTGCGCCTGATTATTCGGATCTGTTGTGGTTCCGATAATGGTTCACTCAACCGTGAGAAAAGGCTTTGCATAGTAGCCAAGTATATCCCAAACCCTCATGAGCACCCATGGTTCGTGCCTTAATTTCGTCCAGCAATCGATCGTTGTAATCCACCGGAAGAAACTCCGCTTGTAGTAAACGCACCACATCCTTCCACGAAGACAGCGATTGTCGATGAGCCCTGAAGAGAAGAAGAGCTTTTCCAGTTAAGAGTTCTGGAGCACCATGAAACAATTGCGTCAGAGAAATTCCCCTAGCCGTGCTTAATTCCTCCAAGCGAGTAAGAAATTCAGAAAGAGATGTTTTACCATCCCCAGAAAAAGTTAAGTTTAGTTTCGCTGTAGCAACAGATTTAGAAAAGTAGGAAGCACTACAAGAGGCAACAGGTGTTGGTTCTGGTTCGACATCAGACTCCGATGATAGTTGGTCAGGGGTTCACCTTCGTCCTCAGTAACCGTTAATTTAGGACTAGAAGTAACAGCTTGACTGAACCCAAAGTAGTATGCCGATGCTTCTTGATCATAGAGTCAATAGTGTTATGAAGATCGGTAAGAGAAAGTAGAAGAGAATTCCTATTGGCAGCTTGTTCTGTCGAGGTGGCAACCATCAGCTTGCACCTGCGAATAGTATGAGTCCAAAGGTAGAAAAACGAAGAAATTCCGAAGTTGTGCTGTCACCAGTGAAATTATCAACGAACGTACGAAGCTCCCCTAAAGAGACATTTACCGCAGTTACATCGGTTTCATACTCGATGCTGTATTTAATTTCGGATAAAGATTTTTCCGCTTCCAGCTGAAGAGCACTACGGACCAGTTTCCGAAGACCCTCCACCGAAACGTCAGCACTAAGTCCCCTAGAAGCTAACTCGTATCGCAGTTCGTGTTGTTTAAGGCGATTGACCTCGAATTTCCACACTTTCGGCATTTTAAATAAAATCTCCTAGCTTCCAATACAAAAAAGAATAAACTCGAACCCACAACAACAAGTAAGCAAGAGAAAACAGTATTAAAATACTAACCCTAGAATAATAAAACAATTTTAAGTAAATGTCCTATTACTGATCAAACTGATAGTAATAAGGAAAGCAAGCAATAGCACTAAGTACTAGAGAGAGAGAGAGAAAATAAAAATTTCCAAAGAGAATCGAACGACAAGTAAAGAAAAATACTCGAGCAACCTTGACTGATAATCCGATTTCACAAAAAGAAAGAAACGAGAAGAAAATCGAGCCCCACGTTGGGCGCCAATTTCTTGCTACGGTTAATTGAAGAAAGATAAGTGTTGCCGGCAGCCGAAGAGTAGGGCGTGGGTGAGAAAAAGGATCCACCGCTTCTTCAGAACTGTCTTGAATTAAACCGAGGGCGCCATAGTCCTAATGCGTGGATACAAACCTGCTTCCGAACTAAAGAAACAGACGCAACAATCAACCGTAACAAATTAAAGGAGCAATAAATACAATAAAGAGAGAGAGACACAAGTAACCTACAAAACGTTATATTTAATAACACACCATAAAAAAAGGAACAGGGCACAATTTAAATATATATCCCTTACAATTTAAGTTAATTCTACGAAGCGTATTCGTTCGTACTCCTATATATATTCGTACACAAAAGAAGGAAACAATATATAATTAATAGCAAGTTATTAATTTATGCGGTACGCCACTGGCGTTATATAATCTAACAAGATGGCGACGTGACCCCACCCGTACAATACGAAGGTGTATTTAGTGTTCGCAGTTGCAATATTTAGCAAAAAAGTATCGGAGATTTAGGTGTTTCCCCAAAAGAGCGCTCTTCCGTGGTATTACACTTCTACTCTAAAGATCCCCAAGCAATGGTGGGTAAATGAAGCAAGTTCGCGCCTTTACGGTACACATTCGTGTATAGATTGGGCCAATATATGCGCCACAACAAGTTAATTAATTATATTGTAGTGAATTAACAGAAAAAATTATAAATACGTGAACAAATACGTTTCGAGTTCCAAATATTTAACTGCACTTAAGGTGCCAAGACAAGTTGTACTTATTTAGGTGTTACGCTTGAGACGTTTTCGGTAGCAGTGTGACGTCCCGGAGATGGTTTGTTTTCAGCGTAGAAGTATAACTAGAAAGATCTGACCTTATGTTGTAGATAGAGGTTTACGATGTTGACACACAGGAGGAGATACAGATATGTGGTGTCGGTGCCGGCTGCGGCGACCCCTAATTTCGGTAGGATGTCCCGTACTTCAGCAATCTTAACAGCGAACCCCAAGTATGCGACACACGCAGCGACAAGACAATAACAGGTAGAAAGAGATCCCACGATGAATTTAATCAGCCAGGTAATTGGTTTTGTTTAGGCCAAAAGAACCTTTAAAGCCGAGTAATTTTAATCCCGGAGTACTCGCCTTATCTGAAAATTATGCACGGTGTAACGTTGAGGAAGCCATGAAGAATATTTGTCGTACCTGAATGCAATCGAGCGACCATTAGAAGCAATTAGTACACGCATCCGTCCTAAGATAAACTTCGAAAATCGAGTAATCAATCCTTTCCCCAGCTAAAATATACCGCTATACATTGAAAGTTTGCAGGGTCCTATACATACCACTAGAAAATTTGACGGAATTACGATTAAGCACTCAGATGAAGGCAAATTTGAATTTCAGTAACACGACGTGATGGTGGTTGTTACCAGGCGGAAATTGAAGAAACCGAAAATGTATTGGCTAATTAGGACAACGCGGAAGTTGAATTCTGGGAATTAAATCCCCAAAAATTTCCGTTAAGGAGCGAATACGGAGAAATGTCGCGTTTACACCTCGACCCCTTGCATTGGGTGTTGCCTAACTCACAGTGACCGTTACAATGTGTTTGTCATGATGGTATAACCATTGTTATAACCTTACGTAAGAAAGATACAAATAAATATTATTACATTGAACAATTAACAAACAATAGAAAAAAATATATAACAAAGGACACACATTTAATTAGTACGTCGACAAAAATCAATAAATTCTTGTATATTGTAGAACGCATGTTTTGTTTGTTTGTCAACATTGACTCAATGCACCAATATTTTAATCAACGGCATGATGCATTGGCAACAATGTCGTGCCTTAGCATAAACTATCAGCAAAATTACAGTTTTCTATTTCACATTTATCGGCGATACTGTTCTGTAAATTCTACAATACAATTGACGTATTTTCTTAGCACAAAGCAATACTACCGACCTCTGATGTTTAGAACAAATTTCGGGGTCGCATAATCCAGTAAGGTTGACTATCTTTACCAATATTTCAATCAACGGTACTGTGCATTATCATCTCCTTCTTATTAACGCCCGCACCAAGTATAACATTGATCTTTGCGACAGTGTCACTAAAATCACTTAGATAAACATTAGACTTCTTTGTTTCAGTAATCTACAGTTTACACAAATTCTTGATATTTATCCACAAATCATTTCTTGTTTAATAATACAGGTAATGCTAATTCATACATATAATCTAAACTTGATATGCGTACTTTGAAAATAAGATTGGTGCGGTACGCCTTATTTCAACGCAGCCACTTCAAAACCGCTATCTCAACACCGCCGCTTCGACGCGAGCTTATTTCGACGACACTCATTTTGACGTCAGTTCATCTCTACGCGAGCTCATCTCCACGCCGGCTCATCTTGGCGAGAGCCCATCTTGACGTGAGGTTATATTTGCGCTAGTGAGTGTTACGTTTTGTATTTTTAGTTTGGTTGTAACTGCAAACAACGGATGTGATTGATATTTGATTTTTTTGAAGTGTTACAAAAATTAAAATAATAACTATTACTATTATATATAATAACTGTTCCGTCGGATTTTTTTGCCGCCTTTTTTTTCGTAGCTTTACATTCTGTCGATTTTTTGTCTAAAACTTTTTTACTGGTTTTTATATCCCGGTTTTTTATTCCGCTTTCAGAATTTTGAAATAGACAAAATCGGCTAATGTCCGAAATTTTCACTTATAATTGCACAAGAAGTTTGCATTTTGCCGAGTACATTTGGGTGTTTTAATGAAAATCTATTGTCTAGTAGTTTGAAAGAATAAGAAAACTAGAACTTTAAATCAATAGAGACCGCAATAATTAATTAAAAATATTAAAGTTAAAAAACACTAATGCATTTGTTATAATTTAATTTTTTTGTTCTATAAGTTTTATTAGAAGGGTACGGTAATTACGTGTCTTTTAGATAACAATATCTTTACTGTTAATAATGCCAAAAAATAAAAGTTTTGGTAAGTATATATTATCGGAAACTTTTTATTTAAACATATTGTTTGCGATATGAACAAATGTTGAGTACGTTGTTATTTTTTACTAAATTTTACGGCAAAAAACTAATAAATTTAAGTTTTAAACAACTTTGTCTTCATTATGAGAAATAAACTCGCTTTGAGATGGGCTCGCGTAAAATGAGTTTGCGTGAAAATAAACTAGCGTCGAAATGAACTTGCGTCGAAATAAGGTTGCGTCGAGATAAGCTCGTGTAGAAATGAAATAGCGTCGAGATGAGTTTGCGTAGAAGCGGGGGTGTCCAGATGGTGGCATCGAAGTGGCCGCGTCAAAATAAGCTGTTTCGAAGATCGGTGAGACCCAGTATTAATTAAAACTTAAACAACATGTTGAGTATATATTATGTTTTGAATTCTAATTCTAATTGTTTGCAAGAAAACTTCATTTTAGTGGAACAGCAAATACAATGTCGTCAATCAATTGGATTTCGTCGACGATTTCAGATTGCTCAAGCTAACATGATCTACGCCTGAAATACAACCTCCGAAACATAACTCATAATTAACATCCATTATCGGAGATCGAAAAACTGACTACGAGCGTTAGCAAAAAGTTAGAAAAAAATTTTAATTAACGACAGTCATTAGACCCAAAGCTATACAAGAAGTGTATTATTATTTGTGTTTACATGACGTTCTTCTTTGGTAGGGTTTTCTTCACTCCGTGACATCCATGTTTCCTTTTGATAATATAGCCATCTCAGATATTTTTCAAAGGAATGGAACTTTAACCTGCAGCGTCTATCTGTAACCGTTGGTACAGTTTTTTGGTGTTTTCTCAGATATTTTAAGAAATTCAAATTTTCGGAAGTTTTGTGATTTTTTTCAGACCTTAATCAATAATCATCCGTTTCAAAAAGAGCAGTAAGCGTAAAATTTTTATGTTGACTTCTATTTTCTTAATTTGTGACATCAGTGTCGACTGCAAACTCGCACTATCTACTTCCACCTTTAAAAAATATAGCAATCTCTTCTCTATTGACTAATTTTTTGTTCCACGTTTACGATTTTTTTTCCAAATTCAAACTGTTTATATAAAGAAATATAATTTAATCAGCAAATAGAACATAAAATCGCGTTTCTTGGTCGTGAGACAATTGGATCAACTTACTTGTGCATGCGGACAAAACTAGTCCCAAATGGTCTTAGGATAAACTTGGTGTAGTTGTCTGCTGTAAGAGGAAAACTGTTAATGATTTCTCGAGCTTTAGACTTTTTTTGAAGTTGGTTTGAAAAAGATATTGGAACTTTTTTTTGGATTTCATATCTTCATTCTTGTAGATGTTGCAAAACTGCCTCCAGAAAAGTAACTATTCTTAAAAACCTCCACCAACTTTTTCAGTTTTTGTTGATTTGCATTGCCGAATAAATAAATTCAGTTTCTTGGACTTGAGGATTCATTATGAATTATACTGTTACTTTTGTTTGGTTGATAAGATTGCCTAATTCGTCACTCATTGATACTAAACTGTAGCATTCTTTGTGATCTCGTCAAACATCTGGTTATAAATAATGAGTTGTTAATGACTATCTTTGAGTTCACATTGTGTATCATCAATAGTCCTTAGAAAAACTCATAAATTTTATTAAACTAATGTATGGTGCTTTCTAAAATTTCTTCTTGGAATTTACATCTTGCAACAGATTTTGGAAAATAGCCAAAGAAACAACTAGAAGAACGATTCTGGCGTACACGTGTTTAATTTTTGTATTAGCCTCATACTTTACTATAAAAACTTTTTTTATAATTTAAGAACTACGTTGGTTACGAACCAAGGGGCATTAGAAATAGCCTATGGTATTTTAGATTGGTATCTCTGCATGATCGCTATATTAGACTTACTAGCCCATCCCCACAATTTGAATCTGTATGTCTATATTGGTATAATTATGGCTTTATAAAGAAGTAATTTATTTTCTAACGATAAATGTGACTTAGACCTAATAACCAGTACATCTATTATTGTTTCAACTCCATTTGCTTTCTTTTTTTGGTAATATGGTGTTTTCAGTTTAATCTACTGTCTAGGTGCAACTCGAAATATTTTATTGAGTTAGTTTGAGGAATCTCTACATGGTTTGTATAAATCGGTGGATATGGATCTACACGTAAAGTGAAAGTTACATAGGCTGGCATTTTTTTATTGATTTTAATTTTCCACTTTTGAAGCCATTCCTGGAGGATGTTTAGGTATTTTTAGAGAGTTGAAAAGGCTCGATTGATATTTGTATCAGAAGTGAGGATTACAGTGTCGTCTGCAAACATGGTCTGTGTAATATTATCTAATGTCGGCAAGTCAGAAGTAAATAACATCTATAGCAGTAGACTCAAAACACTGCCTTAAGAAACTCCTCAGTTGATAAGGTTTATAAGTAAAACTTCATAATTTACCCTTGTCCAAAATTTACGGTTGTTAAGTACGATCCCAGTAATTTCTAGAATACTGATAAGTATGTTTTAGCTTATACAGTAACTGCCAAAATAAACAGTACCGAAAATAGAAATAAATATAAAGGAAAATAATGCTCTACCAAAAAAAATTTTTCTTCCGTTGTTAGAACCATTTTAAAATCAAATTTAACTGCAGAGTACTATTAATATATCAACTAATGACAATTATGTCAAATATGACAAATCCATATTATATAAACAACTCCACAGCACTTTCTGTTTCGGTACTGTTTATTTTGGCGGATACCGTACAATAAACCAATGTGCCACACCCTATCGAAAGCTTGACGCACGTCTAAAATATAGCCGAGCGAAATTCATTGTTTTCTAAGGCTCTGTTAATAAATTAAGTTATTTGATGGCAATGCTGGATTTTGGAGTGAACTCTTTGAAAGCCGAACTGGTGGTATGGGATCAAGTCATTGGGCGTAAAATCAGGGTCAATTCTTCTAAGCAGTAATTTTTGTAATAGTTTGGAGATAGTTGAAAGCAGACTAATGGGCGTATGATTTGACGTTTGTTGGATCCTTTCGTGGTTTTTGAATTAATGTTATTTCTGCTATTTTTAGTTTATCTGGTCAGTATTGAATCTGAAAAATTGAATGAAATAGGTATGTAAGTAGCACAATACCTTTTCGGGGAAATTCCCTTCGAATTTTTACCGTAACGAGATCCATTTCGGGTGCTTTTCTAAGATGTGTATCTCTTTCTTTATTTTCTTAGGGGCAACTGAGGTTATATACTATAAAACTCCTTGGAGAAATGTTCATTAACATCACTGGTTCTTGTAGCATTTATTTTTTTTAAATTGAATCTTCAATTAACCACTTTTTAAATCTATTAAATTTCACTCCATGGATTGCACAAAATGTTGTTTTGATTGTTTTATTGACATCAAGCTTATGTTTTGGTTTTAATTACTTTTACATAAGTTTTTGTTTTTCACAAAACAAAACGATAAAACGAAAACGTGCATTAAATTCTACGAAACGAATTTATTGAAACAAATTATCAAGTTCAGTTGTATAAAGATCTAATTAAGGGTGTCCTTACATTGTTAATTACTATAATACGGATACAAAAATTTAGTTAAAAATAAACAAATTTTCGAGAGCTTAGTAACAAAGCGGGTTGCTTTTAAACAAGAAGAATTCTCGCTTCATGACATAAAATTTACGCTTGTCGATAAAAGATTGCGTTCGACGACACTTCTAAGACCATTATTCTAATTCCCTATAAAGTGGATTTTCGTCTGTCTTGCGCTCTTAGTGAAAAGCTCCAAAGACGTTCTGCCAAAATTTATTTTCTTTCAATATGTATCGACTTTGTAGGGAATTTTGTTTCGGGAAAAGAAGAAAAACTTTAACACAATTTAACTTTATGATTGATAAAATCGTCAGGTTTAAATTATAAAGAACTCTTTTGAATTATATTTATTTTAAAACAAATAAATTTAAAAATTCTTTTTTTTTCGAAGAATAACTTTCGCTTAAAATTCTTTTAACAATTCTTGTGCGAAAAGCACAAAATTTCTAAAGAACATTTTGGAATTCTAATGGAAAGCGGCGATCATATTTCACCTGCGGTCTCGTGGATAGTAGAAATTATTTTAATGCGGGTAATAAAGCCAACTCTTATTTATGGCACATTCTTTTTCCCGAGACACTTTCAGGATTTTTATTGCTCCAGCTCTGACTAAATAAAAAGAAAGATCTTGCGATATGAAAAGATATAAATATTTTTCACGCGTTTTTTATCTTCCAATTAAGTGTTTTATGTGTGTTTCAATTAATACTGGTTGGGATTAGCATACGCTTTTTTATACATCTGCGTTACGGACAAGAGCAATTTATAAAGCAGACTTAGTTGATTAGCTGGTCACGTTTGATAAACCGTAGGGGTTTACGCGTAGAAAATCTAAAACGTTCACTATATAAATTAATTTAAATGAATAGCAGTTTCAAAATTTAGATTGTTCCTAATATTCGAATACGCATATCCTCTTTAAAACTTATTGTTGTAAGGTCTATCAAATTTTATTAGCTTGTAATTTATCACAATCTGTCATAAACTACAGTGGTAGAGTATTTGCAAACTACAAATTCAATAAAATTTTCGTATCATTAAATCAATTGTCCCTCGCAGCTGATGTGGCTATAGATCCCGGGTTCGAGTCCGCGTTAACAGCAAATAGCCCGGAAGAGGACAATAAGTCGCTACCAACAGGCTGACTGAGATATATGGCCAAACGCAAAAGCTTGCAGCGCTACCACTCGGAAGGATTCACTTCAATGGTGATGAGTTTTGCGAAAGGAAACTAAGATAAATGTAGAAGATTAAATAAAATAAGCGGAAGTCAAGTCGAGGTGCAGCAGAAAATTATTCTGAAAATTGCATACCTTTATTACGTTATTACCCAATAAATCGTCGAGATAATGTCAAGACTTTATTAAGTGGTGTAACAAAGCATTTTAGATTTACTTCTGAAGCTCCTATCTTTATTATTTAATTTCTCGATCTACCGAAATTATTTAATCAATTTCGTTTAGTAAATTACTAAATTTGTTTTGTACTAATACTTATTCTTTTTAGGATAAAACGTATATATTAACCTTATAGTTTCTTTCTAGCTATGTACAATTAACAAATTTGTAGAGGTAAGTTATTACTTTGTCTTTTTGATCATTTGCGCAAAATGCCTACCACTTTTTATATTGTTTTGTGTAAACTTTGTATTTGTAATATTTTATACTTGTAATATACCGCCACTATTTTAAAATATTAAATCAAAAAATTGGACAAGCAAATTAAATAAAGTTCAACGTAAGATTTGGTGCTTTAGCAGAACACGCGTCTTTTAACAATTATCAATTTAATTTTAGTTCGCCAAAAATATTAATTAAAAACGAAAATAATCTTAAAAAAAAAGACTACTCTCAGAAAGTATAAAAATAAAACAAAACCCCAACACAATAAATTTCAAAACTGACACCTTAAATATCAACAAAATGTATCATAATGTAATCACTGATACATAAATAAATTGATAATAATGTTACGCGATAGTTTAAGTATACATAAATTGTTATTTGTAAGTTTATGTTTGTCATTGAAGTTAATTAAATGTCAGGTTTTTAAATTGTTTCAAATTTTTAATTTGTTAATTTTAAGGTACGTTTTTTTTTATTCTCGCGTTAATCCTTTAAAACTATTAATTTTGATTTTCATGCTTATTTTAAGACTGTGCATCTTATTGTTTTTTCTTAATTAAATATTTTGTAATTTTTAGACATTAACTGATAAAGCTACGGAAACGTCTTAATTAAAATTATTAAAAAAAATTATTAGTTGTTTTGTTTTCAAACAATCTGAGTCACTGAATAATTCGAATTTATAATTATAGGTATCTATTTTTCATTTCGTTTATATTAATTTAAGCTTGTATATATTCTAAAGATGACTTTAATTATTTTAAAGTTAAACTAATCAATAAATAAACAAAATTACTTTAAATACAATATAATTATTATTTACATCTAGCAATAATTTTCAAAATATTAATAGCCGGTTTGCGAATAGATTTTACTCTACATACAATTCATCAAATTTTTCAGATTTTTTGTGAGGTTACTACAGATAAATCAAGAATATGCAATACTAAGACACTTCTGTTTCCCACAAAATTCTGACAAAATATTGATCTAGTTCAGTTAATTCCGTGAAAATTGTATTGTTTTATTATGAGAAGAATTGTAAAGAGGCGCGACATCAATACTATCTTTGAACCAACCAAGAAGATTCATCAGACACTATCAGATCAACAAAAGACAAAAATACATCTCTGAGCTGATAGAGTTTACCTTGTCCTTGTGGCAAAATATTTATACAAACCAACAAGAAATTCATAGAAACTAGACTTAAAAAACATTCAGCAAACTGTCGTCTGGGATGCACCAAAAAGTCAACAGTAGCCGAACGTGAGCTTAGCAATGGAGATCACAAAAATATTCTTAGAAAGCTCTAGCAGCACTAACGATTATCATAATAGATTGGTTAGGGAGTTCATCGAGATAACCATCCAGATAACTCTAACAGCAAGGAAGAAACCCTGAAGCTCAACCAGAGCTGAAGTTTAATCCTCAAGAACACACGAACAGCACCTTACAAAAAACAGGATTTGACGGGCGCAATGCAAACCCCGCTCCCTTTGAAGCAGTATAAATACAACCTATGCAACCGACCTCATCAGCTTATATCCAACATCAAAAATAGAAGGCCCTCAGAAAAACCTGACCAGTCACGTTAGATAAACGTTAGAAAGAAATTCCAAACAACGTCGGCTATTTTGAAAAATTGCAAAGAAGAGAAATAGGTCTTTAGTTGGGTATATTTTTTCTGTTGCCATTTTTATGAATTGGTACTATTTTACTTTTTTCTATATATTTGGGACAGTACAATTCAATAAAATTAGAGGAAACAACTAATGTAATGGTTTAACAAAAACAGTGGCGCAGTCCCTTAATAGAATGCTTGGAATGTCATTAGCAGAGTTGAAAATATTTATTGAGCATTTTAAGGCTTTAAGAATATCTTCCTCCAAAAAAATTTCAAATAACAACGTTTCCAAAGACGGTGTTTGCAATATTAGGTATTTGAGAAATGTTATTGCTTTTAGTTATACGTTGAATAACTAAAAAAAATCGCCTTAAATGCATTAACAATATCAGCAGGTGACGAAAAAGTCTTACTGTTGTAAAACATGACTTCTAAAAAGACCATAATTTCTTAGGGTACATATAAGCCGTTTAGACAAATCTCTGAAAAATTAAAATTAATCATATAGAATGTAACTTTCTATGATCGCATTTTTTTTGTAAAAATAATGTTTTTACTGTTGTGAACCATACAGAGTAGTTCTTTTTATTTTGATTATGAGACTTGTATTTAAATACATAATTCATGATTGAGTTTGTTTTTTTTAACTTATACCGTGTCCGTGTTGAGTTAGAAAAAATTTAAGAGTGTTAGGAATTGATATGCTTGTGCAGATGTGTAATGCTGGATAGTGTGAATGTTCGGTTAGGTACTATACCAGAGTCAGCTTTATAAATGTGGCAACGATTGTTACCAAATACAAGATGTAGCAAGTTATTGTCCTTACTATACCTTGTGTTCCACGGAAAAGTTTATATAGACATTAACTATGTTAAATTAAAAAATTAACGTATATCTTTTTTTCTGGCTCAATTTGAACACAATATAACACCATATTATGTTGGATAGATAAAATAGAACAAATTAATGAATATTCAAACCGTATTTTACTTAACATTTATAAAGCAAACTATTTTATTTATTAACCGGATGAATTTTCATTTATTAAATCGCCTTCGTGGACGATTTGGATAGTAGTTGCCTACTATTTCTTTGAGATCCTTAACCAAGGTTCGATACCGATTCCGTTTTTTAAATTAATTTTGTTATCGATGTCATTTTAATACAATTTTATAAAGAAAAATTAACATTTTGAAAAAAGGTTAAACTCATTTTATAAAATTCTATAATAATAATAATATTGATAATAGTTTTATTAATAAAAAAAATACCGTAATCGGAATCGAACCCGGATTTTTTGGCGTAAATCATTATACAATTTTTACTGTTTTTTGTTAAAATCACATAAATTTGTTTTTATTTATCTAACTGAAAAAATATGTTGCAATATTGTGATCAAATTGTGCCAGAAAAAAGGTACGCATTAATTTTTAATGTAACATAAAAAACGCCTAAATCAACTTTTTCGTGGGACACACAGTATACAGTCATTGATGGTCGATGGTAGGTTAGACGTTTATGGAAAACGGAGCATAGAAGTAATGTGAAAATTTGGTAATTGCCATAAATAGACACGATCTATGTTTCTAAAATATTTTCCTTTTAGCGGTGTTGCCGCTTCTACTCAAAAGTAGTAACAACTTGTTAATTTTAAATGAAACACCCTATATATTATTAAACTTTTAGAATTGCAATTTCTTACTGATAATTATTTTTAAATAGTCTCCTATACCTATCTACATCGGTTTTCGAGATATTTTTTATCAAAATATGATTAGCCCAAAAATTAAATTTAGCCGTTATTTGAACACATATAAGACTTTAGATGCAGTTTGCAAAAGCCTTGTATTTAACAGCTACCTAAATAAATTTATTTTTATTTTATACAAGGCGGTTTAAAATTAATGATTTTGACGTGACATACAAAAGGTCAAAGCTTTATTTTTTCAAATGGAACACCTTGTATATTACTTGAAATTCTGATAAACTATTAAAATACCTTTAAGTTGATTTAGCATAGTGGTATAGCTGTTCGTCAAATTTTTGAAATAATCGCAATAATAATTAAAAATCACATTGTCTTCGCGTAACTTGCATTAGTTAGCCATGGAACGCTATGTAATTTGACAATTGCTCAATTATTCACTGTGTTTAACAGACGTCAAAGTTTTAATTAATTTAACTATTGTTAAAGCAAAATACATTAGCGCACCGTTAACTTTATTAATTAAATTATTGCAAAGGTGTATACCAATAATACAAAGAATTATGACAGCATGCTCCGTATGTGTATGTTTTAAATCAAAATTTTAAGATGTAAAATATTTGTATTTGTACATAAATTCTAATTTTTTTTTAAAAACAACAACAGGTTTATTATTCTTTAGTTGCAATAACAATAAAAAGTAAATAAACAAAGTATTGCAGTGTGTTTTTACTGATCATGTGGCAAATGTGATGTGGTAAAATAACATTCTCTCAATCGATAATGCATCACATTGAGCTATTTTATATAAAATTGTGACAAAAAGTATTGGTGGTAGAGACCATTGACTACCACGTGATCGACCGCCATCTTGTGTACGGACGAACTAACGGACAAACCGAAAGTGTAAATATAAACATTAAAATTAAAAATGTTGTATTATTATACATAATCTAAAAAAAACTAACAAATTTCCAATACCTAATTGAGGTCTGACTTGAACAGATTTTTATTAATTTTTTTAGAAATTGAGTTTCGAAAGTTTAAGGTGGTTTGAGAACAAAATTTGATTCGAGAACAAAAACAAATCATTTAATTTTTTTGAAACTTAAAATAGTTACAAAAAACCCTAACGGCTACAGATGTACGTGTTCAAAAATTAATTAAATTCGCAACTTTGTTTACAAAATCATTTTGAAAACAATGAAAATTTAATTTTTTCTAGTGCACCTTCATGTCAAATTTTATCTATTTTTTAAACGTACATTTGTACTATTACTAATATTATACAGTTATATGAAATACGACTTAAAATAATAAATATTGTTTTTGATTTAATTTGAAATAAAATTATCAAAGACACCCTTTAATATACCACGCCTTCAAATATCTGTTCAACTATAACTAACAATTACCAGCGAGTATAAACCTGCCTTGTTTAGCCGAAGGCCTTGTGTTAGTTTGTGTGAATGTAAATAATGAATAGTGTTATACAGGGTGTTTCATTAATCAGTACAGAAAATGAAACTGGAGATTCCTTGCAAAATTTAAAGGGGGGTTTAACATAAAAAAAATTTCCTTAAAGCCTCCCCTGAAGAGTTAGACAATCTGTAGCAATGCTAGGTAGCGTTAACGGAAATTTGTTCAAAAGAATAAGAGCCTGTATTCAAGAAAATGGTGCCCATTTTGAACACTCTCTGAAATAATATTGTTAATTTAAATTAAAAATGATAGTTAATAATAATATTGTTATTTATGTCAAACTTGCATACGCAACTTATTAATTAAAAATTCTGCAAGTTCGCTTAATTTATTTTTTGGTGAAAAGTATTGAGTTTACGTGAAATTTTTAAGAGACAAAAAGTTTTCAATTGAATTGGCCCTCAAAATCTGAATTTTAAAATTGAAAAAAAATTAGTTAAAAGTTCTGGTAAAAAACTCTAAGGGGTAGTAAGACTCACCCCTTGCAGAGAACAAAGGTGAATAAAATTATGAAATTATGGAGGCTTCTTGGTAGTAGTATTTGAATGTTTAGATTTCTTTTTTATTTCAAGTCATTTCAGAAAAAATCGATTAATGTGAATTTTTACACATCTTTAAGGGGCTGTAACTCTTCAGGGGAGGCTTTAAGGAAATTTTTTTTTATGTTAAATTTTTCAAGGAATCTCCAGTTTCATTTTCTGTACTGATTAATGAAACACCCTGTATATGGCGAAAGAAATAAAGTGACAATAAAATGCCGCAGTAGATCTGGAAGATCTTAGTATAAGTATCGTATATATGATCTCAGTATCGGCGGTAGGTATCAAGTAGTATGGTAAAGTGCTCTTATATGAGACTCCTCCTAATATAAAACCCCCGGTTATTACTGGTATAAAACACTGAAATGCAGTATCAGCGCCTTCTATCGACACATGCTCTCTCATACAATACCAATATCGTCCGCTTAATTTAGTTAGTTTGCGTTTCTGAAACAGATGTTTACAAAGTTTGCTCACGAGAGTTTTTAAGGTGCTTGATTAATTTGCAATTATCTTCATCATGGTAAGTAGTCAATTATTTTTATTTGACTTATTAGAATACAAGCAAAGGAAATTAATCCAAAAACAGCATTTTATTGCAAATAGTAAAGGATTAACCTAGAAAGTATCTATTTTTGTTTACCACGTCATTGGTTCTTAATATGAACCCTTGCGAGTTCTTATTATGAGAGAGGTCTCATATTCGGAACCGATTCTGTGAGCAGTACTGGAGTAAAGTTTAAATTTGTTTTAGGTGGAATCTCCTCAAAGGCGAAAAACGTGGGACAAAACCACATAGTGTCGGTTATTAAAGCTGTTAGGTAACGAACTATAGGCTATAAAATGGCGGCAAAGCAATTTGGTGTTCCAAAACGTTATGTAAAAAATATTGCCTTTTCTCCCAAATATTTGGTTGCAGCAACTCTTGGCAGAAAACCTACTTTAGGCAAAGAGGTTGAAACTCAACTTGATATAGACAACAGATACTTTGGCTTACGAAAGTCGGAGGTAAAAAGGTTGGCTTTTCAGTTGGCTATATCGAATAATCTTTAACACCCATTTTCAAAATCTGAAGGAACTGCCGGGAAAAAATGGCTTAGAGGATTTTTAAAACGGCACCCGGAAAATTCTATTAGATCACCCCAAGCTATGTCTAGTGCACGTGTTTGAATTTTAATAAAGAGAACGTTACTGCATTCTTCGAATTGTATGAAAAGAAATTCGATTAAAATCAATCGTGTATCGCACAGGTTGTATAATGTGGACGAAACGGGAATTACCGTAGTACAACACAAAAGAAGTAATAAAATATCTGCTAAAAGCAAGAAGCTAGTAGCCACACTTACTTCTGCAGAAAGGGGTGGTTTTATTACCGTGGTGACCTGTATGAACGCTGTATGTATTTTTTCACCACCATCAATTGTCTGGCCAAGAAAAAATATGAAGATGAAACTAATGAATTGTGTTTCAGCCGGTTCTATTTACGCATGCCATGCATCTGGTTGGATACAAAGTAAAATATTTACTCAATGGTTTGATCATTTCATTAAATAATCCCGATCGAATCGTAACTACTTTCATAATTGCTAGATTATTTGCTGCTTAAAATTGAGCAGCCACAATGGAAATATTGGTCAACGCATTCAAGAAAACGGGTTTGTTTCCTCTCAACAGAGATGTATTTTAAGACCATTATTTTGCTATTTTCGAAGGAGGGGAGGAATCTGCAAACAACAAAGAAACCTCTTAACAAACAAAATCAACATTACATAACAGTTTTCATGGTACAGAAGAACCTCGTCCAGAAATTTTTGTGAAGATTTTGAACCTCAACCAGAGATTTCACAAAATGTAAATGAACCCCTTCCACGAACACCAGAAAACTGTGCTGAACATACAGGTTCGGAAACATCACTCGATTTTATATCGGCCGAGAAATTTTACTCGGTCTCTTCGCCTAAAATAATAACTCTCTTGCAAATAAAACTACTGCCAAAAGTTCCTATCAGAAATAGTAGCAATATGAATTGTGGAAAATCAACCGTTATAACAACTTCGCCCTATAAAACTGAGCTAAAAGAAAAGTTAAATAAGAAGGGAAAAGACATGTCCATACAAGAAAAAAAAGCACAGTAACTAAACGAATCGTTAAAAAGTCAATTAAAAGAAAACACGTGGAAAGTGACAGCTCAAGTGAAACCAGTGAAGAAAACATTGTCCTCGATGATGGAAGTGACTTTGATGAAAATTATGATGCAGAGTACTTGTTTTGCACGGGACTTTATTCTTCAGACACCCGAGGAGAGCAATGGTTTAAGTGTATAAAGTGCTACCGGTGGGCTCACGAAGACTGTGGGGCCCAGGAAATATAGTAATAATATAATATAATAATTAGTGGAATTGACATTATATTTGTTTTTATATATTTGCATAAATAAACGTATTACTTTTTTCTATATATTTCAACAGTTTAAATAAATACACAAATTTAACTATTTAGTGTTTTTCAAAATGGGTCTCATATTAGGGTACTTTACCTTAGTATTACTAGTAGTACTACTTATGTAGTCATTACTGAAATTACGTAATAAATATTATGAAGAAAAATAAATGATTATATAGGAACTAAAGTGTTCAAAGTTGCTGGTAGTATATAGAGGTAGTTAGTTGGGTCAACTTTTATAAAAATTTGAATTTAAATTTATTTCAATTAAATATATAATTTGGCATTTCATACTGATTAAGAGTACCGAATTTACTGTTTAATTACAATACAATGTAATTCGTTTTTTTAAACCGACACTAAAACTACTAATAAACACTACTGTTACTAATAAACGGTAATAGTATATGTAAAAGAACCATAAAAGTCAAATTTACAATATTTTGCTAAAAACTTCACACTCTATTGGATAAAAATAATACGTATATGGTTTTTTGGTAGTTCATTTCTTGTTTTTTATAATTAGTTTATTCGGTTAAAATAATATCGTATGTTTGTAATTAATGGAAATAAACAGACCTCAACATGGCATAGTACATTTCTTTGTGTTTTACCAACTTACATTGAGACAAAATTGTAGAAATAATTAATTCTTATCGCATTTGCAAACGATTAGTTGCCTCAGCATTGAATTGAACCAATGAAATTAAAAGGTCGTGTATCACCACATATTTTTGTTGGCAAGACTAGGTATCGGACACTCTTAACTATCCAAATTATCATCTCCTAAGTTAGACAAAAATTCGTTATGTCAGACCTGAGGTGTGACTATACAGGGTGTCACACCGGGAACGCCATCGATAGATTATAGAAAAACTGTAGATGGAAAAAACTTGAAAATTTGGTAGTATACTAACATCGACTGGGGCAGTTCCGCTAAAATATTTTCAAGATGGTGACGCTTTTGGTTATACCGGAAGTATGTGTCAACTTGCTTATTTTAAATGGAACACCCTATATAATATTCTATTTTTGAATTTTGCCCAAAATTCTAGACACATTTTTTATTGAAAGTGTGCTTTCAATTTATTTTAGAAAACTTATAACTGTGTACGTGTATGGAAGTTCATAATAAGTATAAAGTCACATCCGTATATTCTTTTTTTCTTTTTAAATTTATATCGAGTTGAAATGAATCTTGTATGTATTTAATTATTTTTCTTTCTTTTTATATTTAGTTGTAATTTACTTTCTTTTACAAAAAATTTCATATTGTTTTCTGTAATTGGGTGTGTACATACCTGTTGAAATAAACATATTATTATTATTATTATTATTATAATGTTTTATACCTAAGTCTAACTGTTTTGGGCTTTAAATTGGAATTTGGACTTTTAAATTTTATGTCAAAATAAGGTTTTCAGGCCTAAACAAAATTATAAAATTTTCCTATACTAAAGCATTTATTATTTAATTGAAATAGGTTTCTTTGTAGCAGGGGACCTATTTTAGTGAGCTATGTCGATATTTTGATAATAAATTAATACAGGGCAATAAAAAAGGATTAAAATTAAATTCAAAAACACGTCAAAAGTCATTTTTTTAAATGCAAGCACCATGTTTTTATAATTTTATCTTATTTAGCATCAAAAATAAGGTTGACTTGTACAAGGTTGTCTATTCAAAAATTCATGGTTTTCGAAATATTGGCAATTTAACTTTTTTTGTTGCACAAATGCTATTGTATTTTTTTAATATGAATGATTATTCCTAGTTGGCTATGATGGCGTTAAAAACAATCATCTGTCAAGGATATGTCAAACTGTTAAAAATTTTCAATAATCATGCCGGGACGCTTAAATTATACAAACGAAGATACTTATATTTATTTATTATTTATGGACAATGTAATAAAGTTATATTTAAGAACATGTGTTACAGTTAACTGTTCCTGACTGTGAGTAGTTAATGTGCATATCGTTACCAAAGCGATAACTTTAAATGCTTAAAACACACGTGTGTCGATAAAGCCAGGTGTTCTTTCGTTGCGTGTGTAATACTGTACAAGTAATTACTTGGCTTAATCGACACACGTGTATTTTAAGCATAATAAGTTATTGCTTTGATAACGATATGCACTTTAACACTCACAGTCGGTACAGTTAACTGTTGGCATTTCTTAGTTTGATACACACAGTTTGACATATCATTGACAGATGATTGTTTTCTAACGCCATCATGGCCAACTAGGAATAACCATTCATATTAAAAGAAATCAATAGCATTTGTGCAACAAAAAAAAATGTTAAATTGCCAATATTTCGAAAACCATGAATTTTTTGAATAGACAACCTTGTACAAAGTCAACCTTATTTTTGATGCTAAATAAGATAAAATTATAAAAACATGGTGCTTGCATTTAAAAAAATGACTTTTGACGTGTTTTTGAATTTAATTTTAATCCTTTTTTTTGATCGCCCTGTATTAATTTATTATCAAAATATCGACATAGCCCACTAAAATAGGTCCCCTGCTACAAGAAAACCTATTCCAATTAAATAATAAAGGCATTAGTATAAGAAAATTTTATAATTTTGTTTAGGCCTGAAAACGTCATTTTTGACATAAAATTTAAAATAAGTCCAAAACAGTTAGACTTAGGTATAAAACATTATACACAAAATGTGTCTACAATTTTGTGCAAAATCCAAAAATAGAATAATATATAGGATGTTCTATTTAAAATAAGCAACTTGACGGTATAACCGGAAGTGTCACAATCTTGAAAATATTTTAACGAAACTGCCCCCGTCGATGTTAGTATACTACCAAATTTTCAAACTTTTCCCATGTACAACTTTTCTATAATCTATCGATGGCGGTCCCGGTGGGACACCCTGTATAGTCACACCTAGGGCGCTAGAGCTTCGATGTTTGACTATAACAGCGTTCGAGATAAACTACTTCCGTTACAAAGTAGAAAAAGATATGAAGACACATAGGTACAATGTTTTTGTGAATTGGTGCGCTTCAAAAAATGTTTAAAATTACATCGAAAATGTTTTGTTGGCTTATTTTAAGCAAATGCCATCAAAAAAATCAGCGTACTGTACATATTTAAAATTGAAATGCTGTCTCAACATCAAAAATAATATTGATATTTCAGTAATGCACCCGATGAAAATTATTTAGATATAAATGTAATATTTATAATGTACGTAACACATCTAAATATATACAGGATGTTTCCTAAGTAATCTAAAATATTATATGAGGCGCTTCGTCACTCAATTTTAAGACGAAAAGTTCATATAAACATGTGTGATAAGTCTTGTCGTTAATGAGATACAGGGTGTTTTATTATTTTATTAAAAGCAACAACATGTGTTAAACATAAAGGAAAAAAATAGTATATTTCAAAGCATGTGTTCAAAATGTCTACCTGCAGCTAAAATGCAAGCATCTGCTCGATGTCTAATTGATTGTCGAATACGTTCGAAGATACTAGGATTGTTACGAATAACATTACAGCCTTGTATGATACAATTTTGAAGATCTTGTACGTTTAATATCGGGGTTGTGTAAATGAGCGATTTTAAATATCCCCACACACAAAAATTCAGAGGATTATGTCCCGGTGATCTAGGGGGCCACGGGTGTGGAGATCCTCGTCCGATCCAATGGTCTGGAAAAACGTTATTTAAAACCTCGCGAACAATCACTAAAAAATGTGGAGGAGCTCCATCATGCATGAACCACATGCGCCTTCTAATAATAAGAGGTACAACTTCTAAAAGAACTGTAAGTTCATTTTCTAGAAAATGAAGGTATGTCTCACCGGTCAACCGTGCAGGAAGGAAAAATGGTCTTATTAAATAATCTTTGATGATGCCAAGCCAAACATTGACCGAAAATGTTTGTTGAAATCGTTTTACAATTATGGCATGTGGATTTACATCTGCCCATATGTGATCATTATGAAAATTCATAATGCCATGTCTTGAAAAGTTGGCTTCATCCGTAAACAGAATATCGGCAGCAAAATTGGGATTGTTTGCTATTTTATTTAAAATCCATTGGCAATACTGTATGCGAAGCGGATAGTCAGTAGGTAGCAATGTTGTACACGTTGAACGTGATATGGATACAATAAGTTATCTTTTAAAATTTTCCAAACAGTTCTGTTACCAACATTTAGTTCATCAGTAATTTTTCTGGTACTCGTTTCTGGATGTTGATCAATCACTTGAAGAATCTGGTTTTCCAATTGTGGAGTTCTCACAGTTCTGGGTCGTCCAATAATATTCTTTTGATTTGGCAAAAGTTCCAGTTTCTTGTAAACGAATATGTAGCTTAGTAAACGTATCTGAACATGGTAAACGATTATTAGGATAACGCTGGGCATACATACGTCTAGCCTCTAAGGCATTACCATTCGCTAATCCATACAAAAGTGCATATTAGCCATTTCGGCATTAGTAAACACAGGCATCGTTGTTAACTTAACACAAAAGATCGTATTATTAACAATTTATTGTTCGTTGTTTACGTTAGTTTTTAGGTTTGACACAGTTGTCAACGTTATTCCAAAGGCCACTTAGAATAAACATGTTTTCGAAAACCAGTAGCGTCACCAGGAAAAATTAATTTCAAATACAATCAGAGCTGATGTATTATAAACAATTTAACACCCTGTCATTAACGACAAGACTTATCACACATGTTTATATGAACTTTTTGTCTTAAAATTGAGTAACGAAACGCCCCATATAATATTTTAGATTACTTAGGAAACACCCTGTATAAAAAACTTATATTATCAGGTGGCACTTATTATAGGAATCTCAGGGGCTTGTCAATCCATTGAACTCAGTGAACTCCCTCCTTAGTAACGTTAACATACAGGATCATCTTATACATGTTAACGTTGCAAATATTAAAACAAATATAGACAGAAACTTTGTTGTAACTGATCTCGTATGGATAAACCTTATAAAGAAATATGTGATGCTGAGGCCTCAACATACAACTTGTAATCGTTTCTTTATGGCATTTGGGGCTGGAAAATGTATCAATCATCCCATTGGTCGTAATCAATTTGGAGCATTTCCGGGCAAAATAACAGAATATCTCCAACTTGATGATGCTAAATTCTACAAGGAGCATTGTTTCCGACGATCATCTGCTACTCTGCTTGCAAATAAAGGAGCTGATTTTCTAAGCGTAAAACGCCATGATGCGACGACACTTATCGCGAAATTAACCCAAAGTTAACTTTAAGCCAAGTCTAATATAATTTTGAGTTATAGTGTTCTCCAAAATAAAAAACCTAGTTACTTTTTTTTTGTAATCACAGTCGACCGATTTCATTCAACCAATGAATGAAGATTATTACGTAAACTAATTTACACTTGTGCATTGTGCAAATATTACATCCCGCTTTTAGTAAAGTGTGTAGTTACATTATGGATACGGATGCGTAACATCGCTATTACGTATCCGAAATGTGAAAAAACACTTAATAGTAATTTCTAATTTCTGTTGTGTTAATTAACCGTATTCTTAAATTAAAAGATGTTAAAATTGCTGGAAAAATTGTCACCATACAATAAGTATTAAATTAGTGTAAATAGACCAAATTAATTTTCCTCTTCTACATTTCAAAATTACCGACAAAAATAATTTTGCAATAAGAGAAAATTTAGAATGCAAGCAACCTTCAACAATGCTATAATGAAGATAAGTACTTACTTGACATCTAGTATATCTGCATTCTAGTCTGTAACAAAGATAAACAGTATTAGAAGATACGCAAGCCTTTATAAAAATTATTCTGAAACTTGCACTACAACATTAATAAAATTAAATTAATTAAACAAATTACATAAACCTACTTCCAGTCTTTAAAACGTTGTGCATCCTCTCTTGTCACTACGATCAACGTTGGCACTATCAGTATCTGATAAAAAAATCTACCGAAGCTTAACAAATACACGACTTAACTATACGGCATTAACAAAATACATATATCTTCTTGATTAGTAACAATTACACATATTAAAACCCTTTTTTTTTTAATTTTACGCATATGGAAGTGAAAGAATGACATGAAGACGCGACGCGTAGGAAATGACTGTTTTTACATACCATTCTACACCTTTATAATATCATGTTTAATACTAGTTCGCCATAAAGTAGTTCCTTGCATAATCATAGCGTACTTTGTTTATAATTTACAAATACCAAATAAAATTTTCGGCGATTTTAAAGCAAGCTTATCATAACACAGTTTTGAAGTAATGCTGTTTATTAATTTTCTTTTTGGTCGTTATTATACTATGAATTTCATGAAAACTAAATCAATGCGTTAAAAAACTAAATTTTAATTAAATATGTAGATTAAATTTAAATTTAATTTCACGACTAAAGCAATTGGGTGATACTTTTTTCTCAAAAAATTGATGAATGAAACTTTGTGGGTACCAATCAAAGCTATTAAATTAAAAAAAAAAACCGAATAACCATTTTCAAAAAATTACTCTTTGAAATTAAAAAAAAATCATTTTCATGTTTAAAACAAATTTTTGACGTGTAAAGTCACGAGTCATATAAGCAGACGTCGTGGTCCTGCTGTTCGTGCAATTGAGAATATTACTACACATTATTTACATTTTTAAAAAAAGGTCGAGTTTTCATTGAATTGTTTGGATTTAAGTGAAATGAGGCCGGTAACTTTCTCTGTTATATGAATGTTGAAATTTTTTTAATCAATTTAAGTTGTTTAAATGTGATCGGGGGTAAACGGTGTTGGTTGGTAGGTGACAGTTATTACAAAATTCTTTTTGTTAAATTACAATTCATAATAACAATTACAAAAACAAATTTCATTTTTACGTAAATTTGTTTCAATTAATTTAAAATTAATTCATATTACAAGGAAAGGTACCGCCCCCTTTGCTTAAATCCAACCTTTAAAATAGTTTCTCAACCCAAAAAGTACCCTCCGCAGAATAAGTGTTGTCTTGTAACAGTTTGTGTTAACAGAAGTATACGTACATCTAATAAAAATCTTTGTTTGTGTACCACAAGACTATGAACGCATCTCTATGTGTTTTAAGGTAGTAAGAAGAGATATGCCGTAGTCAAAATCTATGTTTTTATGCTGTGATCATTTCAATGTAAGTTTCTTTCATTAACAATGAATCTAGTTTTGTGTTCAAATACATTTCCGTTTGTAGTTTGAACAGGATATGAGATACAAAATTCAAGGAGAAAATATGCTCTTAAAGACCAAATCTAGTTCCCCATGTCTTTGATTGTCAAACACATAGGAGAAGGACTATTAGTACTACATGTCACAGATTACCTACAAAACGTCAAAGAAAAAACTGATAAAAGAAGCTTTTTTGACAGCCTGTAGTTGTAGTTGATAATAAATTGGAAGAGTTGACTAGTGAATTAGTAATAAATTAGAGAAAATATTTGACGTGCATTTTTGTACGGGGTGGGCTAACTTCGACGTTTGTATAGGGTATTTTGCAAACAGATAGAAAAAAATAGATGTTGGTCCCTAATTTGTTTTTCGAGACAAACTCATAGGTAAAACTGAATCGTGGCTATCGTTTTTGTTTTTGAATTACAACAAAAAGATTGATTTTTTTCTATATTTTTGAAAGTGTCTATATCCTAGTTGTTTGATGAGTTGGAAAAAAAACTAGTAACACCTTCTTTAGATACTTTTTTGAGAGGAATTGAATGGCGTTGGTTGATTTTAAGTATCTTCATTTGTTTACGAATTATGAAATACTTTTTTTTTTCTTTAATAGAAACCATAGTTGGCTGTAATTTATTTTCATAGACGATATACATTATGTAACGTCAATCATAGTTAAATTTAGTCAAAACTCATATTTTCCAATATCAAATAAAATTATCGTAGTTACCAAAGACATTTTGTTTTAATTTTATGACTGATGTCATGTATGTATGCTGCCTCTAATTACGTTCCCACATTTTCATTCTTTAATCGTCTGAAAAGTACGAAATGGCTTACGAAAACTATGAAAAGTATATGTTAGAATACTTTATTCACAATAATAACAATTCCGACATTGCATCGGAAATATACTTCAATCGTTATCCAGAAAGAAAACAACCTCATAAGTCTATTTTCGTTAAATTAAAAGAAAATCTTACGAAACATTCCTATTACATTTATAGCAACTTCTTCAGTATCTTGGATGTTGTACTTTTTTGACCTTGGCTTGTTAAATATGTTCCATGATTTGTGAGATTTTCTTTCAATTAAAAAAATAAACATACAAGATTGCCTTCTTTCTGGATAACAATTGAAGTATAATTATGTAGGTTTTAAGTACCTATCTTTTACTACTGACTGACATGCGTTATCTTACACACCATTTTGATGTATCAATAGAATTTTCCACCTGGAAAATTGAGCTGATTTTTATGGCAAATATTCTTGCCTTAAAGTTACTGACGCATCCAGAATGTGTGCGAGTATTAGTTTTGGAATCATTCGCCGTCGACGAAACAAACAGCTAAATGCCACTTTGTTGAAATTGCGGTATGTTAATCATTTTGCTGAATCAAATTTTTCGTGCAAAAAATTACTTAATTTAAATATTTTATTACTTGTTTGTAAGTTGCGATTTATGCAAATAACATCACCGCCTTCTTTTGTATGACAAAAGCGATACAAAGTAGTTAAATATAAACCAGTGACGTAACCCATAGATAAATAGTAGACACATTTATTTAGTGCTGATGCATTTTCTGTAGGATTGTACTTTATCTATTTTAATCATAAAGCTTACTCTAAGATTTAGTTTCCAAGTTTCGTTTATAGATATCTTTTGTAGAAGGAACATTTTAAACTCCGTCAAATAAAATCTTTGAAATAAATTGTAATTTTTTAAAAACTAATTTTGACGTTAAACGAACAAAATTGGCGCAGTCGGTAAGATTTGTGAAGAAATTAGATCTGTTTCTACAAAGAAGACCTACACCATAACCCAACGTCTCCAAACGGACAAGCATCGCCAAAGTAGAAGTGTTGGGAGCAAGAACGACCTAGCTAAGAAGGCATCCAACCCCAATTGAGTCGTCGTAGGAACAAGCATCGCCAGTAGAAAGCTTGCAGGAAGCGGAACTTCTAACCTGATCATCGGGATCAGATGATAGAGAACAGATCAGCTCAACGAGAAATGAAAATACTGTAAGTCATCGAATTTATATTATTTTATTGCATTAGAAGTGAAAATAATAATTAAAAATTAATGCAGGTACTAATACAATTTTAAAATTTAATTTTTAGTTTAGGTAGTTACAGACAAATGAAAGATTGTGCATACATTACGTTTCTGTACCTATGCGTAGGAACCGTGAATAAAATCTATTCATTGCTTTACTAACATAAAAATAAATAAATAAAACTTTGATAAACTTTAATTATAATAAATAATTAATGTCATACAGTGACAGTGACGACAAATTTGAAATTAATAATTCAAATAACATTTTAAGACAAGTTAGTATTGGGCCAGCGCGTTTAAGTTTAACAATAGAAAATCAAGCACAAACTGTAGCGCAAAATGTAAATGGTTACCCACAAGATTTCCATATGAGCATTTTAAAATGAAATACCAATTTTTAATAATCGTTTAAACGGTGCAGCACTTGAAATTGTTACCGGTCATGTTTACGATTCATGGACCGCATTAAAAGCAGTTTTAATAAATAATTTTGGTGATCAAAGATAAGAGTTAAATATTCAAATTGATATGACTAGATTAAGGCAACACCCTAAAGAAACCCCCATTAATTTTTTTAACAAAGTTCGCTCTTTACTTGCAAATTTAAATTCAAAACCTTTGTTAGATAGTGAAACTAGAGAAGTAAAAAATTACAAAATAAAATACATCAAAAGAATTGGCTTTAAAAGTTTTTATAAGTGGATTCTCAGAACCATTGGGTAGTTTTATTAGAAGTCGTTCTTTAAATTCACTAGAACAGGCACTCAATTATGTTATTAGATATTTTCAAAATACTAGCAAAAGTAATTCTAATGATTATCAATCTTCACCACAAAAATCACATTTTAAACAAAATCCTCAATTTAGCAATAATTATAGAAAACGTTATAATCAATATAATAATTTTTTTTAAATTATCCCAGACAAAATCAATTTACAAATTATTCTAAACCAGCATATGATAATTTTAATTTTAATGGACCATCACAATCACGGTTATTTAATTTACAAAATTTGTTTACGACCACTTAAACCATATCAAAACATTATACAAATGTAATCAGTAATCGTAACAGTAGGGTTTAATGTAACGAGCAAATCTTCTGGAGTATTCCGGGAATTCTCTTTAGTTGGTACCTGTCGACGGCATCCTTTACTTCCTTTTTTGGCTAGTTAGTTCTAATGATAACACGGTTCCATTAAAAACTTCAATTATTAATTCTGTAAACTTTTGTTTCATTCAATTCAGCTTAATCTCAAAAGTATAAAAATGTTGACTGATAAAAAATGTTTTTATTGTTAATTTAAATTTTTTAACTCCATTTGTCTGATGTCCATTGACAGTTTGTTAAAGAAATTTAATCGTTTATATGGTAAAACTATGTCTTTTATCTTATGTGTATTATGTTCATGTACGTTTACATTGAATATGAAAAATTGTTTTTAAATGCGTTGTGTGTCTCTACGCTAATAAGTCATAAGTGTACGTACTTTCGAATAGTGAAAACTAAGCTATTTTCTGAACATTTGTTGGTACCGTTCTAGAGAGATTTCTGAATTTCTGAATACAAATATTACTTTAGACAATTTGCTGGCTATTTTAATTGAAAGCCTTTTTGGCGCCCTTGTGACTTTCTCATCTATTTTTTGCTTATATATTTCAACCATAATTAAAAGTCCTACTACTGTACCACATATGTGTAGTGTGGGTTGTCGCTACTCCAGTATTATTTAATAAAATGAAGTTTAGTTTTCTAAGCCAAAATCATTCACGACCTCTATCCGACTAAATAGTCTAGCCACCCTATACTTTTCGTATGTGTTACACACCAGCAATGGGTAAGTAGCAGTAAATATAAAATTTGATATTTTCATCTCGTTTTTAAAAAACAATTCCTTCGTTAACACTAAATATAAGATCAACAATACACGTAATATCATCAACTTCGTAACCTACGATTGTTATAGTTATAATAATGCACTTAACAAACGTAGATGTTGTTTCATACGTTTTACGTTTGCATATCTAATGTACATTTGTTCTTATTAAGTAAAACATACAAAATCATTGTTTGATAGAAATGAAAATGTGCTAAATCGTACGTTTAAAAACATAATTTATAACTTGTTTGAAATATACATGTAAAGCTATTTAAAAGTGCAATACACATTAATCATACTTTACACGCAAAAAATTGTACGATCACTTTACAAAATGAAAGAAAAAACAAGATTGATTAACAGTCAAAAGTGTTTAAATTAGATCATATATTTAATAAACAAGACATTTACAAATAGAAATGATTTATTACCAACATTTCAAACTTTCCATTTTGATTGAAACATAGTTTATGGCAGCTACCCCCGGCCGCCTCAAAATAAACTAACTTGAATAATGTAGCTGATATTATTCAGATAATTTCTAATAGTTGGGCTACATATTTGACAGTTTAATATAACACGAACCAAATTAACTTTCTTTTAAATTTAACGTCTAGAACATAGTATTTACATAAAAGTTAAGTATATTTCAAATCTTTGCTTTTGATCACTTTTTATACGGAAAATGATATAGATACTTTTATAATAATCTTTACAACATTAACTCTTAATGAGGTCACGATTTTTAGTACTCCACTAAAGTTTTAAATTGTTGAAGCTGTTGATAAACTATTTTTGCAATTAAATAAAACAATTTTATTATTTATTTTATGTTTTGGTTGAAATCAATTTAATGAAAAACTATCGGAACAATTAAAAACTTTTAAAAATACTAAAGATTAATTGCATCCACTTATTACGACTTGTCTCCAACATACATTGATTAATTGATCGTTTCAAACAATATTGTTATGTAGTTAGGAAGCTTAACTGCTTGTATACATCAAAGTCTGTTGCAGTGTAATAGTGTGATTAAAACCTCCTAAGTATATTCTAACTTTAATTAAACAACAAGTAAAATAAGTTTATATTGAAAAGAACACATATTAGAGACCAGTAAAATTAAAATTCAAATTGGAAATAATTGCTACAAAAGATGTTATTGTTTAAATGGCTTCAATTGTGACCCAATATGAATGTTCTAGGTTTTCCCCCTCGGCGGAGTTGTGCTTAAGTGGCGGGGGGTTAAAATTTACTCCCAAAATGGTATTTTTGCGGTTTTACGGTTATATCTCGTAAATAACTCACAATATCGAAAACATTGTTCAGTTAAAAGTTGTACGGTATCAAATTCTACATCGAATTAGACTAGACGCATATTTTTTGTTTTATCCATTTCTAAACTAGTGCGCATTAAAGTTAAACCAAAAATAACATCGGAAAAATAGGTAAGGTGATAACATTAATAATTAGTGTCTGTAAAGAACGGTTACAATTGGAAAACGGTTATAGTTACTAAGCTAATTTTGAGTTCATTTTAAAGAAAATTTAAGGCTCTACCAATTATATCCTGTGTAGTTTTTGTACAATTACAAAATGAATCTGATAATCACGGCAATGTGGTAACCGTTTTGATCCACAAAAACTGATACAGTAAAAACGATATTACTGTTATGGGGCTGATTTAAGCTTTATTTGAGCCTCATTAAGAAAAAGTAATTTTTAATAACAATTTCAATACATTTTTTTTAAATATTTTTTATAATTTTACATTAACACAGAAAATTAGTAGTTTACTTGATAACTTTAATAACATTACATTTGCGAAAACGGTTCCATTTGAGATATTGAGTTAGCTTTTGGTCTCATTTTATACCAAATTTAATGCTCAACTAATTATCTAAAGTGTAATTTTTTGGTATCTTTTCTTTTTTATGCACAAACATGGATTTTGTAAACCCTAATATTTTCAACGTTGTTACATTTTTTTTCAAATTATATAGTTTTATACGTTTATGTAAAACGATAAAAATACCAAAAAACTAAATTATTTATAATTAGTAGGGTATTAAATTTGCTTTGATATTTGGATAAATTAAAGTCTATAACTCAAAGCGTTTTCTAACTGTAACAGTTCTTATGAACCATAAGGGTTTTAAAGTTATCAAGTAGGTAAGACATTTTTTTGTCAAATTTTTTCGTTGATGTAAAACCTATAACAAATATTCAAAAACTATATTAAACATGTTTATAAAGCATTTAATTTATTTTTCAGGTCTCCGTCCAAAAACACTAACTTTACAATCGTCAAAATCGGCCGGAAAATCGTTGATTACCGGCCTAGATCGGTAAAAATTTACTAATATTTGGTAACACAAGAGGGCAGGTCGATTGAGTCGCGTATGACATATGACAAATGTTGAGAATATAACCTTCTAGCCTTCTAAGGAATATAACCACACAAATTTTCTCTGATGTAAAATTTGACCAATATTTAACGCTCAATTTATGTTCAATTTTGGATTAAAATTTAACTAAAAAAGAAGAATTCAAGGGTTTGCATTTAATCACAAATTGTAAAGCCCGAGTATGTTGGAAGTGTTCCAGTATGTAACATAAAAATTGTATTCGCATATTTATACACTTTTAATATTGTAGGTTATAATTAAATACCGTTTTTATTTAAAACATGGTTATTACCTGAGTTTCGAACAGTCAATCCTAATCTGTGACTTATCAAATCTAAACCCGACTTGCAAATCAAAATCTAAAAACGTCTGATAGAATTCGTTTTCTTGTCGGACACTGATGCAGCTGCAAGCAATCTTTAATCAATTAGGAATTGTCAGTGCAGTAACATGTTAACTCCAGTTAAATGCGCCGACTTTCAAATTACTTGAATTCTACTTATTGTCAGGGTTCCTATTTTTTTATTGATTAGGATAGCTGATTTGAAGGAGTTCGATTGAACGTGACGGTAATTCATAGCTACTCTGTTTGTGATTTCGATTTTACGACACTATTTTATGTTGTGATTTTAGTTACTGAGTGACAATTTTAATGCATCTGATCGATTACGATTCTATTTTGCCTAATTTTTATTCCATTTTGGTCTATAGATGAATCATAAGTCTCGAATGTCGATTTGACCTAGTAGCAATGTGGTAGTAAGTACAGTTTGTATAAGTTAATCTTGGGTAAATTCCCATCATTTAATTTGATTTGTAGAGTCCCACTGCAAGAATAACTACCTTGAATTTGACGATTAGGTAATTGTGAAAAGCACTGAAAATATTGAACATCAATGAATGGAATGAAGTCGGTATAAGGGAGAGCTGGACTTACTAACTAACTACAGTGCTTTTCAAGCCCCCATGTCGGTTTAATCAGATCGGCTTCCTATGTGCACAAATGTTAACGATGCTAAAAGCCATTATACTTTTACAATGTAGAAAGTCCATGGTTTTACAACTTCTGAATTTGTGTTCAAAGTTATTTATATTGCAGATTCAGTTAATGTAGGACACTTAAGTTACACTCCGAAGTTACGTTTAGGGTAGTAGCACTGAACTGTTCAGTGGGTAGTAGGTACGAATTTAGACTAGGTTATGTTAGTTATAATTTAGTTTTAGCCATTTATTTGTGTGAGACACAGTAGAATTATTATCAGGAGATAATTTATTAGGTACTTCACTTATAAGTTTTTGAAAATGTCAACAAAATCGATTCGTTATAAAGTTACGAACCATATTGCGTGCCACATCTTTAAGTGTACTGATGTATTATCTTTCATTTTTATTTATAAGAATAAAAAGCCAACAATAACTACTACATTTTTGAATTTAAATATTAGAAAACAAATTCTACTGATACCAACAAAAAAATTCTTTAGTGTCAAAATTTTACACAAAACATTTACCTATTTTAAACATTTAAAATTTGTTAACCTAAAATTTTGTGTGACACACGTCCAGAGACTGTTTTGCGAGTATTCGCACTTATGGGGCCTCGGATTCGCCTCGGCTCCACAACATTGTGCTCACACTGGCAAAAAAGCAGTTTCTGGCCTAGTGACACAAATAACTATTAATATGAAGCTAAAATCAGCTCTGTAACAATAATATCTTTTTTACTGTGTCAGCTCGATAACTATAACCGTTATCCAATTGTAACAGTTTAATGTGAACACTAATTTATAAAGTTATCACCGTATAAATTTTTTCGATATTATTTTGATGCGCACTAGTTAGAGTAGGGTAGAACAACAAATATACGTTGAGTATCATTCAATACAAAATTTGATACCGTACAAGTTTTAATAAAACAATGTTTTGGGTGTTGTGAGTTTTTTACGAAATATAACCGTAAAGCCGCAGAAATATCACTGTCGAGAGTTCATTTTAACTCCCCACCACTTAAACAGAGTTTCGGAAATGGGGAAAACCTAGGATCGGCATATTAAGTCCCAATTAAAGTCATTAAAACAATAAAACCTTTTGTATTAATTATTTCCGATGTTTCTACTTTTTGGCTTTTACTCTACTGAACTATTAGTCATGTACTTTTTTGTACACGATAATAGTTATTTGTCTAACAAGTGAAGAAAGCTTTCCTCATGTGTTAGACACAACATTTTTTCCACGACATTCCCCAAAAAAACAACCTATTGAAAGAAGTAATATTTAACAAGTAGGTCCTAATAGTCTCGCTACAGTATTTTGTAGTTTCGGTATGGTCTCAATCTGTCATAGCGCAGCCGCGTAATTCTAACCAATAAATGTAGGGTAGCAATTTTTAAGAATCGAAATATATGATATTAAATTAAACAAACGTGATTGAATACTAAATTAAATTGTTTAACTAAGTACTAGGCGCATATAGTTCAAATGGCACATTTTTTACATTTTTTGAAAGAGGCATTTTTGTAACACGACATTATTTTCCTCGCTAGTGAGAGAGTAGAGAGGAAACGTTCTTTTTCTAATTATGTCGTGGAAAAACTAAATTTATTATTTAAATGTTTATTATAAATCTTCACTAAAGCTTGCCAGGATGTATGGTAAACTAATGTTGGCGGTATTCTTCACTCTTTGATTATTTAAATTGTCCAGATAATAAGTCTGAATTTTAAGGCAAGAAAGAAAATAAAAGTTTCCGATCCTGTTAGAAGGCAACGTTTTGCTACCGAAGTGGGAGTTTTTGATTTTTCGACACTACGTATATTATTTTAAATCTTGCTCTTAAAACCTTAACTTTTCCTGCTAGATAAAAATTTGTTCTGTATTAAAATCGGGAGATCTATCTGATATAACAAATTATAAGCCTAAAAGTGTTCTAAGTGACTTTGATAAAGTTTTTAAAATTGTTCTACAACTCGTATTTACTCGTTGGTAAAAAATTATATTTCACTTTACCAAGATGGATTTATGGTTAACCGATCTACATTAACTAATCGTATGTGTTTTACTCAAGTAGTTTCTAGAATCCTAGATAACAAAGATCAACTAGGTGTGATGTACACAGAATTCGCTAAGGTTTTTTGATCGGGTTTATAATAATATTGTAATTACAAAACTTAATGATTTTGTATTTAAAATTCTTGAGTCAAGTTTAGTTATTTCTTTAATTCTGAGTAATTAATTAATTGAATAATTGGCTGTTTGTATCTGTTGGGCAATAAAGGTTTATTATTACTATTTTTTGTTAAAGCATCGGTGTCTAAGATCATTAGCTTTGACATCACATTAACGTATATCCTATAAATCTAATTGAAGTCAAGAATTTAACAATACTGTTGATATAAGTAGCTTGTTGCTTAAGCATACCCCAAACTGTCACTTATTTTATTCCTTCTTCGATGTTCTTTAAATTTGCGGGAATGTAATAATATGTATTCAATTTTGAGATTTGCTGTGGAAATATTGTCACATAGGCTTTCGCCTCGGATTAGTTATGTAGCCATGACGAAGTTTGACATCCAGGTAGGACAAAGCGTTTTATTTTGCTTAAATAAGTTCAACATGGTTATGGGGCCGGGTGATGTTTCAGACTTCATTATTAAGGATTGTTCCTCATGCTTCAATAATCCGCACTACAACACACCTACTACATCGGAAACCAGCAAGAAAATCGTTCTTGGAAAAGTTAGCTAACAATATTTATTGTCGAAAAATGAAAGTATGACGATCGTCAGATGTCATCTTTCCCTTTGGGCGAAGTCTTGAATGTGCCAAAAAAATACATGTTTGTGGGGAATAGTACCAGACGGCGACGAAAGTGTCCACCGTACGTTAAAAAAGTGACACGTTTTGACGAGTATGGCGGTATGGTGTTGAATATATGGGTCACAAATCTTATTTATATCATTCATATAGTGGTGTAATAGAGGGATCGGCATATGTTATTTGCTATACTTACTTATTGATGATGGTCCTAAAATGTTTAAATGTTCAGCATAAGCTAATACAAGTAAGGTAGCTAACAGTATATACCGTCATATAATGATTCTGTGGTATTACAAACTGATCTAAACCTATTTGAACATTAATGTAGTAACAGAATAAGTTAAAAATTAGCATTAAGAAGTGTAAAATAATCAGTTTTACGAGGAAGCATAACTCTATTACCCTTAACTACCATATTAATGGTAATAGCCTAGAAATGATATCAAAACCAAAAAAAAAACATATGTATATTAATAGACACCTTTCTCTTGTTTTTGCTGAACATGTAATCAGTATCGTAGCTAAATTTTACAAGTTGTTAGGATTTATAGTTAATACACTAAGGGTTTCAAAAACGTTAATAAATTAACAAAACCTTGCTTTTTTTAGAAGTAAGTAAGGGTACTGTTCTAGAACCAGAAAAATATCTGTAATTTTTCCAGTACAAACTAAATTTTAAGTCACCCATCAATAGTATGTCCTGGTATTACAATTGCATAAGTGAAAGAGTTGATATGTTTAAAAAAAATTTTAGATCTTTTATTAACAGATAGAGATTGTTACACATATTGAAGTGGATTGTCAATTAACGAAGTTTAAAGGAGGGTTTCCAAACATTTATAATAACGGATGAAGCTATATTATGGCTTACAAATCTGAAGGACATATGAAGTTCAGCAATATTTTGTGTTTTTGTCCTGATTATTTGTTTTTCCATTATTTTGTTTTACTATTTCATTAACTGACTGGCGCTTGGACCGGTCCATTACATGTCGTCATGCAATTGCTGTAATGTTCTATTTTATCTTTTTATTTAGCTTCTATATTGTTTACACACTTAATTAATATTATTACATGTGAATACTAGGGTGGGTAAGGGTTGGCATGTTTAGGTTTTAGTGGTTTTCCTAAACTTTGAAGCAAATGCTTTGCCAAGACGAACCAATCCACTATTGCACACGGTTTTTTCACCACACTATACAAGTTTATACTGATCTTCTGGAGCACCAAACATAACACTTACATCACCATACAATATTTTAAATGTACTATACGAATAAATAAATAAACAGATGCAGAAAAGTTATTTTATTTATACGTCAGAAATAATTTTAGGAAATAAAAGTAGTTACTGCAACAGAGGAACGCATGTGGTTTCACTGTTTTTTATTTCGAACGCTTGGGTATTGCTTGGTTGCCAGGCATCGTTGTCAACAAAATCGCTTAGTGATGAAAGTCTCACTTAAATCACATTGTAGATGTACATACGATTTCATTTTTTTACGCACAATTTATTTAAAGTCTTCCACACATTTCTAATTTAAATAAAATTACATTTTAACTAAAAATTAGTTAAAGTTACTTGTCAGATTTAGTTTTCTAATGGTCGGGAGTACATTGTCAAACTAGAATTAGTGAGATTGTCAATCCATTTTAAGTAATTTTGTGTTTCTAAGTTTATTTTCATTTATTGATTTGTACAGCAACAATTAAATACTAAAGAGTTTAATATTGATAATGTAAAAACGCGTACAATATAAATAAATAATACACACATTTTGATGTTCAAAGTCGTCACATTATAAACGAAGCTTTTAAATCACACTTTCAATTATTATATTGTATTCGTCAATTTTTAGTGAACAGTACTTGAGGAAAGAGAATTAATGCAATAACCTATAGTACACATCGTTGTTGACATTAATATGAAAGCTTTATGCGTATCAACAAATTCAGTTAAACAACACAAGAGCTATCATAACTGAAAGCAAACATCGTTTGAGAGCTCTTAAATCATACAAAATACAGACTAACTACTAGAATTTAGCCGTGATTTACTCAACTACACTTGATAAACGGACAAGAGAAGCCTGTAATTGCACAAAGTACAAAGTTTGATAAGCTACTATAAATAGATATGGTTTGCTAAAATTGAATAGTGAACTTCAATGAACTAATTTTAGTAAGAATTAAAACTAAAGTTTAAGAATGTTGGAGATTGATTTTTAAACTAATAATTAAAAAGATAATGCATATGAGTAAAAATAGACATGAACTACAAATTCTTAAAAAAATTATTTTGTGCGATTGTATAATAATTGACAACAAAATTGGAGAAATACAAATAAATATATTAGTTTTTGCTACTGTTCATATTTTTTATAATTTAATTAGTTTTGTTAACTAGTAACGTTACGGGAAATTAGGTGTTTCGAATAAGGGTAAGTACCGTACAATCAACGCCGTAGATATAGAATTTAGTGACTTTATTATCAGTCAATTGACTATTAAGGTGGTTATTAGCTAAAGTACTCAAACAAAGTTTAGGTCTTAAGTAATAAATTTTCTTGTAATGGACACAAAGTTTGGTTAATTGAATTAAATCCCTCAAAGTTCGATAAAATATAGATCAACTTTCGAAAGAAAAGTGTAACGTATCATAATAGAAGAGAATTTGTTTTTTTATATACGTGGTTCATATTGATTTATACAAAGTTGTAAATATAAAAGTCGTGTCTTTATGGGGTCCATTTACTGTAATTTAAGTTTCTAACTAGAGTTAAGTTAGAAAAGTCGCACAAAAGTTTCAAACATGCCGGTATCAGCGGTTACGAGGGCAGTTTAGGAGCTCAAGAATCCGTAGCCAGTAAATATGAACGGGGTTATAGCTCGTTTGGCTTTGTAAGTAACAAGCACCTTATATATCAACTTAGTTTATCGTAATATTTTAACTATTTTTCTTGTAAATTTATTCGTTCATAGTGCTAGTTTGTAGTAATAGTTTAAATTTTAATTAGTTACATATTATTAGTTGTTTTTTCAGTTTTATGTAAAATTTTCCTTTACTTTGAAATAACTTTAAACGATATTTTTCTATTTCATTGGTAGCAGCAGCTTTATTTTCATTAATTTTAAATCCTTCAAGTTTCAGAAACTGATTAAAGAATACAGCATCACGTTCAAAGGTTTACTAGCTTTAGATCTTAATTTTACGTTTACCTTTCTGTCAAATAACATACAACTGAAAAATATACTGCAACATTTATTAATAGTTACACATTTAATTCATGTTATTAAATATGAGCAATAAGGTGGGTAAGGGTTGGCATGCTTAAGTTTTAGTGGTTTTCCTAAACTTTGAAGCAAATGCTTTGCCAAGACAAACCAAACCACAATTGCACATGGTTTCGTCACCGCACTATAGAGGTTGATACTGATTTTCTGGGGCACCATACATAACACTTACATCACTTTAAAATATTTAAAATATACCATACAAATAGATAAATAAATTAGTAGTTTAAAATCTTAATACAGGTGTTTCATAAAAACAATTCTATAAATTAGATAAAAAATATGGTATTATAAAAATAAAAAGATTTTGTAATTGCCATTTTACTTAAATACTAGATGTTTGTTAACTATAAATCTATACAGTGAATTTATACATAACAGTAGATTGTCCTATGTATACTTTTAAAGAAACGAGTCGATGCATTTGCATCGCCTACCACTATAATAAGCTCAAAACAAATTAACGTTGACGTGTCAAATTAGAAAATTTTAGTATTCTTTGGCATCAGCTTAAGAGAGTTAAGTCATTTGTAAAATAACTACCTTATTTCTTGAAAAATGTATACAACACAAGAAAAAATTCAAATCGTTCTGCGGTAGTAGTTTAAGAAATGTGCGGGATTTATTTTCACTTGTAATCTCCCTAGTGCTTGAATTATTGCCGGAAATTTTTTCCAGTGAACGAATTTTTTGAAAATTCGTTCACTGGAAAAATTTCCTGCTATTAATTCATGCACGTGGGGATTCGGTAAGAAAATTTCACGACCAAAATAAATTTAAAAATAATATTAATATGAACATAATTTGACAATAAAGTACTTAATCGTATGTCACATAAAATTAAAAGTAAGTTGGCTAAGAATTTTTGTGACAGATAACCAACAATTTGTCAACGTGTGTTTCAAGAGCAAGCAAAATGTCCCGTTTTGGTTATGAAAACCAAGAAAATATTAAGAAGGAAGTAGTAAACTTAGTGCCACGGAACACAAGAGATGTAGAGAAAGTGTATGGAAACAGTTTATTTATTATTTTAACACTAAAACGTCATATGTTTCATGACAGAAATATTTTCACTTATTAAGAATTTGCCGGGGTACCCTAGAAGCAAAATATTTCCGGAAAAATTTTAGTTGTCATGGTAACGAAGTAAAATATAGAGTTTTGATTGGTTATAACATGTAGTCGTGAAATTTTTGATAAAATATCCGGACAGACCCAATACATTGCTTAAAAACTATTCAGAACGTACTACAAAAATTTAAATCTAAAGGCTGCTTTGCTAGGTCTCAAAAAAAAAGATGAAAAATGTAGTAACGGATGAGATGAAGTTGAAAATTTTATGCTTTGTTGAAGAAAACCATACATAATGTTTGCGGAAAGTTAGTAGGCATCCAAGTATTTAGTATTTAGAACCTTAAAAAAGTTCAAGTAAAAAACATACAAATATTCAACCCACCAGCAGTTATTCGATGTGGACAAAGAAAAATGAGTTAACTTCAGCGAAATAATCTTCAATTTATTAAAACGAAATCAAGAAATTTTCCAGAACACAGGCGAGGTGACATTTACATTAAACGGGGAAGTAAATTCGCAAAATTTAGTGAGTTTTTACATTTGGTAAAAAATTATGATTTAATTTCTAAAGATTAACGTTAGATATTAGTCCCGTACAAATCAGCACGTTCAACATGTCACAAGAACCCAATATAACAATAAAGTTAATGTGTGGGCTGGAATTGTTAATAACAACTTCATTAGGCCATTCTTTATTGATAGAAATTTAACGTCAGCAAAATTTTTAGAATTAGAAATAGACAGCAATAAAAAATTTAAATTTAGATGAGCTCTTTTTTCAAATAGGTGGTGGTCCAGCTCATTCAACAGCTGGAATTACGAATTTTTTAAATGCACTTTCCAAAAAACGCTAGATAAGACGATTTGGTCCCATACAATGACCACCTCGCTCACCAGGTTTGTCTCCTGATGACTTCTTTTTGTGGGGATACTTAAAGTGTAAAGTTTTTACGAATAATCCTATGCAAGACTTAAATGAATTTTAAAGGAAAGGATTATGGCCAGATTGAATGAAATTGGCACGGCATTTCTCAGAAACGCAAGTTTTAATTATGGAAACAGAATTAGTTATTGTATGGAAATAGAAGACAGGCACTTTGAAATTTTGTTATCGTTTAAAGTTTGATAAAGTCATTTCCTCGTGGTTTTTTTAGTTATTTAACGTAGTTTCCAAAAATTGTGTAATTTGTTAATTTTGTTTTAATTTAGTTTTGCTAATGACTATTGCAAGTGTTAAATACGTTTAAAACAGTTTAACTTTTAGTTTTAAAGGATATTTATAACACAAAGTTGTTGTAAAGTACTACTTTATTTATTTATTACGTACAATTTTTGATTATATGTATAAAAAATTAGCACAATTTTAATCTTACTTAAAAAAATTATTTTACTATTTGAGTTATCTTGTGTCGGATTTCGACAAAATCTGGTAGGCCGTGTCAATACATTGATTTGTTTCTTTTAAAAGTATACATTACATTATGTATACTAATAAAAGAAATTCACTGTATATCCTTCACTCCAAATAAGAACCAAAGTTTACATTTAAACTACAACTTTAGTTTTAGCGGTAAATCTAAAATTAGTTTTATTTTGTAACTAACGCTATCATCAATATATTTATTTTAAACACTTATCAATAAACAATAGAAGTTTATTTTAAATACCCTTTGTTTCGTTTGTGGTTATTAAAAAAATTACAATGTATTACAAAATTGTAATTTCTGAGTAAATCCTAACCCAAGTAGCACATTTGGTGATAATTCAAACAATACTACTTATTCGGTGACTGCAAAGGTATTTATGCCTGTAAATAGTTACGTTTCTTCAACATATCAGCAACTACAGTTTTACCTAAATGGGGAATAGGGTTTACGTAATAACAACTATTCGACTTCTTAGTTTCATCGTTCTCCTATAATTGCGTAGATACTTAATCAAAATAAAATGAGATAGATTTTGTTATTGTATTGGTGGATTCGATACCGAATTAACAAAGCTTACGGTCTGAAGCTATAACTTGAAAGGGCGATAAACACCGAAGCAAATCAAATTTTCCAAAAATACTTGCAACATTCACTTTTAAAAATCTCTTATTATATATTTTTTTTACTATAAAGAGTAATTTATTATATTTTACATGCAACTACAATACAATATCTAACTGCAGATGAACGTTGAACTTTTATGAAATCATCATATGCATTATAGTTTACCGTTTCAAATTATAGCTTCAGGCCTTCAGTTTTATTAAACCCACCTATACAATAGCAACATCTATCCAATTTTATTTTGTTTATATGTATGCAATTAATGGAAAACAACTAATACATGTACCTACTCTTAACCGCGCCACTATAAACGCGAAAGATTGTACAGTTCATGTAAATGATTCATTTTTTGCGTCTTTGTTTTAACCATATTATGTATTATACCTATTCGATATGTTTTAGAAACATAAAACAACACCAATAATAAAAGGAACATGGTTAAATATATTTTTTTATAATGGCTTGTTGTTCGACAAAAACTCCCAGATTAACAAAAACACTAACGTCTACAATTTTATTGACAAATGTAGACTTGATACGGATAAAAAATAAGTGCACCTGCAAAATAAGTAATTTTTAACATATTTTGTAACCAAAAATATCAACATATTTTTGGGTTAGTTTTAATTGTACACGTTTAAGTAGTTCTTTTGAAACATTTTGATGAGATATTAAAACAATAATAATAAAGTAATTATATTAAAATAAAATTATTATAGCATAAATATTTTTCATAGTTTGTTTTCTTTCTATCATGCCTGTAAATGCAATATGACCGTTTTAAGCTTTGTAACTTGAAAGTAGCACTTTGCAGTATAAAAGATCTTTCAGTTATTTGCGACCCATCAACCAGTACCCGATTTTACCATTGAGTTATTTTAATATGTGATTACTCACACAATTTCTTTTTTTAGTAACAAATACTTAGTATTGCCGAAGATAGTCAAAACATATATGATAATTTTAGAGAGTAATATTTAAAATTTTCTTACTGGTACGTTAAATAATAAAGAGAATTTTACTTATTGGTTGCAAAAAATGCGCGGCCGTAAAGGCTATCCTAACGGATAGCGATCCACATATCGCATGCAGCAATATAATCGGACAATTGTTTACTTCGTGAATTTAAATTTTACCTGTTATTATACATTAAAAAGTACATGTTTTTTTTTTTAATTTGTGTTACTGTTTTGGGTTAAGTATTTAATTAGCCTGGTAGCTTACGTTTAAAAAAGGTTTTTGCATGTTGTATTCGGTCTTGTAAGATAAAGCAAGAGCAATGTATTACATGTTTTCCCAAGTAATACAAAAGTAAGTAAAACTTTAATTACTATCTACTTAATTTTGATAAGTTATTTAAAAATGTTCCTACTTAAAACGTTCGTTGCATTTGATTTGTTTGTACGTATACATTTTTGTGTATCTATATATTTAATTAAATTATTTTTATAATTGACGCGTCCATGTAATTGTTTTTTCCATGCAATATCTAGATTTTTAGTTTATTCCACTCTGTGCCCGTCAGTAAGTTCATTTTCCGTCGACCTCATTATAAAATTGAGTTTTACGTACTCCTGCATAATCATAAAGTAACACTTTTTTAAATGTAATACTTTTCGTCCGCAAACACTTTTCGTCCGCAAACACTTTTCGTCCGCAAACATCTGTCAATGTCAATTATTATTTTATGTCAAATTAAATGAAGCCGAAGTAACCAGTATGAAAACCCATTTTTAAGAAAGGATGAATTTAGTGACTACATAGGATATTACAGTACTTTAGGTACATACTGAAACATTTTAGATACTGCAGAATATTGTTTGTTTACTTCCATTTATAACCTCAATTTCTCAATCCCACACAACTTTGAACAAAAACAATTTGTTGTTCAAATTACAAGTAAATGATTTTAAGTGCTTTGAAATGATATTAATAAATTGTTTATAGTTTCTACAATGTGCGAAGCATATAGAAGAGCCTGGTTGTAATCTCACAATACTCGATACATTGTTTTCAATATGTAACACTTTAACTTCTTTAAAGTTATTCATTTATAAGGTAAGACAGAATTCATACGACTTGAGATTGCTTTAGACAATTTTATTAGATAATATTTTGATACAGAAGCGGAGTTCCGATACAAAATTTTCACGATCATAAAATACAAAACTTACAGTAGAAGTGAGTTAATTATGGGTACCTTTCTATTACTGTATTTGATTGATGTAAATAAGTAATAATGCTAATGGAAAACACAAGAACAGTAATTACTTGTGAAAATCATTTGAATATTGATTCTGTCGCAGGAAAAACAAAATAGAATCATATAAGCCATCAACATTACTGGGTTCAAGATTTATTCGTACACAAAAACAAGGTGAATTTCACAGTTTTCAATAAGCTGAAAGAAGATTATTACACTTTTTGAAACATTTTCGAGTGAATCAAAAACTACGTTTGCATACTTTCTTACGGTCAGGCAATATTTTATTGAATATAAAATGATTATAAGTCTGACCACGCTACAAACTCAGTCTTATAACTATTATATGTCCAATTAGTAAGAATCGACTTTAATGTGTTTAATAGGAGAAACTTCATTACATCTTTGATCATAAACAATTAAAGAAATGCATTAATTTTGAGGGTAGGCTTCCAACTATAACTACATTTTTAAATATACTTCAAAATAACACTACCTAAATGTAATTTTTATTATTTTAATAAATTATAAAAAGTACATGTTTTACCTATTACCTATCATAATCAAGTGCTCTTATAAAAATTATGTGATTGTTGTAAACAAATGCTTTATCGGTACAATATTCGAACGCGGAAAGCTTTTATTTCCTTTAATAAATTTTGACACAAATGTTACAATACTGAACGGTGAAGTGAATATTAGGTACAGTAAAATCAGAACAAACGTAAAATTTTTGTTTAAATTTACTAAACATTTTGTTTTCAGTAAACGGTAATCAATAGAAAATTAATTAATTTGAGGTCAACGGAAAAATTAATATGTACCTCGGAAAAAAGTGCTTTTTAATAACCTCGCCTGTTTGTTTGCCTCGGCTAACGCCTCGGCCAGCAAATTCAGTCTCGTACATAAAAGTGCACTTTTTTGTCCTTGGTACATAAATAACTATTTTCAGATTCCTTGAAAAGCGCTGCACTACTGCACTCGAAACGTTCGATAAAGAATTAACGTGTTATTATTGAGTCAAAATCCTTCGTCACCATAATCGAACTAATTTAACCGCCAATACTATTTCAACTTTATATCATAAAAGTAAATTAAGCTTCTTAAAAAAATATTTGCCTCTCCCCTTCTCATCACTAAAAACGTTAATAAACATCTTAAAATTTCATTTGCATTTGGCATTATTTAATCAATTTTGCATATCTTAAAAGATGCTGTTGTAAGAATGTACTGTTTTTAGAAAGATATTATCTTATTCCAAAGCATATAATGCAATTTAGAAAAAATGGAAGCAAGTAATTACTTTATTCTTTTGTGAAAGTAGAGTGAATGCAACAGGCATTGCCAAAAACATTAAAAAAATTAATTATTTTGTTTTTATTTGTTTTTTGGTTGTTGTTATGTTGTTTATTTTGTTTTTTGAAAACCAACTTAGCTAATGCAGCTTTCGCAAGTTTTTCAATGTCGCCATTGCTTGAATTATTTACAGTAAAACCTCTATTTTTGGCTACCTCTTATAAGCGGCCACCTTTAACACCGGCCAAGTTTTCCAAGTCAAAAACCAATTATATGGAAATATCCATATTAATGACCCTCCTAATAGCGATCACCTCTCAATAACGGCCACGGCTACATATTTGTAAACTTTCTTGGAAAAATAAATGTAATTCTACCTCCCATTTTCGGCCATTCTTAAGTAAGGTCATTAGTAGACAACAGCTAAGCGTTCAAATTGTGCATATTATATAATTGTTTCATCGTGTGAGGCTTAAGTATTTACCGGTATTTAAGAACGGATTTGAAGAATTTTTTCGATTTTCAATACACAGTCATTACAGAGAAAGTATAATTAAAAGGCTCATTAAGGTCACTCCAAAAACCATATCTTGCGTACATAGTTTAAATTAGTACGTTCAACAGTGCAGTTACATATAGATGTACAAAAAAATTACAATGTCGCTAAAAAGAAAACCTTTGTCTCTTAAAGAGAAAATTGATATAATTGTGGAAAGTGAAAAGCTCAATACCAATGCTAGAAAGTTGGCTGAAAAATTTAGTGTTGGAAGAATACAAGTTAACGATATTTTAAAAAACAAATGTTAATTAGAAAAGCTATTTGAAGAAGATGCCAATACAGAGCAAAAGAGAAAATTTCCTAGAACTGAAGGTATAGAAATTTGCCGAGTAGTTTACAATTGGTTTTGTAAAGCTAGGAATAAATATATCTAAATCTTTAATAAAAGAGAAAGCATTGAAGTTGCAGAAAATTTAAAATGACGTATTTTAAAACTTTAAATGGGTGGCTTGAGAAATTTTGTCAAAGACATAACATAACCTTTAAAACAATTTGCGGGGAGTTATCTGATATTAACCTGGACACTGTTAAAGCTTAGAAAAAAGCTGTCAATAATATTGAAGGAGTATTTACCCAAAAATGTGTACAATGCTGACGAAACCGGACTGTTTTACCTTGAGATGCCAAACAAAACGTTCTCTTTAAAAACTATAAATGTAGTAGTAAAAAAGCTGCAAAACAAAGATTGACAATTTTATTTTGTTCAAATATGGAAGGTGATAAGGAAAATCCGTGAATCATTAGAAAAAGTAAACACCCAAGATGCTTTAAAGGCTCTCATATAAACAAAATGCTCTTAGAATGGGTATCTAATAAAAAAGCTTGGATGACGGTAAAGATTATGACATCCCAAAGTGACTTTTGAAAATGTGAACATTGTTTTTCTACCCCCAAACCCCACATCCCATTGCCTGCCACTGGATCTAGGAATTATCCAAAATTTTAAGGTGGCCTACAGAAAGTTTTTAATCAAAAGGCTGCTAACATTCACAAATACCAAACGTCTTTTTAAAGATGCTGAAAATAGTATCAATTTAACCAGCGCTTTAGTTTAGATATCAGTAGCCTAGAGAAACGTTTCGCCTATTACAATTGCTAAATGTTTTGCGAAAGCAAGATTCTCGGAAAAGGTCCTGCAAGAAGATTTTGAAAAAGAAGACAAAATTCCACTAGCTCAGTTTTTTCCTGTATTACTAGAAAGTAATCAACGTGTAAGCCTTGAAAATTGTACATCTATTGATTGTGATATTTTGACCAAAAGCCCCAATTTAAGTATTCAAGATATAATCAGTGAATTAGACTATAGTGAAGTCTGTAATTCAAACAATGAAAGTGGTGCAGAATAATCCAAAGTTTTTACGTCAAACATTAAAGATATGGGTGAAGTGTGTAAAAAACTAAGAGATGTGCAAAGTTTTCTATTTTCTAATGATAAAAGTGAGCTAGCGGTATAAGTACTTTAAATTTTATCAAAATGTGAATCTTCTGTTTTACAAACTAAACTTAAAAATGTAAAACAAACTTCAATATAAAAATATTTCACAAAATGTAATTTAATGGTATGTATATGTATGTAATTAATTATTGTAATAGGTATAACGAGCAATTAGAAAATAGGTGCATATTATGTAAATGTATGTATTATGTATTCAATATTATATAACTCTTCCATCGTAAAATTATTTCATATTGCATCAGCACATTGATAGTTATTTTTCAATGCAGATATATAGTACCCTATAGCGAAACGTATTATGTTCCATTCCTAAAAGATTTTAATAAACAACGCATAGAATAGTATATTATGCTACTAGGAGTAGAACGCATTCTTTTTGTGTTGAGCGAAGGTATTGCGGCCGAAGCGCAGCTGAGGCCGCAAAATACTTTGCGAAACACAAAAGGCGTTCGACTCCGTGTAGCATATACTATTTTTCTTCAAGCGTAAAAACCAAATTCTTGAAGTAATTGAGGTGGTTTTAGAATGAATAGGCAACAGCGTTAACTCAACTTTACAACTGTCAAACATGACTGTCAAACAACATTATTTTTGTTGTGTGTATTAACACGGTTTGTAAAAGGAAAACTTTTGTATTAATTTGTAGAGTAAGAAAGAAAGCTATAATTATTTAACAATACAACAATAATAATAATTAACTCTTATTTCAGATGAAAACTTAAAACAAACATTCTTTTGTAGTAACTATATAGTGGAAAAATACCTATTTCTTATTTACAGTAATATTAAAGGTACAATTTTGTAATGTCGAGTTAATAATATTTAATCCACTGCTTGCTGTTTTAGAACTGACATTGACGTCATTATAGTCGTGATGGATTTCATATTCACTTGACTGGGATTTGCTCGATGTTGCGGTGGAAGTACTAGGCCTGTTAAGATCACCTGATGTTACGGTAGATGTGTTACCTTCATCGCACTCTAATATTTAATTGGCAATTTCACGTTTGTTTGAAAGGGAGTCTTCGATGTATCCCTCAGCTACATTGTTAGATTTCCATCCACCGTGTCTTTTTAGAGTGGTAATGTCTCCACTATTGTCAACTAACAATGTAGCTGAGGTTCGTCGCAGTGTATGACCAGTGTATTCCTCTGGATTAGGTAGTTTTAAAAAAGTTGCCACTTGTTTTGGTATACCTGAAATTTTATGTATCCCCATAACGACACGGTGGCATCTACCATTTTGGTATTTTAAAAAGAATCTTGTTATGTTGATGTCATTAGGTCGAAGTGTCATATATTGTTTACATAAAGTTAAATAAAAATCTCCAACTATGGTAAATGTCCGTGACTTATTTGTTTTAGTATTATGAATTTTTACTAGTATTATACGTTCCAGGTCTTCAATATCCTGTATTCTTAAATTGACTAGTTCGTCGCAACGACATGCCCCACTAACTCTGAATATTAATACGATCTAAGAAAATAGTATCTACTTTAGCGATTGAAAAGTTATATTTGAAATTACCTTCATGGCCAAATATTCATTGTTTGGCGCATTTTGTAAAAAGTTATTAAAATGTTCTTTTGAGAAAACTTTTGCTTTTTTTGGTTGATACCCATCAGCTTGGCGCTTCAAGAAGGAAATTAATTTTGCGTAATTTTTAAGTTTATGTCATGTTTAATATTTAATTGGCACTTTAGCATGGAATATTGTGCCCATAATGACGAACTGTTCATAGTTTCCGCCAAATGGGAAAAATACGCTAACATAACATTTTCTGTGTAATTGATTATATTATTTTCTTTGCGCCCATTTCAAAATGTATTGTAAGCAAAATCATATATTTTGCGCGATTTGTTGGGGATCAAATTTTCAACTAAGGCATCGGCGATTTGTTTTATTTTAGGTGGAGTTCCTTCAATTTTTAAAAGTTTAAATTTTAAATGGCGTTTCTGCTTAAAAAGTGCTAATACCTCTACCGGCAAACTAAGTTACTAATTGAGCGTAAAATAATAATATTATTGTACGCCGTAAAATAATGTAGTCGTTCTATAAATTCAATGCGGTATAGTAAAATTCATATTTTAGCACGCTTGAAGAAAAATAAATTTTTTTCCTCCCAACAATGGCCACCTTCATATACCAGTCAGTTTTGCAGCAAATTTTATTGACCGCTATTTAAAGATTTTACTGTATTTTAATTAAAATATTGGCATGATTGACGATAAACGATTCGTTGGTTTTGATTATCTCTAACACGGCCCATTATACCGTATGTCTTTGGCAAGAAGCAACATAGGATTTTTAGTGTAGAAAAAATTTGATTGGATCTACTATTGCTATGAAAATTTCGGATTGTTATATATTCAATACGTTACGGCATTTTGTTAAAGTTAGAAAGAGAGAGCAAGCGTAGAATGTCTAATCTTTCTTCAAATGTAAATATTTAGTATTTTGTGATTTTACGAAAATTCTAATCAATGTTCAGTTGCTTTCATATTTTATAATAGCTATTGAAGCAAGCATAATGAAATACTTTTGCATAAAACCTGTTGATATTGCGTTTGAGATTAAAAGAGTCGTTTGTTTTCTTGTATTGAAGATCTGTGTGTAAACTATTAGACATAATACTTGCATCTTGCAAGAATATGCTGGTATTCTAAAATTTTAAGTCAATACAGTTGTTATTATAGATAAGACAGATATTTCGATTAGTATGGATCGAGTAGTTTGTCTCTACCACAGGTCTCTACCGATAAACAGAAGTCGGTGTTCTAAGGACTTTATTCGGAATCAACAAAGTAAAGTATAACCCAGAATTAAATGTGTTATACATTTTTAGTTTTTTGATCGTAAACAATTTGAAACTCGTGGAATTAATGAAGATTTTTGGAAATTGCCCGATTAAGGTTTTTAATCTTATGAATAATGAGACCGTAAAGGTTTGTGCCTAAAATTATTTAATTTACTATTTCTCTTTTGACTTTCTATTTCAAGTTTTACTAGAATTCAGGAGTCAACAAACAAGATAACATGATTATTATTTTAAAACCATCAAAGAACAATTGTAAGAAATGTTGTAACTTCAAATACGGTTTTTTATTAAAAGTGATTGTCGTTTTAAGTTTTAATTACATCGTATTAAAAATTATTTTCTATAAATGTGTTAGTAGTCCTGAAAAGGACCGATTTGTTTGTGGATATACAGAAGTGAAAGCTAATCAGTATAACATGCGAAGTGCTTGGCTTACAACAACTGGTTAAAATGCTGTCCATTTACTGTTAAAAGTTTCGCTGCACATTTGCAATCATATTTGCTGGTATATTAAAGCAAACTTCCACAATTTTATATTTTAAAGACTCAATTGTGTCGTGGGTTCTGTCGGTATAAACCTTCGTAGATATGTAAGGCAATAAAAAGAAGTCGTTGGGAGACAAACCTTGTAATGTTGATGGCTAAGTAACTTCTTCACTTCTTCCAATCCAGGTTGTAGGAAATACTTCATTTAAAAGTTTGATTCGCATTATGTGCTGGACACCCATCATGCTGATACCGCAAACTACATTGAGATTTAACGAACATTCATCGGTGAAGCAAATATTCTTAACAAAATTCATATCATTATTGCGTATCTCCATTAATGTTTCACAAAATTCTTGCCTTTTGTCAGCATCGGTTTATGTTTTTTAAAATTTTATGAACTCGACACCTATGTACACCACAGTCGATACTTAGTTGTCGAAAACTAATGCTAGGGTTAAGTTACACGGCACCGAGTACATTGATTTCTTCATCGTTGTCCATCTTCTGGTTTTGTTGAACCTGCTTCGTACGCTTGTGTACACTGCCGTTCCGGAAAAAGTGCAGCAAAAACAAAGCAAAAGTGTTTCTATAGCTTTCACCTCTGTATACCCCCTTAACCATTTGAACTTTTTCAGGGATTGTATATACACTCATTTTCAAAATTAAATTAGAGAATATTACAATAAGGAACACGCAGATTAATTGTAACGTATACGTCAATACGAAAATTTTATAGCCTTAGTGAATCAATTCATTTTTTTTTCTATAGTGAAATTCCTATGTTGCGTTTTGCCAGAGACATCCGGTATATTGCATTGATTGCAATTCGGAATTTAACAAAATAAATTCCATTGACATATTCAACAAAAAACACTATTAATCTTTTATTTGTAATTTTATCTCAGAATCTTAGCCTTTTAAATACAATTAGTGGTTTCAAACTTTAAAACAAAATTTTAATATAACTAAAATAATGAAACGTACAATTTCATACACACAAAAGTACAATTTTTAACAATTAATTAATGCAACGTACACGTTTAAAAGCAACCTAAAAATATTGCCGTTATAATTTTTTTTTCTGTATTCAAAATTTTCTTATTACATTCCTAATACAGTAACCTTATTTACATTTACTGATGACGTAATGGTTGCAACCTTTTTCGACTATAAACGATGACCTCTACAACCTGGGTTTTTCATACAGTATGCTTTTTTTTGTTGATAACCTTGATGATTGCTTTCCATACTCTTCATATTTACTTTTCATTAATCCTTCACTTATCAATTAGACTCGGTTAAGTCTAAGAAGTACACAATGATTCATAAACATCTGACCTACGCGCATATACCAGCTGTAAAGCAGTGTCATAGTAATTTCTTAACGGACCTGGGTGTATATTACTAAAAATCATTTATTTTTTACCTATTTTTAAAGAATAATTTATTGCAAAAAAATGTATAATTTTCTAGTCAACTAATTAATTCACGTTTTATAAATTCCAACGCATTCGCAATTATTTCACGCCCTTGAATATACTATTCTTTAAACGATAGTTTTTAAACCCGGTAGTGAAACTTTAACACGTGTCCTCAAATTCGTATAGGGGTAAGGCATTAAGGCATTTTCTTCTGTCCCTTCGTTTTAGCTATAATCAATTTATACTCATACTATACAAAGTGTATCCTAATACGATACAATACATATGTAGTCCAGCGTAAGACGGTAAAAATATGTTACAACCTCCTAATTTTTTCAAGAAAGATGGAAGTTCATGAAAATTCGGAGTTAAGTTTTACTTACTTTTTACTTCAAAATCTACCCTATGACGGTGTGTGCGAATTACTCTTAGATGTGAAAACTACCCATAATTGACAAAAATTGATAAATTTATAAATTTTGCATTTAACAAAATAAAAAATGTGTATAGTTTTTTATTAAAAGTATAGTTGGAAATATTGTTTGTAAGTTTTCAACCTTTTATTTATTTTTTATTTCCCTTTAAAACAGCTCTTTTGCCAAAAAATTGTTTTCATCCTCTTAAAAACTACACCTATATTATAGTTAAATAAAAATAGTTAAATAATTTTTGTTAAACATTAATTTTTTTTAGTTCATTATTTCAAAAACCTTATTTGCATATTTTAATCCCTTACAAAATGCCCCTTATGAGAAAAAAAAGAAAAAATTTCAACGTTAAATCCTTGTATTTGTGGTAATTTTGTTACATAAAGTTTAACAAAAAAACATGGATAAACAAATAATTGTTATTAAAAAAATTCCAAAGAAAAATTGAAAATTACCAGTAAAATTAAGTATCATCATCGCTGTTGATGTGTTCTTTATCGTCTTTGTTTGTAATTGAAGGGCTATTTTAACAATTTTGCCTAGAACAACCACCACAACTTTTCTACAACTACAAGATGCTTCTTAGCACATTTTTTGCTTAGAATTTATTTTTCTATTGACTCATGGTAATCACCCCTAGCGAAAAAACACACATCGTCGTAGGATAGATTTTACTCTTTGAGGAATTTCCTACTGTGAAAATTTCAATAAAATCCATCTTTCTTAAAAAAATTGAAAACCAAAAACAGTCATACACTGGACTAATGCTTAAAAATTCATACATTGCAACGACTTCTTGCAATCACTTCAATATAAAGAATCCCAAATTAATATAATATAATATAAAACAGATCAAACCTCTAATCTACTATAGGCCCCTGTGTTCTGTTTTGGTTTTGATTATATTCACCATATACGCGAAAGATGTTGAAAAATTTTAAATTTCCTTGAAATTGGTTTTAATAATGTAACATTTGAAATGAATAGAACAGTTGTATAATATTTAATATTTATTCGTTACAATTTCTCTAAATCAAAATTATTTTGAATATTATTTATTATTAATATATGTGGACTAATATTTATTCATAGCGTATTGTACATATTTACGAAATAAAAAAAACGCATATTTGAATCGTATTCTCTGACGCAAAACCCTAGATGTAAACAATAATCACTTTCTTTTAATGTATCTAATACATACAGTATCATCAATTAGTGTACTGCTTTCTAAATTTAAACATTAGTTTACAGACAACATTTTGTTTCTCCTCCAAAACCACATTAAATTTGGTAACTACGGTTTTATTTAAATACAATATTACAATAAATTAACTGATTTATTTATTTATGCGTATGGTACGTTATACAAATATTGTATTGTGATGTAAGTGTTATGTATGGTAGCCCAGAAGATCAATATAAACCTGTATAGTGTGGTGACAAAACCGTGTGCAATAGTGGATTCGTTCGTCTTAGCAAAGCATTTACTTCAAGGTTTAGGAAAACCACTAAAAGTGATGAGTTTATTAAAATATAATACAAGTTGAAGTTAAAGAAAAAGATAATAATTAGTATATTGTTACTCTTTTCAGACAATAAGTAACATGTAAGTATAAAAAATTTCTAAATTACATGTTACATAAATATGGTGAAAGTATGTATACTTCGTTTTATACTTAAACACTCTATTTCACCTTTGTTTATAATAACGTACACCACAATTTTAAAATTATTTTTGCTTGCTGCAGTAATAATTGGTTTTTCTTTGTAGTTGAGAAAACCGTTACAAAAATTTATGTTTTTGTTGTTTCTAAAGATCGCAGGAGTTTTATGGTAATAGTAAACCACAGTAAAAGCTTCACGTAAAGTAATGCAGAAATGTTTATCTACAATGCAAATTCATAATTAGGAAAATTTAAATTTTAATGAATTTTAGTACATAAAGTTTCATCTAACCCGAGCTGTAGGTATATAAACTTTATAAAGATATGTTACGATTGCCCAATTTTTATTATTTAATTTAATATTTAGTTATCGCTTTTAAAAACCTTAATATCTTAGATTAATTTAAAAAGAGAGCGATATTTGTTTTGCGTTCACATTTGGTATTATTTTATTATTCCTTTTACGTGAAGTCCATTATCTCAATTTCTTTAAAAAACCTCGTATAACTTTCTTTGTGCATTAATAAATCAAAAAATTGCAAGAGTGATAGGCTTATAGGCTTTATACAAACTCATTTAATATATCCTCATAAATTCGTATCATAAATCATTTTATGTTGCGAAAATAAGCCGTCCGTTATCTTATCCTTTGTTTGGTATCTCAAATGCACTGTTTTAACAGAATAACCATTTTTCAAATGAAGGTACGAAAACGTTACATTTTATTTGGTTATACTAACCGCTAGTTACAGATATTCGTTGTCTTACAATAACAAATTAGTATATTTAGAACATTCTCTACTAACACAATTTAAAGTTCAAAATGAAATTTTCTGCTTTTGTGTAGAAACTCTAATGCTACAATTAGAGCTAAAGCGATTTAAATTTATGTTTAGAATGGAAGAGAATAATGTATTTCAAATATTGCAATTTTAATTAGGTCTACTAATTAAATCGTTTCATTCTAGTAAGGATGCAATACGAAAAGCAGCTTTGTTTGAGCTTTTCTCCATGAATTAATTATAAGGATAACGCTTCAGTAACGGAGTGCAATGAAATTTACTTATTAATTCAGGATCTTATAGCAATAATGCTACTTTGTCATGCTAAAGCTAAAACATCTCCTTAAGTTTCGAACATAAGTGGCTTCGTTTAAGCTATCTATTATTCATTGTCCTTTGAGCTTTTTCTTTGCTTCTAAAAATTCTTTGGCACTTTTAAAGAGTCATAACTTTTACTAATCAATATTGGTTTAAACAACAATTTAACAATTTAATCAGTTTATACGTTGCATTCAATAAAACTTGTCAACAGTAAAAGCTTTCAGCCAATTTGAAATGCATATAACGCGTCTAAAATTTGATTTATGTTTACGTGAAAACGGATACGAGCAGATATAACTTACCACATTCGCTTTTTGATTTTAACTTAGAACGTAATATAGCGTTGCTTTTAAAAAAGTTTCTCAACTTTTCAAACTAAAAATAGAGTTACGATTTTGCTAACGATCACTTAACTTATAACGAAATTTTTAATCCGAACGTGTTACGTTGAAATATCTTATAAAAAACCAACACGAAACTAATGTTACTTACTTTCGTGGTTTCAAATTAATTCAATAAGTTGAAAAATAAATTTTACAATATTAGTTTATAGTTTAAGTTTAATAAATATGAGTAATATTATAAAATATACAACCAAACGTAATTTTTAAATTATATTATAAGTCTTGACACATTGACATCTGAAAGATAGAAAGTTATTAGAAGAATAATGAAAGAAACATAAAATCATTTACAACAACCACGGATTAAAAGAAACTAATATTTTTATTGACATGATCAAATATTTGATGAGGGCAAAATACAAAGAAAACTTACAAGATCGTCACAGATAAAAACAACAACGGAAAAAATACAATAAAGAATTGGAACAAAAACACTGTTATTGTCGTTTTTTAGCAGTAAAACTATTTACACAAATACACAACAAATGCAGTATTATTACATATTAATTAATAAAACTAATAGCAATCTAATACATATTTTATTGCTTAATTATATTTAAATCTAAAAAGGAGGTAAAAAATATGTATATAAATATATAATACAAAATTAATTATTAAAACCTATTATTCGCAATTTGTTATAATAATAATAATAATAAAGCTTTATTTGTTTTTTAAATTAACAAATTGATTCGGTTAACAAAACTAAACCCACATTAGCCCAACAAAATCCGCAAAATATAATTTAATTTTTTTTGTCGCATCCTTCTGTTAGGTGATTTTTATTATATTCTTCTTCCTTTCTTCTATCCATCTTTTTCTGTTTTCTACCTCTTTCATCTATTTTATGCCCTCTCCATTTTCTCTTTCTCACTTCCTCTCTCCTTAATTCAATGCACTTCATCTACCATGTGCTCTACATTCTTCCAATTTTCCCCACACATCCTACACCTTCTTTCGTCATCTTTTTTCCAATATTTATTTTTATTTTCCTCATTTCCAAGTCTATACCTCGCTACCATACATGGTCATTGATGGTCGATGGTAGGTTAGACGTTTATGGAAAACGGGGCATAGGAGTAATCTGAAAATTTGGTTATTGCGGTAAATTGACACGATCTATCTTTCTAAAATATTTTTATTTTGACGGTGTTGCCGCTTCTACCAAAAAGTAGTAACAACTTATATATTATTAAATTTTTAGAATCGCAATTTCTTACTGATAATTTTTTTGAATAGTTCTCTATACCTATCTACACCGGTTTTTGAAATAATAATTATTGTAGGTTATTTTTTTTCGAAATGTGATACTACCAAAATTTAAATTTAGCTGCTATTTGAACCCATATAAGGCTGAAATTTTAGATGCAGTTTGTAAAAACCTTGTATTCAACAGCTACCTAAATAAGTTTATTTTATCTTACATAGGGCGGTTTAAAATTAATGATTTTGACGTGACATACAAATAAGGTCAAAACTTTATTTTTTCAAATGGAACACCCTGTATATTACTTAAAATTCTGATGGACAATTAAAATGACCTCGAGTTGATGTAGCTTAGTGGTATAGCTAACTCGTCAACTTTTTGAAATAATTGCAATAATGATTAAAAATCACATTGTCTTTGCGTAATTTGCATTAATTAGCCATGGAATGCCATGTGATTTAACAATTGCTCAATTATTTACTGTGTTTGACGTACGTCAAAGTTTTGAGATTGTGATTATGATTTATTACTTAATACTTATTCAAAAACCAATTACAATGAGGCGAAATAATTACTCGCATGAAGTTTTGATGAATCTATCTATTCTTCATGGACAATGTGACAAAATTGTGGCAAGGACATGTAGGAAAATCAATCAAATGTATTCTAATTTGCAGCCAATGCACGAAAGAAAGTTTATGCTTTAAGCTTAGAACCATAATTGGTAAAGTTCTCCTGTATTCGCATTAAACTTTCTTTCGTTCATTGGCTTCAAATCAGAATACATTTCATTAAATTTCCTACATGTTCTTGTAGCAACTTCGTCACATTCTCCATGAAGAATAAATTAAATTCATCAAAACTTCATGCGAGTAATTATTTCGCTCTATTGTACTTTGTTTTTGAATACTTATTAAGTAGTAAATCACAATCTCAAAACATCGACATCTGTCAAACACAGTGAATAATTGAGCAATTGTTAAATTACATGGCGTTCTATGGTTAACTAATGCAAATTATGTGAAAACAATGTGATTTTTTATTATTATTGCAATTATTTCAAAAGTTGACGAGTTAGATATACCATTATGCTATATCAACTCAAAGGCATTTTAATTGTCTATCAGAATTTTAAGTAATATACAGAGTGTTCCATTAAAAAAATTAAGTTTTTACTTTTTTTTGTATGTCACGTCAAAATCACTAATTTTAAACCGCCGTATAAAATAAAATAAATTTATTTAAATAGCTGTTAAATACAAGGCTTTAGCAAACTGCATCTAAAATTTCAGTTTTATATCGGTTCAAATACCAGCTAAATTTAAATTTTGGTGGGATCATATTTTGATCAAAAATAACCTAAAATAATTATTATTTTGAAAACCGGTGTAGATAGGTATAGGAAACTATTTAGAAAAAATTATCAGTAAGAAATTGCAATTCTAAAAATTAAATAATATATAGGGTGTTTCAATTAAAATTAACAAGTTGTTACTTCTTCTGAGTAGAAGCGGCAACACCGCCAAAATAAAAATATTTTTCAGATTATTCCTATGCCACGTTTTCCATAAACGTCTAACCTACCATCGACCATCAATGACCCTGTATGTTTTACTTTTATGTTTAATCCTCTTGTAATAGATTTTGGTATCACTTCCAACATTATATATTTGTATTTCGTGTTATACTTTGATTTTTTATCTTTATCTCTATTTCTTGTTTTTGGCTGTTTTTGTCTCTTTGTGTTATCTCTTCTTCCATCCTTCTCCCTTTACCCCTCAATCTTCTCACTTCTTCTGTCGCGTAACCGGCTTTTCTAAAGTATGCTTTGCTCTCTTCTTTCTCAGTGCTTTGTTCTTTGCAATTCTACCTCCTTTCAACATTTATATAGAATTTTATTATCTTTTCTATCTTCCATCCTTTCCTCAAATCTTATTGCTCTTCTCCCTGCTTATATCCTTATTTTTTCTATTTTCATTTCTTCCTCTATTAAATACCCTGGTGTTTTCCTCTCCAACCCTAGTGTCCATCTCCAAAATTTTTCCTGTATCTTCTCTAATTCTTCCCATTCCTTTTATTCTCAAATCTCTTCTCCGTACACTTTTTACTATTTTCTCAAATAACTACTTTTTTCTTTCTATTTCTTTACCAAATAATCTTTCTCCTATACTCCATGCTTGTTTCATTATATTACTTCCTTTTTCTTTAATTCTTTTATATGTATACTGTCTTTATTGTCATATCTCATCATGTAGCCTCCCACCACCATTTCTCTTTCTTTCTCTTCCTTTTTTCTTTTTAAATACCATTTTTTTGTTTTTCTACGTTTACATCTAATTGTTTTTTCTCTAAATATCTTCTTAACGTCTTTATTGCTTTCTTTATCTCTTCCTCTTTATTTGTAAAAATTACTATATCGTCTGCATATGCAAGTGTTATTATATGTTTCCTTCCTATTTTTATTCTTCGAACCTGATCTTTCCTCATTTGTTCCTCTAGATCTCTTAGATATACTGAAAATAGCATCGGGCTCAACGGACATCCCTGTTTCAAACCTTTTACTGTCCAAAACTCCTCCCCTAAGTACCCTTTAGTCTATTTCTTGAATCTTTTATAAATCTCTTTTAGTGCTTCTATTATGTCTTTTCTTATTTTACTTTTCCTTATCATTTCCCACAATGTCTTTCTATTTACTCTATCAAATGCAGCTTTTATGTCCACGAATACTGCATATACCTTACTTCTTTTTTTCTATCTCTTTATTTACTAATTGTTTTATTATAAATATATTATCGATTGCCCTCTTTCCTTCCTAACTCTGAGTGCCAATCTAGAATTATCTTTTTTTTCTATTTCTTTTCTCCATTTTTGCTCTTATTATTTCTGCGTACATTTTATATCCAATATTTGTTAAATTAATCCCCTGTAGTTTTTCATTTCTTGTCAAACCCTTCCCTTGTACATTGGAAAATAATTGCTTCTTTCCATCTTTCTGGGAAGCCAAATTTTTTCTACTACTTTTCTTATTCTCTCTCTTATCTTTTCCCCTATGTATTTCGACTCTTCCCCTTGCGTTTTATCTATGACTCCTGTTCTTCCCATCTTAATTTTTTTAAAACCGTCTCCAGTTCATCTTTTTTGATCCTTCCTTCTCTTTTTGTTTCTTTTCTATTTTCCCATTTTCGGCTATGATCTTAAATTTTTTTCCTTGTAGTACATTTCTAATGTGTTTTTCCCATTTTTCTTTATTTATTGTTGATTCTCTTATATTTCTTTTGTTTCTTAATCGATTTACAATTTCCGAAGGCTGCTCTTCATTTCTGATTTTTTCACCTTTTCTTCCATGATTTTTCGAAAATCCATTTTTTTCTTTACACATCTATTCTTGAATTCTGTTCTTATTTCTTATATTCTTCTATATTTATTTTACCCATCTTCAATTTTCTTCTCTCCTTTCTCATTTCTGCTTTTGCTCTCTCACGCTCCCTGTTCCACTATTCTGACTTTATTTTCTTTTTGTTTTTTGTACTTTTAAATCATTGTTTTTCCGTTGCTATCGTCATTTTCTCTGTAATTCTTTTCAACTTTTCTTTGACTTCTTATGCTGTTTCCTGATTTTCCTCCATTTTATTAATATTCTTGTCTCTACTTTTGTAATTCCAATTTTTTTCTCTTCCCATACTATAATTTCTTCTTCTTCTTCTTTCTCTCATATCATAATTACTTCGATTGGTTGATGATTTGACTCTACTTTTTCTCCTATTCTTATATACTCTATTTCTTTCCTACTTGATTCGTTAGTTATAACGTAGTCAATTACCGATCCTCCTTTCCCTCTAATATATGTTAGCTCTCTTTCTCCTCCTTCTTTTATATTCTCATTCAAAATCGTCCATCCTGTCTCCTTCTAATAATTTTCTACCTTGTCCGTTTATTTTTTTACCTTTCGTTAAAGTTTCCTCCTATAATAAGTTTTTTTCTTCCCGTTCTTCAACTTCGTCTGTCCTTACTCTTGTGCTCATAATTCCTTTTTCTCACTTATGTTTCCTCTCTCTTCTTTCTGCCATTCCTTTCTTATTCCGATGATTATCCTCCCCTTCACTTTTCCTTTTTTTCTGCAAATTATAATTCCCATTTAAATTCCTTTGGCATCCTATTACTCAAATTTTCCCAATGTTTTTCTTCCAACCATGTCTCTACCAGTCTAACCATTTTAAAACCTTTTATGTATCTTCAGAAATCTTCTCTTTTGCAATCTGTTATAATGATACCAGTAAGCAAATCAGATTTAAGATAGTAAAATGACAATAACAGTGATAGTTTACATGTAGAGTAAACACCCATGATGCAAGAAGCTACAAATAGAGAAACTTGGAGGAAATCGAGGATTATCCAACAGTGAATGCTGATAAGCTAAAGAAAAAGAAAAAGAAGTAAACAGAGTAAACCGGCGAGGAAGGTCCAATGGTTTGAACCGTTTCAATCTAGGCACTTATTCGTTTATGTCAAATAGAGTTAATGCAAGAGGATTGGGATGTATTTCCAATCGCTGAAGATATTTGTCACTGCATTTCACTATTTCTTCTTAAACTGTTTTCACGTGCAAGTCTTCTCGTATATCTTTACTTGGGATATAACAAGGAGCGTTATTGATTATATGAAGTATCTTCGATTAAAAGTGTTCAAGAATTTCAATGTTTGAGTTCGACGCAGTACCCCAAAGCTGGATCCCGTAGCTCCATATTGGTTTTATGACAGTTGTAAACTAGTAATTTATTACATAGTGATAATTTTGAGTGTCGACCTAGTAGTCAGTAATATTTTTTTTTTAGTTTTACATTGAAGTGCCTTTTGTTACTCCAGATAAGAGTTCTCTAAGTTAGGGTTTTGTCTAGGTGCATGCCCAAATACTTCACGCGGTCTATATGCGACAGCACTTCTTCATGCAAAGTAACATTAGGAACCATACCTGTTTATTTAGTGAAAGTGATTTAACACATTTTTGGTTGTTTATTTTAAAGCGTTACTTTTTAAACTATCTGCAGATGTTATTTAGGTTCTGTTCTAAAGTTTGAGTATGCAGTATGGGGATTCTGATAGGTAATAAAGGTTGCCGTATCATCTGCATAAGTTGCAGTAGTTGCTTTAGAGTTAGTGGCCTAGTTCACCGTATACAAAACGTATAAAACTGGTCCCACGACGCTACCCTCAGGGACTCCGGATTTAATAGTATATACTTCTGAAATCGGTTCTCCAAACTTTACTTGAAATGATCTTTCTTCTAAATAAGATTTCAAGATGATAAAAGTGTGGAATAGATCGTTTTAATTTAAATAATAGACCTTGTAACCTTGATTAAATTTACGGGCTTAGGGAAATGCAATGAACCCGTAATGATTACTAAAAATCGGATTATTGATTGCAAAATTATTATGATGAAGCAATTTGGCAAGTACCGGAGATAAGACTTGCTAAGGTAGAAAACGGCCTGCTAAAACTATCGCCCGAGTAAGTATTACACAAATTAAACTTAAACCTAATATTAGTTATACTTAAGCATAATACGCGAAGATCTTCGAAGGGAGTTCCTGCTGCTGTAGGTCGACGTTTAAGGACCGGAAGGCCAGCGCGAGGACATGGAGCGGGACGTCGCCGATGAGAAAGGAGAATCTGGGCCCGCTCGAAGACGTCTTCGTTTGTCGGCATGGAAATGTAATGATTAGCGCCTTATCGCAGACGTCACCTCGGAGCTGATTAAAGGTGTCTTCAGCAATACGTTAAGGGAGACGTGATAATAATAATAATTCACTCCAGGTATAGGACACCAATAATTTATCATAATTTAATGAAGTTCTATTTACAGCAGAAAGTCAAGCCCTTTCATGTTCTTGTACGCATCGCCATAATAATAAATATAATTGAAAGTAACCCAAATTGGAGGAAAGAAACCCAATGGTAGTTTCTCTAAAAATATAAATACATGGGTAGAAACAAGGGAGAAATTACAATCGAGCATAAACGTAGGTGGATGGTGAAATGCAATGCGCGAATACTAAATGAAAGAAAGAATAAATTATTCTTATCAAGCGGCCATGCAATTCACCATCGTCGCCTTATCAAATAGTGGTCTTTAATAATTAGAATAAATAACGCCACTAATTTGTAAACGGCGCCGTAATGAATGTTAATGTTAAATATGAATTATAAAACACAATTAAATATAAGTTTACTTACTCGTGCTAATTTATCTAAAACTTAAATTACACGCATAGAGAAATCGTACGCGAAAGAACGGTTTATTAGATGGCCGTTACCTTCGCATTGCCTTATCTCCGGGCAATGTTGTGGGGAAGATAATGTCTAAAAAGAATTTACCTTGGAACTATACAAAGTGTTTACGAAAATACGTAACACCCACCCCGACAAAAGGAAAAGCGAAGCGTACAATAAAAACTAAACTCGGAAAGGTTTTAAAATTGGATGTGAGATTTAGTGATCTCACCAGACCCTTGATCTTCTAACAGTACGGAAGCAGGCGTCGTGAAGCCTTTTGATGATTTTGGGATTGGACCATTTTGGATGAAATTTGGAATCCATTGTTAACGATGGAGCCGGGCCAAATTGACGAACAACTACCAATTGCCCAATTTTAAAATTAGTAATTGGAAGTTTGCCAGGGTTGTAATATTTTTTGGCCTTATTATGTGCTCGTTGAAGATGGCTCAGAACCTCATCCTTGGAAGGAATGGTATCTTTAGTTTGCAGGCATTCAAGGTGCCATAGGTTGTCTAAAGGGGTATTAATTTCCTATTAAGGAAAACTGACGCAGGAGAGGCACCAGTTGCTTCGTGACGAGTACTGTTATAATTTAAAACAAAGAAAGGGAAGTAATTGATCCCATTTAGAATGTTTTTCGGCATATTGTTTTATTAATAAAGTTATGTTATATTTTATGTTACGATTTACCCTCTCGCTCATGTTTCCAGCGGGACTATAAGGGGACGTAAATGCTTGGCGTACACCCCAATTAAGACAAGCCTGTGCCATAAGGTGACTAGCGAAACACTTAGCGTTGTCGCTTACTAAAACCTTGGGCGGGCCGTAAGTGGAAAATAAATCAGTTAGACACTTAATAGTAACGCGAGCGGTGGAACGCCGGGTTGGATAAACCTTTACCCACTTAGAAAAAGCATCAACGCATACTAGCATGTGTTTGAATCCATCGGATGAGGCGATGATAGGGCCTACATAATCGATATAAATTTTTTCCCACGTAAACTGAGGGATAGTGCTAGCTAGATGCACGTTTACCTTTGAGTTTGAGGGTTTACACATTTGGCAAAGTTTACACGTAGAAATATATTCTTTAATCTCCTTATACATGTTTGGCCACCAGAACCTTTTAGCCACTGAACGATAAGTCTTGGTAATCGAATTGTGAGCGCCAATTCTGGAGTCGTGGAAATAATACATAATAACTGATCGAAGATTAGTGGGGATTACGACTCGACGAAGTTTTTTCCTACCTACCAAACGACACAACAAACCATTCGCCACTGTAAAGTTATTAACGCCTTCACCATCCTGAGGGTGGCTCAAAGCGAGTTTACAATAGTCGTCGTCTTGCTGACGTCGGTGGATTGAGAGAAAAGATTCCGGAATTTCCACTAAAGCGTTCAAACATAGCGGATCACTATCGTCTTCAGAATTTGATGGAGGCTGATCATCAAAAAGGCGAGAAAGACCATCCGCGATAATATTAGATTTGCCCGGGATGTGCTCAATAGTGAAGTTAAAACGCGAGAGTTTTAACATCCATCGCCCATACTTCGATAACTGCCGGGGTTGTTGGCGAGCCAACGAATAGCACAACAGTCGACTTGCAGAATAAAATGTGAATCGGACAAGTAATCCTCAAACTTATCTAGTGAAAAGATGACACCTAAGGCTTCCTTCTCATATGCCGAATACCTCTGCTCTGTAGGAGATAATTTTCGGGAAGCATAAGAAATCGGGTGGAGACCGTCTTCAAAACGCTGCAGGAGAACACCTGCTATGCCGAGATCGCTCGCATCGGTTTGCAAAACAAATTGCTTATCAAAATCAGGCAGACGCAAAACGGGTGCGTGCATAATTGCCGACTTAAGCCGATTAATAGCATCAATGTGAGAAGATGTTAAAATAAAGGGTTGATTTTTCCTTTTTAAATCATTTAAAGGTGCGGCTATCTCACCAAAATTTTTGATGAAACGGCTGCAATAAGAAAAAATACCTAACATCTGTTGTAACTGTTTTACATTCTTGGGAAGGGGCATTTGAGCAATACTTTCTACGCGAGAGGGGTCGATCTGAACACCGCGCGCGGATATAATATGACCGAGGATTCTTAGTTGTCGCATGGCAAAACGCGCTTTCTCGGGGTTTATAGTAAGCCCCTTTTGTCGAAAACGATCCAAAACTAGTTTTAAATGTTCTAAATGTTCGTCTGGATTTTTAGAAAATACGATAAAATCATCGAAGTACGTAGGAGACACTTGCCCCTTAAGTCGGAGAAATCACGAGCGATTAATCGTCCTAAACCAGTGGCGGATGTTTTTTAAACCAAACGGTAAAAAATTGAACTCAAAATGTCCTGCCTGAGTCACGAAAGCTGTTATCGGTTTCGATTTTTCGTCAAGTGGGATTTGATGATATGCCGCATTCATATCAAATAAGGTAAATATCGAAGATCCGTGCAAACAATTAAAAATAGAACAGGTAGTCACACCTGGAAAGGGATCAAAATGAATCACCTTATTAACAGCGCGGTAGTCAATGACCATGCGTTTCTTCTCTGAATTTTTCTTACTGATTAAGAAAACAGGAGAAGCGTAATTAGAATTGCTTAATCTAATGATTCCTTTATTTAATAGATCGGTTACGTGACTATTAATTTCCGCCTGTCGAATAGGGTTGACCATAAAGGGAGGGCGGTAGACAGGGTTAAAGGAATTTAACTTAATGCTATAACTGAAATTTTTTGCAGATCCCATTTTATCTGACAACACATCAGAATAATTGGCAATTATACTATTGAGACGATGCGATTGAATTTCATCCAAAGCATATTGAATTTCACAAATTGCGTTTAATGCAGATTGTGAGAGTAACTGCGAATGTTTTAAAATGGAATCTTCACTTCGGTATTAAACCTAAAACTTAAACAGTTTTCTGTAAAATTTAAAATAGCATTCATCTTGCGAAGAGAATTTATACCAATTATAATTTGAAAATCGGACCTTGGCACGACCAAAAATTTTAATGGCCAGGAAAATTTATTAATCTTAACAAAAAGGAGGATTGTTTAGATACCTTAATCAATGAAGCGTCAGCTAACCGAACTACCCTGTTACAAGAGGCGAACCCTTTATTGAGCAATTTATTTATAACATTAGCGCATTTAAGCGAAATGAAATTATGAGATGCTCCGGTATCGCATAATGCTTGAAAACTGTTGTTCGCTATAGCGACATTAATGAACGGGAGATAATTCTTGTAGCTTGAAACGACATGATTAAGAGGGTAAATTAGTTTTTTGGATATGATGCTTCCTTGTTTAAACGTTTTTGACAAACAGTAATATTATGGCCATAACGTTTGCAATAGTTACAGAATTTAAAAGTTTTATTTTTAAAGGTTGGTAGCGGTTTATTGTCACTGCTACTGTCACCAGAAGCAACAGGTGTTAAAATCTGCGTATCACATTCCTTTGAATTAGAAAAGTGAGTATTCACCGTCAATGAATCTACAGCTAAAGACTTGCTACGTCTTTCAATAGAAGCCGCTAACCGATAAACATTTTCCAACTCGGCAAGGGATTCGGGTTCCGGAATGTGTTTGATTAATTCGAAGGTGGTACGGTTCATGTGTGCCCAAATGATTGAAATTAAATTGGTTTCGGAATGCGAAACATATAATGCAGAAGCTTTAGATAAAATATCATTCGCAAATGGTTCGAAACCTTCGTCAGGTTTTTGCAAACGATTAATAAATCTGTCCGCAAGCAATACACGGTCAGATGCATTGATATAATTAGCTAACAAATAACGTTTAATTTCTGGCCAAGATTGACTATTTGGTGAAAACCAATGAGAAAGAATATGTGAATCAACCTTAACTGCGAGAGCTGTGAGTAAACTCGGAATATCAACATTGGGTATCTTCAAAATTTTTCAACAGACTCGATAAATAAAATAATACTCTCGGGTGAACTGTGAACCAATTTAGGTACAGAAGCTTGAAGTTCATCCGAACTAACCTTAAATTTAATTAATGAAGTCTTTTCAAGTCTTTGGGTAATGTGAGCTATGCTCTTACTTAAATTTAAAATAGCGGTTTGATTATTATGAGCGATTTTTATGTCTTGCGCTAAAGAAGCAAGCGAGGGTTTAGTAGCTGTTCGACCCTTTACTGCAGGCACCCTTATAATTTTTGAACCGCCAGGTAATGAGGCCTTCCTTTCAGATTCGGAAGCAGACGCCTCAACATCGGAAACACCTGGATTGGGGTCCTCTAAATTAGAGGTACGTTCAACATAGTTTTTCCACTTCGCAAAGTTATAGACATAACTAATAGGGTAATGAATCTATAAATTCGTAATAATAATTAATATTAAAAATTATAATATAGCAATCAATGGAAATTAAATGATTCGATTAAAGTGCACGTAAGTACGTAACACAACCACGTTCTGCTACCATTTGTAACCTTGATTAAATTTACGGGCTTAGGGAAATGCAATGAACCCGTAATGATTACTAAAAATCGGATTATTGATTGCAAAAATTATTATGATGAAGCCATTTGGCAAGTACCCGGAGATAAGACTTGCTAAGGTAGAAAACGGCCTGCTAAAACTATCGCCCGAGTAAGTATTACACAAATTAAACTTAAACCTAATATTAGTTATACTTAAGCATAATACGCGAAGATCTTCGAAGGGAGTTCCTGCTGCTGTAGGTCGACGTTTAAGGACCGGAATGCCAGCGCGAGGACATGGAGCGGGACGTCGCCGATGAGAAAGGAGAATCTGGGCCCGCTCGAAGACGTCTTCGTTTGTCGGCATGGAAATGTAATGATTAGCGCCTTATCGCAGACGTCACCTCGGAGCTGATTAAAGGTGTCTTCAGCAATACGTTAAGGGGAGCGTGATAATAATAATAATTCACTCCAGGTATAGGACACCAATAATTTATCATAATTTAATGAAGTTCTATTTACAGCAGAAAGTCAAGCCCTTTCATGTTCTTGTACGCATCGCCATAATAATAAATATAATTGAAAGTAACCCAAATTGGAGGAAAGAAACCCAATGGTAGTTTCTCCTAAAAAATATAAATACATGGGTAGAAACAAGGGAGAAATTACAATCGAGCATAAACGTAGGTGGATGGTGAAATGCAATGCGCGAATACTAAATGAAGAAAGAAATAAATTATTCTTATCAAGCGGCCATGCAATTCACCATCGTCGCCTTATCAAATAGTGGTCTTTAATAATTAGAATAAATAACGCCACTAATTTGTAAAACGGCGCCGTAATGAATGTTAATGTTAAATATGAATTATAAAACACAATTAAATATAAGTTTACTTACTCGTGCTAATTTATCTAAAACTTAAATTACACGCATAGAAAATCGTACGCGAAAGAACGGTTTATTAGATGGCCGTTACCTTCGCATTGCCTTATCTCCGGGCAATGTTGTGGGGAAGATAATGTCTAAAAAGAATTTACCTTGGAACTATACAAAGTGTTTACGAAAATACGTAACAACTCTTTCTGCCAGACCTTTGATAAGGTCTGGCAGAGGGTATTATTCAAATTAATCTTTTATCTTCAATAATTGGGGAAAGTCTTTTAAATAATAGTCATTCGAACTAAATGCACTTTGTCATTTCCACTTATTCTGTCGTACAAGATGGCGTTCACGAATTTTCACTACAACGTTTCGTTTTGAAGAAACCATTATCAATTTTATTTTTTCTTATGGCACTTAAAAAAGTACACTCCGTATAAGAAAGCATTTTTTATTACCAATTCAACGATGTACTACACAATATGGTTATTCGTGGATTTATTGAGAAAAAATAACGTTTTAGTAAATTTCTAATATTTTTGGTCTAGTTTGCGATGAATGAAACTATGAAGTCCATTGTTAGTTCTGACAGAATCAATTTGATTGACATAGTAGTATCTGTTTAGTAACGTGTTTCAGTGTAAGTAACATTTTACAATGAAACATGTAAATTTCAAATCTTTTTGATGTAGTGTGCTTTGAAATAATTGCAGCAAACCATATCAAATTTCTCTTCATTTGAAAACATTATTTTTCCACGACATACTTAGAAAACGGTCGTTTCCTTTTTACTAATAGTGAGAAAAATTCGTTTTTTTTTTCACTAGCGAGGAAGATAATGTCGTGTTACAAAAATGCCTCTTTAAAACAATGTAAGAATGTTTTATTAGAATTATATGCGCTTAGTACTTAGTTAAACAATTTAATTTAGTATTCAATTAGGTTTGTGTAATTTAATATCTTATATTTCGGCTCTTAAAAATTGCTAGCCTACATTTATTGGTTAGAATTACGCGACTGCGCTATGACAGATTGAGACTACACCGATACTACAGAATACTATAGTGAGACTGTTCGGACCCACCTATTTATTAACTTTTGCTTTTACGTACGAAAATGTGACAAAATTCTGTAACAATAAGTTACGTTTACAATATTACTTGTTTCATTAGGTTGTTTTTTTTGGGGAATGTAGTGGAAAAAATGTTCTGTCTAACACATAAGGAAAGCCTTTTTCCACTCTCACTCTAATGCCTCACTTGCTACGTTCGTGACCCAACTCGAGCTCGAGTGGGAAAAAAAATCGCTTTCCTCACTTGTTGTACAAATAACTATTGCTCCATTGTAAAATATGATCTACACTGTAAAACGTTGCTAAACTGATACTACTTTGTCATTCAAATAGATTCTGTCAGAATTAACAATGCAAGAAATAAAGTCGATTGTTAATTCGACTTCATTTTTTCGTTGCCATGGTTTCATTCACAGCACACTAGACCAAAAAGATTAGAAATTTAATAAAACGTTTTTTTCTCAATAAAATTACGAATAACCATATTTTGTAACACATCGTTGAATTTGTAATAAAAATGCTTTCTTACAAAAAGTGTATTTTTGTAAGTGCCTTAAAAAAAGAAAATTTGTAAACGCCATCTTGTAGAGCAGAAAGAGTGGCAATGACAAAGTGCATTCAGTTTTTTGGTAACTTTTCGAATAACTTTAGAATATAATGAAAACAAAATAGCACAATTTCGGTTTTATTTGAATATTTCCGAAAGTAAGCAAGTTTCTTAACAGCAAAATATCGATCCCTCGAGTGGGCAACTTTTTCCAAACTTAACCGCCTCTGTATCTCTCACGGTTTCTGAGATTCTCATGCTGTTCATCCTTATTTTGGACACACTGTATATGTAACTGTTTTTTTAAATATTTATTAGAAATTGTCTCAAATTGTCTTTTAATCGGTCTGGGTCGATGGTTTAGTTATTTTTCAAAATAAAATTTTTTGGCCAAAAAAATATTTTTGAGCAGATCCAAGATTTTGTTGTTATCGGTTGGGCAGTATATAGCCTGATAGGTTGATATGTGAGTTAGATGGTATTTTTGCATGCTAGACAATAGTATACGACCTCTAAGAGTGGATATACGCAAACCCTAATGAGGGTGTTTGGGGTTGAAGTCGCATCTAGCCAGGAATCTGTTACCGAGCAATTTAAAATATTCATCCAGATTTTCAAGATTGAGACGATGCCCAGAAGGACAATATGCTGCAGGGATTGTCACAGGACCAACCCAGTTCTTTACAACTATACTCGTTGCCGGAATGTATTCTAAACAGTATTTTTGGAGTATAAAAGAAATGTAAAATAAGAAAAATCCTTGTCTTGGCGAATACTTATTTAATAAAAACTTCCAATTAATTTATGTTGGGTAACAATTAGTTTCGATTTCTTAAAATTATATAGTATGTCATCATCAGGTAAGTAACTAAAAGTTATTTAAAATTACATTACATATTGAAAGATAAAATTTTTAAATTGTTAAATTATGTGGGTAAAAAAGTCTGGTTCAAAACTAAAAATATTTTTTTTGGGTAAAACCGGTCTGGTCTGGTCTTAGAAAACAAATCCTGTGATCAAACAAAAATATATTTGATGGCGCGTTTGTCCATTTATTTTTATTTATTGTTGTTCACATGTGTATTTCTTTTTTCATAAATACTCAGTTGCTTGAAGAAGTGCTTACAAAAAGTACGAAACGTAGTCCATACTATGCAATGTTCAATCAAACTTTCAAAAAAGAACTAATCGGTACGTAAGTTTTTGTGTACCCATTTGCTGAGTATCTTTGTAGAGGTAATGTAGAAAAGCTGTATGTTGAAAAAAACCTATTTAAAACATCAAGGGCAAGAAAAGAAGTGACGGTTAATAACTTTTTAAAGTATTAGTTTGCTATAACTTTTTGCATTAAAAGTAGGATGAGGTAACTCCAAATGATGGTTGTCGGGTCGACATAAGAAGAAGGTTAAAATTATTAGAGATTTGACAATATACATTTTTGGGCAGGATAATGTTGATCAGAAACACAAAAATTTTTGCAACATGATTGGGTTTGCGATATGTCGTATGACCTAATTTTCTTTTGGGTTTCAAAGTGGCAAGAATGTCATTCACAAGATGGCAATGACTTTCTTCAATTCTCATAGGGAATATTGTAGAGCATTATTCATTTTTAAAGTTTATGGCTCACTAAAAAGACATTAGAAGTTAAGCAATATTTTGAATTCTCGGTCCTGATTATCTGTTATTCTATTAAATTGTTTGCTATTTTTTTTCCTACTATGTTCTTGGTTTGTCATTTTATGCAGTTGCACATTTTTTTTGTTTTAAGTTTGTTAACTCACTGAGTAGGTTTATAATAATTATTTTGGACACCGTACGTTACACTTACAATACATCGATTAAAATTGACGTATATGTATATTTGTACTTTTAAATGAACAGTTACTTTAATTCTTGATTTGTTATTATTTAAAAATTTAGCGCAATCGATTTGTCAATTTGTTTTCCAAGGTATAATTAAAATTTGAAATTCGTCGTAAAACATAAATTTTTGTCATGTATAGGAACTCAATACGTTTTTCTCTAACGTATCATTTTGTTGGTTCACAAAAGATCTCAAGAACAATAGGTTTTTCTCTTGTCTAATGAAGATCGGTCATGTGTTATTTTCAACAAACAGCAAAGAAAGAAAGAAAAAGACTCGTATTTTAGATAAGGTTTCTATAAATAGTAGAATTATAAAGTTAATGAAAATATGGTGGTTTCTCCACCGTTATAAAGAGATTAATCTAAATGTAAAAAAAAACTATCTTCATATTTAACTGATATAAAGAATGTATTATGAGGTGACCCGCATACAATTTAATAATACGGTCAAATGCTCTTAACAACCAAATTGCCTTTTGATCTGTTGATGCTTTGTATATTTAACCCTTACTGCCTAAACTTACACTTGAATATATTTTAATTATTACTCCTTTTGAATACTATTTTCATAATTTAATATAATCAGTATTCAATACTCGAAAAGCGACCCTTATTGATATTGAATATAGTATAATAAAATTTCTGTCACATCCCACATGTGTAAAAAAGCGGCACTGACCAGAATACGCGATGTGAAATATTCAACGTCTTCATTTTGAAATTTTTGCTTTTATAAACTCGACGATTTCAAGTTGTAGTTTATTTGTGCAATCTTAAATCCTTATTCAATATTTCATAAAAGTAAAGTAACGGTTCAATAATTTGGCATAAGGGTTTTGCTATAAATATGCAGTAAGTAGAAGCAGAAATACGACTAAAATGTGGCTACAGCACCAACCATCATTAGCAGCTGTGCCACCTGAGTTTGCGTCCCGGAAAGCCGAACCCAACGTTGATAATACTCAAACTACTTCCTACGACCCCAAATACGGAATTTATAGCTCGGACTTTGCTGTAAATTAGGTTAGTGTGGCTATAACAACCTATAAAATCAACTAGCCAGGCTTTTCCTTTCAATCCAAAATTAAAAGATTTTCGAACTGCAGTGTAAGTTTAAGCAATCAATGTAAATATTGAAACTAGTCAGAAGCTCTTATTTGTTTCGTTTCAATGGAAAAGTAGATATTACGTTTTTAATATAAACCCTTGCAATAAAATACATAAATTAGAAAAGATAAATTTGGTGTAATATTGACTGTTTTGAAACTATGGTAATTAAAGTTAATAACGGGCATTAGAATAAAAAACTCAGCTGGGTAGGTTTTGAAATTTTCCATGATATTTGGTAATTTTTTTTACCAAAGAAGTCAGTTGATACAAAGTTTAGGTTAGAATAAGAACACGTACATTCGTTTCTGTCAATTTTTAGGTGTCACTTTTCAATGCAGTGTTCCACGCCACCACACTATATTTTCCTGTACTTTTTGTGTACACTGTATAAATAATTAATCAATTCAATTTTACTGCCAGCCCAGCTTAGTTTTTTATTTCAACACTCGTTAGTATCTTATCATATACAGGAGGATTTCCATTAATATTAATAAAAATTTCTAACTTGAAAACTATAAATGACAAACCCTGTTAATGTTGAGCATAAAAAAGACTAATCAAATGTTTAAGGCAAACCTTTAATGAGCTTTACCGTTTTTGATTGACATCGGAAAACCAAAAGCATGGGTAAATTTTATTATTGATGTTTCTTCTCCATTTATAAGCAATATAAAAATTGTATCTAATTATGCTCTATTTATTAGTAATGCTAAATTTGCAATAAAACGTTTTATTAGTCTTAACTTTTTTAATTTTCATTTACTTATTTTTTATAATTGTTTACTTAAAAACTATTATACTTACCCCCAAAAATTGTTTTTCAGGTAACCGTCGTGTCATTTTTATTTTCAACCATCATCAGAAATTGAATCAAAACATCTTTACTGAGTTCCCAATTGTGTTCCGTGAAGGTTGAGAGAGGCATTAGTCCTTTTTTCGCTAACTAAGGTATTATGTTGCTATGAATTATCTTTGTTGTTTATTTAACAAACAAACAATTACCCGACGTTGACTAATATTATGGTAATTAATATGCAGTTAAATAACTTTAAAAAAAAGTAGTGGATTGCAATTGTTTATTTTTGAATGTCCCAGCAATTACTCTATTGTTTAATAAAAGAAACTCTTACGTTAAACACATTAGACCTTTATTTCCATTCCTAGAGTTAACAAACCTTCACAATATATGAGTAATTTTTTGTACGTACCCCGTACGATCAAGACATTTGAACTCTGACATATTTCCGCCTTGTAAAACGAATCATACAATTTTGTGATTGCATGAAGTTGGATTTAAACCGCAATTGCGTAAAAATTATTTATAAATGACAAGTGATGGCGAAGATTTTTACAAATTTGAGATTACAAACGGATACAATTTATTTAAAACGTGATAAAATTTGCACTTAACATTAATTAAAACTTTTAACCATACCTACATTGTCGGTTTTATAAAGTTGCAGATAGGTTATAATCATGTCTTATGCAGATGTACTGCGTTTATTTGTTTTAGGTGACTTCTAGACTACCAACACCTCATTTTGGTCTTTACCAAGACACTGTTGACCTTTGGGGAGTCTTCGATGTAATCACACCATGCGTGGATACTTCATTTGCATTGATACCACACGGGAAGGGTTAGTATTACATATTTTTATTTATCATTGTTGTTCACATTAGATGTACCTTGGTAGTCTTTATTTATAATTTGATAGTTGTTATGGTTTTTGTTTAGCTTCTAACTTCACAGCGTATTATGTCGGCCACATAACCCTATTTTGTTATTTTTTAGTTTTTGGAGTGCAAACCGACGTGGGTTCTACAGCCATAAAAAATCGACTGTCTCTTGCATTCCGCGTTCTGCCTTTTTATTGGGTGTTATGAGTACTGATCAATTTTATTCAGAATATTGAATAGCATTGTTTTTTTAAGTACAAAATAAATTGTTATGTGGCAAAATTACCAAACCAAAATACATATAAATTAAATAAAAGAGATTATCAGGTATTTTTAAGGTCAACAATAATCAGAGTACGCTGAGTGGATCCAACTTTAACAAATAGCCGCAAAAAAAGTAATTTGTATATACTAATACTATAACTACAGGTAAAAAGAATTAATTAACAAAATGTTTGAGTTTTATATGGCGTTACAAATAAATCCAGAAACGTACCGTCGAATTTCTGATTGACTATAATAACTAAAGGGAAAGGTTATCAGAATGTTTAACGTAAACGTCGGTCAGAAGTTCGATTGTACATTAAACATGTTTGTAGCGCAAAGGTACCATCGGAAATACCTACAAATCGTTAATTAATTGGGTGTTGAACTATGATGATATGCACTCGAAAACAAAGTCTGACAATTTTTATTTTAATTTAATTCACTAATGAGACGTGCTCGTTATTATTCACGTTAACTCAACAGTCAAAGAAGAAAAACACTCTCTAATAGTAGTACACGAACGCGGTGTAAAGATAATAAATAGAAATTATCCGACCTTTTTTTTAGAACCAATGTCGATCTTTAGATAGTTGACTTGCTCGTAGTAGATATCGCTGCTATCCGTTTCGGTATGATAATCATTATGCCTCTTACAAATAGTGATTATTCAGATTCGTTACGAATTACAACAGCATCGCTACTGCTACTGGCGTATCCTTCCAGCACAACTCAGGTAAATTACTATCACTTCTAAATTCGATAATCCCAAAACCAAAAATCATACTAAGAGGAAATTCGTAATTTTTTTCTGAAGGTCGCAATCTTGGAATTTTACCAACCTAAATCCATTTTTCGTTGTTTTACTTGCTGTGCAATCTCCGATAGAAATTTGAGTATGGGAATCAATTCTTTGGGTCTGAAAACCACTTAAAAACATGTTATTAGCGGTTTTCCAAATTAATTATGGTGTAATTGTGTCACTTCCTTTTGGTGAAAAATTGTTTTTTTATACGCGCGAATGATTTTGGTTCATCAAGCTCTTTTGAATTGGATTAGACTATAGTTTTAAAGTATTTTATTTACATTGCAATGCACGTGTGTTTATGGTCATATCTGTCCGGATGTTGTTTTTGGTCATTTGATATATTTTATTGTGTCCAAATCAGTTGGTGTAGAGAATCGCGTTTTCGTCACGTTCAGGCAATTAGAGTTTTTAGGAAATGCTTACTTCAATAATTTTCACACTTGATTTCTTCGAATTTAATCAATATATGTCGCAGTTTGTTTTGTTATTTCAAAGGTTTCTTTGTTTAATCCCATAAAAACAGTCGGTGGTTGTCGCCTTTATCAATTAAATTAAAGACTTGTTTTGACTAAGTGAATAACAACGAATCGTACCCACGATCTAATTTCTGAAAAGTCATTTTTGTTGATTATTTCTGAGAAATTGTTAGCGCGTTATTTTTTTTGTAATGTTCTTTGTGTAGGAAATGTTAAGAGGGGAGACTCCCTTACCTAATGATTGTTAATGGTTTTAAGTTTCAGTTTTTAAGTATACTCACGACGAGTGACATGTAGCTAATAGTGCGGTTTAATGTTGTTTAATTAAAATTAAAACAACCGCCTAAGTCGCGTTAAATGCCGAAAAATGTAAGCTACAACGCAAAATTTTCAAGGGTGCGAGTGAAAATTACGTTTTTTGTGTATTCACAAAAAGGACCTCTCGTTTGTGGCCGTGAAAAAAAATAACGTTTGATTAGGGTTGAAATCAATATAACCGCACTGCGGATGGTGAACATTCTCTTGTGCACACGAAATTTTAATTAAGAAACATGCGAGTTATGGGCATATTATACGAGACTTCGGATTAAAATCAATGGTTTCTGGTGGATGATTTTGAAAATAAATGGTTTCGAGTGGATTATTCTGCAATAAAAGGATCATCTTTTGCATTTTAGATTGGAAGAAAGAAAACTGTAAGTACTCTTTTGCTTTCGAAACTTCCGTGCTTTTGGGTGTGAGTTCGCGTTTGGTGAAATAAATTAAACAGCGTTTAAGGTATCTTTATTTTTTTTTATGTTTGGTTTTATTTTAAATTAGTGTTAGCGTTAAAATCTTGTTCAATGGTAATTAAATGATCAAACCGAGTCCAGGGCAAGTTTTGTTCAAGTTGATGTTACAGTACAAATTACGTATTTGACTAGGCCACAGACTCATTTCGTGGATTTACCTAGATATTGTAATAGTTTTAGGAGCGCGGTTAAAAACCTGTTTCTTCGCCCGGTACCGGGGTAGCTTATTGTTTGCATATTTGTCTGTTTGTTTTTGTATTAAGCGACGAAATACGTCATAGATATAGGACACCGTGTTAAAGCCGTGTACATTTTTTAACACTTAATAGAGAACCGTTAGTAAAGATTTTTCTCTTTTATTGCATCAAGTGTTTGCATTTCTCTCTTTTCTTTAGTAAACATTTGTCTTATCAATTAAAAGATTAGGGTGGCGCCTGACAACACCGACTGTGACCTAATGTAAGGACCTTTAGTCTTCGATAGGTAAGTGAAAGACAAATCCTAACTCACCCCTCGCCGTTAGGTAGCCGGCACATTTGTTTGCTACAAATTTGATTTTCAAATTTGATGGCGTATTAATTGTAGGTTAATGAAAATTCTACAAAAAACGAATTTTTCCTCAAATTTTGCACTAAAACGTTTAAAACCGGCAATGTTTATTTTTTATCGTTCATTAAACTCACTCTAGACATTTAAAGTGTTTTTAAAGGTTACACCACTGTCATTAAGTGTTTTTATATTTATTTATTTATTTACGTGTATAATACGTTTTCATTATTGTATTGTGATGTAAGTGTTATGTATGGTCCCCAGAAGATCAGTATAAATCTGTATAGTGTGATGACGAAACCGTGTGGAATTGTGGATTTGTTCTGTCTTAGCAAAGCATTTGCTTCAAGGTTTAAGAAAACCACTTAAACCTAAACATGCCAACCGTTACTTATTTTAGTATTCATATGTAATAATTAATTAATTAACATTATAGAAGGTAAATAAAACCATACAATATAACAGCACAGCCATTGCGTGACCAATTATAATAAACCGGTTCAAGCGCTAGTCATGACATGACGAAAAGAAATAGAAGAATAAAGAAATAGCAAACAAAATAATGAAAATGCAGATAACCCGAATAGAGAATACAAAACTTAACTTTAGATGTCCTTCAAATTAGTAAAGTCTTAACATAGCTTCGTCCGTGAAGTGATGAAAGTTTACAAGTCCTCCTTTAAACTTTGTTAATTCACAATACTATTTTTTTTTTTTTTTTTTTTTTTTACAATAACATTTTTTATTTATATTTTTATAAAAACTTTTTTTTATTTAAGAGATATTTTTGTTTTTAAAATTATTTAGACTAATTATATAAAATAAAAAAATAGGCTTAGCGGGATTCTCTAATTTATTTATATACAGGGTGTCTCAGATAAGGGTGGCAATATTTCAAGGGTACATAGAGAAACTCCAGATTAGAGATTTGAGATAATAAATCTATGTCCGGAAATGCGTTGCTTCCGATATACAGGGCCTTGAAAAATTCAAAAATTAATATGGTAGTCAAGTGTTTTTGAAGTTCAGGTGAAGACAACGATACTCAAACCTCTTGCCAGTTGCGGTATTAATTTTGTTTTCGTTGTCGCCATGACAATATTCATTGTTCACTACGTTTTTATTGTCACCTGAAGTTTTTCGATAATGAGCTCTTTGAAAGACATCCAAATGGATTTTATTTTTTTCGCGGAAACGACGCGTCGGAGAAGAAAAAAACAAGAGAGCGTTACTTTTCCAAATTGATTGTGAATGTGAAAAATGATTCCAATATTTGGAAAAACCAGTGGCGTGCTACATTTTTCTCTTAAAACTAAGTGAGAAAAACCGAAAGTCCGGTCCTGGAAATTTTTAGAAGAGTCGGATTGGCACATAAATATGACCAATACTTTGCTTGACATACTCTGGAAATTTTAAGAAAATCGATCAACGCGTTTTCAAAATACAGACAAAACATATTAATTTTTGAATTTTTTCAAGGCCCTGTATATCGGAAGCAACGCATTTCCGGACATAGATTTATTATCTCAAATCTCTAATCTGGAGTTTCTCTATGTACCCTTGAAATATTGCCACCCTTATCTGAGACACCCTGTATAGCAATACGTACATGCAAGGTACAATTTATTAATTTCAATGGAAACAAAATATACAAATTTTAGATAATCACTGAACTCAAGGAAAAAAATATGAGATAAAAAAATAACATTTTGAGAGTTAGATCATGTTTGGAAAATCAAAGAATCAGGAAATAATAAATAAATTGAAAGCAAGCAATAAGAGTAGTTCAATTGACCGTCTTTTGTTTGCTAGACCTTCTGGTAATTGGTCTAATGGTTGCATAGTTGGAAACCCCATACTACCTTGTCAACACTTTCCTTTTGAGAAAAATTTACAAGACAGAACACTTAAATAATTAGAAGGTTCAAAAATGTCGTGAATGTTTAAAATTTGTAACTATTAAATAAATCACGGTTCTTCAACGTAAATGTGAAACTCCATTAATGTAGCACGTTAGTATACACAGTGTAGTACAAAAAAAAATTAAACATTCGGGAGTGGCCATGTCAGATTTTTTTTATAAGAAACTTGCTAAGATAACATGTAAAATAAATGTTCGTTTGATTTGGTCTACATTCACCCCGAATTAATGGTTGTTTTTGAATGCCATCACATTTTTATTAAAGTTTGCCCAAATGTAAAAAGAACTATAGATGTGACATGTAACATGTAACATGTGAATCATAAAATATATTTTAAATAAGCCAGAACGTAATTATAATTATTTCTGAATAAAACGTTTCCAAGCAAAAAAAATGTTTTCGTTATTTATAGTAATATAAAAAAATATACTTGCCACAATAAACTTTTTGGGTTTTAGGTAAAAGTACGAATTAGATATATGTAGAAGTTTACACCTCACAAAAATGATTCTATTAAAGAAGCTTCGAATAAATGCTTTGCGCTGCAAATTAATGCGTATTTGCGGAACAGGAAGGAGTCTGGGAGTCACCACATTTTTTGGATAAAATGAAATAATGTTCAAATACTGATCGAACCAAAATTAAATCTTCTGTTTTTGCCAACGATTTATTAACCCAACAGAAAAGATTTAAGGCACAAAAAATTACAACGTCAAACAAATTACCTAAACAATTAAAATTACCCAAGAACATTTGCAGTTTTCTCTAAAACAAACCCTTTAATACTCAAATTTTTATCAAAATAATAAACAAGTTACAAGGTGCATTCACTTTCAACCGATATAAAGACCTTTTTCTTCAAAGAAAAAAGCTCCCCAAAGAAGATTTATTATAATTGAAAATAAATTATGCCCAGTCAAAAAAACTATCAATCAGATAGTGGTTTACTCATGCAAACCAAAAGACCCAAACGGAAGTCTGTCAGACCAAGCCATAGCAACAAACTACATAGAGGTGAAAGTAATGAAAACCGGAACAGACTCAAAATGCAGACTGGGCCGGCTTTACAGTGAAATCATCTACCATATCGTTGTTGGCTGTCCAATACTGGCAAAACGAGCGTATTTGGAGAGACACAATATAGTAGCCAAGCAACTGCACCGGAACATCTGCAAACACCACGTTATAGATGTGAAAGAAAAGTGGTACCAGCACATCCCGGATCCTGTAGTAGATACAGAGGAGGTAATAATAATAATATGAAACATTAAAAATATGTTATCTGCCCTGCATCTGGTCAGGTCACCCGCCGAAATAAGAGCACTGATTCTTTTCCAAGTCTTAATCTATATGAAATCAAGCATTTTTTTACGCTTCGTTAGTAATATAGAACAAGTACTAAAATAATAACATATATATATATATATATATATATATATATATATATATAATTAATAAAAACAATATAGCACAATATACAAAAAAAATATCAGGCAATTAAATGTTAATTTTGCTGTTAGGAAACTTGCAATCTTACTGTCCTCTTAGAAGCAGTTTTATATTATATACTGAAGCGACATTAAAGGAAAATGAGCAGCCGAATAAAGATTTAGCATGTCGAGGAATAGATATCAGTTTACAATGACGAAGATTCAAATGGTGTATATCTGTACGAAGAGAGATTTTTTCAAACATGTAAGGTGGCATTTAATTTTATTATTTTATGAATAAACGTACTGAGATGTAATAACCTTCCATGAGTCATAGTCACAGACTTGAAGAAATATGTTGACGATTTCCAATACCATATATGTATCGTAAGCAACAATTTTTTGTTTTTTGAATTCTATTTACCTCTCGATAATCCAAACAGGTACCATATACAACGTCGCATAAATTTAAATAGCTTAAAACTAACAAATCAAACAAAAGTCTTTAAACAAATAAGGAAATTGATTGTCGGAATGGATAGATAGATTAAAGAGACGAATATGCTTTCATTATTCTAGATGAAATGTGACTCCTAAACTTGAGATTCACATCCAAAATCAAACCTAATTTTTTTGTCTCATGTTTAAACATAAGGATATTGTCACCCAGAAAGATATTGACTCTAAGAATGTTTTTTCAGCCTTATTGCAGAATAAAACTACAGACGATTTGTTGAGATTTATACTTAAGCAGTGCTCTTAAGTTGTACGTGAAAGATTAGAAAGATAATTATTAATGCACTGATGAACTGTTTGCATATCACATGTCTTAAACGAGTAGTATAATTGTGAATCGTCAGCGTACAGATGATGTTCACTTTATTTTAAACATTGAAAAATATTACAAGTGAAAATAAAATATAACAAAGGTCCGAGCACCGATCCATGCGCTACACCGCATAACACTGATGCTGGTGTTAATAATTTGTCATACATTCTGATGTTCTATTACTTAAAAATAGTTAAAACGTTTTAATTAATATTATGTGTAAATTTTAACCAGTTTGTAAATTAATTGTATCAGTAAATAATCCCAAATTTTGAAAAAGTAAAAAAAAACAGTTAATTTACAAGTAACACTTTTTAACGGTATTAAATTTATTTTACACATACAGTTACTTTAATACACACCTTTTATTTATTTCAACTTAGCATGACGAATAATAGCTTCCCTACTAAACTAAGTTTATGATGACGCGTTTATACAGGGTGCCCATAATCTATCTCATAACATGGGTAACTTTCTTAATATGCAAAATAGGTAATCGGTTAAATTAGGAAAGTTGGGCAGAATTACAAGAAAAATGTTAAACTTTTTTCAAATTTGACATATGTCTTCAACTTTTGAAATTTTGTGAAAAAACTGAAAACAGTCGATTTTTTTAATGTTGTCCTGTTCCACTACTACTTACTTTAGAACTGAACTAAAAATGACATCTTATACATATTTTTACGTAGAATTCGATAAAATTACTCAAAATGTCATAACCCTCTTGATTTTCGAGATATAACACAAACTTACATTTTTTTAAATGACAATCATAGTTGGCTGTGATCTTATTAAATAGCTTTTGTTTTTGCGATTTCATTGATATAAGGTTCGATATACTTTACTCTTGTATTTCTATTTAAATGACAACGATCCATATTTTTCGCGCAGAATTTTATTTACTGACGAGGCAAAATTTACCAATAACGGTGTATTTAATAGACATAATAATAACTATTGGTCTGAGAACAACCCTCATGTTACTGTTGAGAGACGAGATCAACATATTTTTTCAATAAATGTGTGGTGTGGCATCCTCGGTAGCAGAATAATTGGTCCGTTCTTTTACAATTACCATTTAAATGGAAGGCGATATTTAGAATTTCTTCAAAATGACTTGGAAGACATGTTAGATGAACTGCCATTAAATGTGGTACAAAATCTTACTCATTTCCAACATGATGGTGCTCCTGCTCATAATTTTAGAGCTGTTTCTGAATATCTTTTCGAACGTTTTCCGAGCTGGATCGGTAATTCAGGTCCTATTAATTGGCCGGCAAGAACACCTGATATCACACCTCTCGATTTTTTCTTGTGGGGAACCGTTAAAGACAGGGTGTACAAAGAAAAACCCAATAATGTAGAAGAATTAAAAGATAGAATTAGGTTGATTATTAGAAGAATTTGTCCTCGCAGTTTGGAAAAAGTGCATAGAGATGGTTAGAAGATGTCAAATGTGCATATTGGTTAACGGGGGCCATTTCGAACATTTAATATGAACTTTTATGTCTTTTGTACATTATTGAAATAGAACATAATTACAAACCATTAATAGTACCTACTTGTGGTATTATATTGTCAATATAAATTTTTGTTTCAAGTTTAACTAACTTGTAAATCATTTTGTTCCTTAATGGTATCAACAACACAATTTTGGGCATTTAAATAGAAATACAAGAGTAAAGTATATCGAACCTTATATCAATGAAATCGCAAAAACAAAAGCTATTTAATAAGATCACAGTCAACTATGATTGTCATTTAAAAAAATGTAAGTTTGTGTTATATCTCGAAAATCAAGAGGGTTATGACATTTTGAGTAATTTTATCGAATTCTACGTAAAAATATGTATAAGATGTCATTTTTAGTTCAGTTCTAAAGTAAGTAGTAGTGGAACAGGACAACATTAAAAAAATCGACTGTTTTCAGTTTTTTCACAAAATTTCAAAAAGTTAAAGACATATGTCAAATTTGAAAAAAGTTTAACATTTTGCTTGTAATTCTGCCCAACTTTCCTAATTTAACCGATTACCTATTTTGCATATTAAGAAAGTTACCCATGTTATGAGATAGATTATGGGCACCCTGTATATAAAAGATAATATTCTAGAACATAATTGAATGTTCTCGAATGGAGTTTTTGAAATGCACCGATTATTCTAATTTCTTCTAAAAACTCTAGTGGCGTAACAATAAAAAGTAATTTTTGACAGCTAGCAGAGAAGAGCAACTTCACAACTCGAAAATGAGTGAATAACGATAAGTTTCTAGGCTAGTAGTAAAAAAGAAATATTTTTTATTGACGGATACTTAATTTGGGAAATTAAACCAAATATTTATCACTTAATAGGAAATAATGAAACAAAAACGTGTTTAATTATTGTTGTTTTAAACACTTATTTCAAATCATAAAATATTTTATGTAGTATTAAACTTGCAAGAAATGCGTTTGTTGCACAAAAATACCGTCATATTGTTAATTAAATGTTTAAAATGCACTGTCCTGCAAACGGTTTGTTTTCGGTTTAAACAAATTGCAAATTTTAAACGGCTTAATTTGTATTTGTATTCCATGCGATAAAATCTAATTTTGTTTATTCTTGAAATTGAAATTCAAATTCTTTAGTTCATATTCAAATTTTAATCGAATAGAAATTTCAATCATATTGGAAAAAAGTTTGTTATTATTGTGATGCCATTAAAAAACGTATTTGCTATTTTATAATCAGAACAACGGTTAAATTGAATAAACGTACACAATTAATATGATGTTTAAATTGAAAATGTAAATCTGTAATGATGTTTATAATAATCTAATCATCATAACTATGAACATATGCTATTCTTTTTGAAGACTAATTTTTTTAATACATTATACTAAACTAACTCTAATTGCGGGTACTCGAAGAATATTCTGGGTAAAAATAAAGCTATCATAACAAATTTAAAGCGCAATAATCTAATCGTTTAGGCAAAATAGAATATTTTTTTAAACAATTATATTTTTCAACTCCAAGTATAATAAACTATTTTTTCTTCAAGCGCTTATTGTTAGCTTCCATGTGTTATTTTCCAATTTTCGAGATCTTTGAGTGTTACAGTGACGTTTTATTCTCGACAAATCAGGTTGGTACATTCATTATATGACATAACAGAGATACCAACCAGATTGTAATTCTGAATTAGCATTACCCAGCGGGCTAGTCTTCCAGTCGGTCATTTAATGTTCATCAACCATTTAAGAAGTTGGTGGTCCGTTACTACTACCATTGAATTGTTGTCAATGTAGTCTCTGAATTTGGTCAAGCTCCACACAACACACAATGCTTCTTGTTCAGTGCAGTTGTAGCTTTTTTCAGCTGAAGTAAGAAAACTTGATGCATACTCAATAGGTCGTTAGTCAGCACCATTTCTTTGCAACAGCACAGCGCCTAACGCGTAACCAGATCCATTAGTTCTAAGCCCTAAGGCTTAGAGCTATTGTTCTTTCTTAAAATCTCAGACGATATAAGAGCGTTTTTTAATTTCTGAAAAGCTCCTTGTTAAGATTGTTCCCAAATCCATGCTACACTTTTTTTGTTAACTCAGTCAATGGTTGCGCTATTTTAGCAAAATTAGTAATAAACTGTCTGTACCACTAACGTGTTTGCAGAAACGATTTAAGTTCCTTAATATTTTGAGGGGGGGACCTAACCGATATACCGGCTGCCTTTTCTATGTCTATTTGAATCCCGTCTTTTGAAATTCTTTTCGTTCGATGCAAACACACACTTTTCCCGATTAAGCCTTAAATTAAGCTGCTTCAGTCTTTGAAATAGTTTTCCCAAATCGCTTAAGTGACACTCGAAAGTAGGTGATATCACTATAAGATCGTCTCTATAACCTAAAATTACTATATCTCCTACTCCGCATCGAAATTGGTCTATAAACCGTTGGAACGTCACGGGGGTATTTTTTAACATCACGCGACATCGGTACATTCCAAACTGACATACGAAAACAGTTTTGTCTTTATCACCTTTTTGCACTTTTACCTGATGATAACCAGCACGAAGATTCATTGTGCTCATAAATATTGTGTTACCAGTAGAGTGTAACAAATCGTGATCTCATTTAATTTTCTGTAATCCACGTAAACACGCATTTTGTTGTTTTTTTGGAACAAGAACTACAGGTGACTCCAATGGTGATTTGCACTCTTCAATAACACTATCCTCCAGCAATTTTTTGAATTTCTACACGTAAATTTTTTTGTTCGTCGGCGGTGATGATACAGGAGGACAATCCTTTGTTTCAATTTTATGCTCAGCATAGTCAGTAGTGCTTTCCGCTTGCCTAAACGTATCTTCGTGAGAACACAATAAAAAATTTAACTGCTTCTTTTCTGCCTCGCTTAGCATTTCTGCTTTATTAGGACGTAAAATATCCATCGAATTGACAGATAAGGGCATTACAGGTAGAGCTGAATCTTCAAATTTTAGTTTATAATTTTCTTTTGGAGTAGAAACAAAGTGCCATGTGCCCCTATATATATCAAGAACCATTCCGGCATGAAATCAATACCCAGTAAGGTTGAAGTTATTTCGGAGTTGGGTAACACAATAAACCTTGAACGGACAGTACGTTCTTGTAAAATGACATCCACAGTTACCAATAGAACATCTCCTAGCGTATTACTTCCATCAGCTAACCTTACCATCACTCGATCGCGTTGAAATTGTTTGTTGTTCCTGACCATTATGTTATACAGAGACTGGCTAGCAACGCTTTGTTTAGCTCCAGTGTCTAGAATGGCAAAACCATGAACATCATACACATCAAAATATAATATTAGCCTAGATCGAGGTGGTATTCCATTAACGCTATTTTCGCTAAACATAACCCGGAGTGCCGCATCCAAAACAAGAGACAGTTAACAAAGATGATTTGCCATTGTATATGAATGGAATTTTCCAAGAGGCAGGTACGACTTTAGTTGCTGCACTACATTGTGTTGACTTCCTGGCCAATTTCCAGCACTAGTCAGTTTTGTGTCCGAAAACTTTGCAATATACGTAACGGGCCTAATTTTTTTTTGTTTTGATTCCACTGGTTTTTTCTTCTAATAGGCGCTTCTCATAGAAACTATTTCGTAGATTATCTTTCAAGGATCTGAATTTATCAAGAAGTTTGTTGAATGTTTTATTTCCTTTCTTGACACTTATTGATATTTAACAAACCGTACACCATATCAAGTTAAATTGTTTCACTAAGCGTATTTGTGGGTAAATGAGAGAATCTGTTGGCATTTACACACGAAGATATCAGTAGGCGTTTTTGAGTATTACTCTTGCAAAAAAAGTTCTCTGTAAACTCGGCGAGGCGGTTTCTTTAGACCGAAAGTTATCCATAACAAATCTAAAACACCTGATCAAGTATTTGCGGCTTTGCTGTTTTTTGATCCTTGCCACCACGATACAGCGAATCCATCCAGAAGCATCGGAAGACCTCGAAATACATTGGCATCCGATACGTTAGCACAGTCTTTGTAAATCACAATAACATTGATGAAAGCCGAGACGTCGGAGTCATTATTGCCGTTGAAACAAGAGGAGCACTTCAAAAAGTTACTTTGAAAGCAGCGCTTAAAATTGCTTATTGGTCATTGTTACAGTTTGATCTGTCATTTTAGCGCAATTATTTTTATTTATATTCTTCAATAAGTACAAATGATTACGAGAAATAAAAAATTATAACGTAATACTTAAAAAGTAAAGCGTAATTCGAACAAAAGTGTAAGCACTGATTCTAATTAAAAAACTCATGTTATATCAGTTCTTATTTCGACAAAAGAAACCCCAAATCAATTCGCTTTTGCATGCACATGTGAAAATATTTTTTTTACATACGTAAATGTAAAGGTTTCTACCAGCGTTTGTATGGGATGCAACACATGCACGTTTTAGAAGGCGATTTTGTAATTGGTTTATGGCAATAACAGTTAGTTTAAATTGCATTTACTTTCACCACCATTTTGCAAATTTTATCAAGTTTAGTTCATGCACAATTACACTTTCCCGAAGTAAATGTAGCCCCACGTTGGGTGCCAGTATAACAACTAAATTTTATATAATTTTGTACTTTTTGCGCCACTAAAAGGAAACTAAAATTGTGTATAAAGTTGTTGAAATGCCCATTTCGTACAAAATAGGAAGTGCCTATTACCTGCAATGCACAAATGTTTACATTTTATAAACTTTGAGGTTCTTCATAATTTGCGAAATTTATTTAAAGCTTATTTCCATACTATAATATCAAATTACTTGTGAAATTGTTTCTAAATTAGTTCAAACCTATGTGTCATGAACTTAATTCCATGGATCGTTGTCATTTATAGTTCCAGTGTTGCCACAGTTACAAAAATAAATTGTATTTTAGTATTTTTATTATAGCACCGTTTTTGTTTCTTATGATACATAAAACAGTTTCATAACAGTTTCGTACCAAAGTAGAAAATAGCTTTTCACACACGTCATACAATATTCTATCTTCGACAATTTCTAATTATATACTGATAATGCTCACAAAATTTTCATCACGATATCAGTAAGACTTTAAAAGTACGTTTTAATGGGTGTGTCAAAGTGAGTAGAGGGAGATAGCGGGTTCTGGCACCTTACTTCTTCACCTCTGACGTCACAGCTCATAATATATCTTTCTCTCTTTAACCCATTGCTTGTGTATATACATTTCCTTGTTTGTACGTCATAATACCAACATACAGAGTGTTCCAAAAAAATTCCCCTAACTAATGAATATTTCTAACTAGAATTATAACTAGCTTGGTAAACCTGATTGACAAAAGTAATTGTTAACGTGCAACTCTTAATGCATACCATCACCGAGTCCCAGTCATCATTTATAGATATACATGGTCTAAGTTTCGTTTGAACTTTACCATTAATTGGAATATATAGACAAATTTATTTGCCAATTTCTACTTGAACACTTAAAGGTAGGGTAAGTTAAAAATACGCAACAATTTCTAAAAATAATTTTATTATCGATTGTACATACATTTCTACATGGTGTATCATATCACCAAATACAAATTATCAAAACATACAACGCTAATTTAACCAAACTTTCATACATTTAATACATTACAATTATATTTTTTAAATATAAGCCTTAGAGACCGTATTTACTTTTTGTTTGAATAGCATAATATACAAATAAAATGTAATATCATCTCATTACATATCCAAAGGTTTTATAAGCTAAATATATCTAAACCCCTATACCTACGATTAACAAAACGAAAGCATTCATAATTTAAATAACTATAAAATACAGATTAAAACACAGATTAAATAATATTCATAAATCACCATTATTCTACCTAACATATTATAATTTTACAAAAATCATTAGAATCCTAGGGATAAAAAATTAACAAAAGCTAACGGTCATAATGGTATTCTATAATTACCCCAAGCTAATGTACTGCCGCAACCATTAGGTATAATATACATTTTATCATCACGCCAAGACAATGCAACCTTATTTCTTAATTCTGTATACAGCACATGTTTATTTGATCTAAATGATCGTACATTTTTATAAATATCAACACTGTTAAACACCACGTTTTTATAGTCATCCATTGTTAATTCACTTTTTATTACAGCTTTCTGGATACCTTTTGCAGTTTTGTTCACCCTCAACATCAACAATATAGGCTTTAGAACCCGTTCCGAAAAATTCTCATATAATTTTCCCTCCATACTCATCTTTCATTTTACCAATAACAGATTCATTCTTTGCCGAATTTATTCTCCTTTTGAAATTAGATGTATCATATTTGTCTAAACTCTTTTTAATGTCTTTATAAGAGTTTTCAGTATACGTATGTAGAATAAGGGAATCTGTATCTGTATACGCCAGTTTCACATTATTTCCATAGGTTTCCTTAATGAAGTTGTAATAAAACTCATACATCACATGCTTAGCTAACTCGAGGACACAGAATCCTATATATATCGGCTTATCGTATTGAATAGAGAGTTTTTTCTTGTGTATTGCAACCAAATTTCAAAGAAAACAGTATGATTTTTAAACTGCGATTTTGAAATTAAAACCTCAGCTCTCAATCTTCTTCCATTTTCCCAGTGTGTGATTAACTTTACATCTGTACGCTTATCCACATTTTCCATGGTTTTCCCAAATACAGAGTTGTTTATTAATGTATAAAACATTTTTTCAAAATCATTAACCGCCATATTTCGCATTTTCGTATTCAAATCCACATATTTTTTTAGCCAATCACTTTGATTAAATGAAAGAATTCGATAAATTCTATCAAGCACTAAACCTGCTCTTAAACATTGTTGACGATTTCTATAGTGAATTATGTATTTGCACTTATTGTTTAGATTTGGAATTAACTTTGACTGTTTTGAACCTGGTGGCGTGATATTTTCCGGGCAAAATGAAAATTCATTATGATCATCATGCAATTCTTTCGGGTATATCAAGTCAACCTCAAAAATGTATCCTTTCGGTAAATCTTCAGATATACTTAATACATCTAATTGTTTTATCTCCTCTACTGTTAGAAACTTGAACTAATTGATTGGTAATAATGCTGATAACAATTTGCCATAGAGATTTGTGGCATCCAGGTAGTTGATAAAAGAAGTGGGTTTTGACACATCATAACTAGCCATGTATTCATTATTAGCTTTCAAATGTCGAATGGTGCATTGACTAACACCACCTCTAATACCCCTTTTTATAAAATGAAGCATATCAATATATGTTAAAAGCTCTAGTTCTACTTTAGTATATTTAAGCATGGCGGCCCAAAACAAACCAGGTGCGGTAAAAAAGTTTGCAGGATCTAAGTCATATATTTCTCCACATACGCTTCTAAATGCTCCAAAGACGTCTGATAAAAGAGGAACATCCGTTTTTAAGTATAAGTCACTGTATTCTCCAATGGTACTAATATTAAATTTCTCCCAAACCGTTTGCGCATGAGTATAGTCTTATATTGATATATAGCATCCTTTTAACTCATTATAAAATTCTTCACGTAGCGATAGTCGGTTGTGATTTAATTTATCAAAAGAATCAACAAATGAATATGGAAACACTCCCTTTTTTCTCATAAGTTTAAATTCATCTTGATCCGGAAAATAATGTTTAATAGCCCGACATTGGTCATTGTTTAAATTGTCCGCTAACTGATCAAGACTAGCAGGCATAAAACGGAACGAGTCTAGGAACCTCAATTTCAAATACTTGTTTCGTAATCCCCCATTTATGTTTTCCACCGTATCCACCAGAATATGTTTGGAAAATAAAATATACTTTTCTTTATTTTCCGCAATAACCTCTATCAAGTCATCTTCCACACTTAAAGTCTTTATAAACAAATGAGCATCATAATTTGACAAATTGTGGAAAAACACTGGTATAAAGTACGGAATTTTAAAATTAAGGTTGCAAGTGCAATGCGCTGCTCCAAAACATTTTCCCATCAAGTGATCGTGATTTCGCACTCTATCATCACGCTCTTAAGGCCCCCACACACTTCGTTCTTTTTAACGTTTTTAATCGCCGATTAAGAGTGTTTAGTTGGGCGATTAAAACTTTGATTCCCCTACACTTCGTTTTTTTAGTTTACTAAAACAACGTCATGAAACACGTTCATCTCTTAGCAGTGGCGGCCGTAATTTCCTCATTAAAAAAGAAAAGAACAAAAAGATCGAAATGGACAAAAGATTGGTTGTTAAAAAGGTCACGATTCAGCTACAAATTGTTTATTTAAATATCTTGTATCCATCTTACTTGCTTTAATAAAATGACGGTACCGGTGAATGTACGCTGCACGTGGAACGGCAATGAGCTGCTATAAAACACCGGCGATTAAAAACGATCTGCACACTCACTTCGGTTTTAAACAAAGATGGACGAACCGACGATTAAGATTTCAAGCGCAGTCAGAAATTTTCACCGGCGGTGTTGTTATCGGTTTTACGCCACAGACTGGCAGTCTTAATCGTCGATTTTAATCGCCGCGATTAACATTGCTAAAAAACAACGAAGTGTGTGGGGGCCTTTAGAAAGGTTTTTCACAAATATGACAGTTTTCGGATGAAATAAAAGCGACCCTTTCCTCTTCATTAAGCTCAATCATAGGCACTATATGTTTTAGGTGATCATTGTAAATTATTTTAACATCATCTTCTATACGCTTACAAAAGACTTCTGCACAATCTGGTCCACGATATATGCAATATTTGGATAACATCTTATTATAACTACATTTTATATAATATACAAAATGATAAGGTTGATGTATATGCGTTTTTTCCGTGCACGATTCTGTATCATCTCTTTTACAGTATGAAATAGGCATAAGTAAAAATTCAAAATCTGCATACACCACGAAAGGTATTCTTAGTTGTTTTTCAATTCCTTCAAATTTTAAAATATTTTCAGGTACTTTGTTCCCAAACTTATCAATTCGCAGTTCTCTTGTAAGAAGTTGAACTCTTATGTGATTACAATCATAATTTTTATGTTGGCATAATTTATATTCATCACTAAAGTATACTAAACAACCATCACAAAAATACTTTTTATTTTTATGTTTCGATAATTGGGAACTCACAAGTCTAGATAAATTCCGTATAAGACAATAATGTGAATTACCAGTGTTATCATCTATTGAGAGTAAATTCGCATGCTGATCACATCTTTTTTCTGTAAAATGTAGCGGTCCCACAATTTCATAATTCAAACATCCATTTTTTTGATTTGAATCAATGCCATATACGTTTACGGAAATATTGTTTAGCTTCTCAAATGTATTAATGTCTCTCAATTTTACAGGAAACTCAATATCAGTAAATTTTAAACAGTTCGTGTATTTTTCATAATTACTAACACGGTCTGAATTATGTTCCGCAGGCTGTAAATATGCTAGGATACTCTACATATAACACTTATTATCAAAATTTCGAATATTAATTACAGCTTTTTTATCTTCAATCGATTTAGGTAGTTCAGTATAAGATGAAGCCCTGAGTGAATTGCATTTATCAATATTTAATTCAATATATAACATTCACCTTCACAGAAAGATGTCGATATCCTGACGAACACAATCTAAAGTTTTCTGTTTCAAATACAATAGAAACTCCTTTACATCCACGTAAACTCTATTATCGTCTGCAGAGATCCGGTATGTGGCAATTCTGTTTTTAAACGCGTTGTTTATTATAGTTACTCCGGACCCTTTTACTACACTTAATTTGTTTTTATGTTCCAAACCCTTTTTATGCTGACTTAAATATTTTGTCGGGATATTAATACCGCACTCCGAACAAACAGTCACATCTTGAAAACCACTACATTCACCACTAGGCGTGGTATTAATACGAGCTCGTTTGAGCTCGGTAACCTCCACAAGTTTTGCACGTTTTTTCCGTATTTCATGCTTTTCATGCTTTATTTGATGTCTTCTTAGGTTGTTCTTGCGGTTAAAAACTCTACCACAACAATTACAAGGAAACATGTTTGATTTTGTAAGTACTTCTCGGTTCAACAGATGAGGATATACTGAAGAAGATCTTGAATATAACCATATATTTATTCAATATCGACGAAACCCGACTAAACTCGCTTTTTACCGAACTATAAATTAAGGTTATGATAAAAAAAATCTCACTTTACAAAAAACTTCATTAACAATCTGGCATTTTTTTGACCAATCAGCTACATCAAGCATAGACTAAACTGTTAACATGTAACAGCAAGAGTTTGCAATCCCGTCTTACAATTACACCGGTAGTCGACCATCCTTCGTAAAGGACCTTGACAAGAAGCCGATCCAAGTCTCAGATAACTAAGAATTAAATGTGAAGTTGGATGGAGTTTCCTTGACTTCCAAAATCCAGATTTTATTCGATGTAAGTACGTATTTTTGTTAAAATATTTAGTAAGATGTCAGAATGTATGTTTATTTTAAAAAATAAGATTCAGTATTTATTCATGTTAGACTTTATAGGTTAATTATATGTTTAGTATGCGACATCAGAAATCCGTTTATTACCCCTTGCAGTTTCCATTGATAAAATCTTTTTATGTACCTATTCTTTACAATAAATTTTTTGGGTCTCGTTATTACCACTAATTTATTCTATAATTTTTAAAAATTTTATTATGAAATGTGTTTAAGAGATGCACATAGCAATTTATACACTTTGTTCACATTTAGTTTAACGAGTGCTTTTATAAAATTGAGGAGATATACAGTACTATTGGGTGCATATTGACTTCCAAAAACTAGGTTTTATTCAATGTAAGTGAATATTTTTGTTAAAATATTTAGCAGGATGTCAGAATGGATGTTTGTTTTAAAAAATTAGATTCAGTATTTATTCATGTTTGACTATGTAGGTCAATTATATTCTTAGCATGCGATGTATAAAGCAATTATGCACTTTAATAGTTCACATATAGAGAGCCCATAAATCTTTTGGTACTGCCAACTAATTTTCCGTCTATTACCGATTCTGTTGCTGTTAAAAACAATACAGTGTTCCATTTTGTATGAATCAAAAATATGTCAGCTCTTTTTTCTAAATAATTATCATCTAAGGAACACAGGAAATTTATTTGTAATAGGTGTTTGAACTACTTTGCAACGGATCTTCTCTTTTAAAAACATAGTATTTACTGCACCAATTAAATCATTGCTCTGTTAGGTTTTCAAATGAAACACTACCTTTTTTCCTGAAGCATTCTTTAATTTTTGAGTTGTACACGATAGTATTTCAGTAAAGATAAATTGGTTTCTAAACAAAGCAAACTTTTATTTATGTACTTCTAAATAAATTTTATGTTGAATCATGCGCCGAAGCAGTCTTATGTTAGTCTTAATAATTCCACAATATGCTTTACCAATTCATCCCTCGTTTTTAACAATTTAAATACATTTTTTCCGATCCATCTCTAGCGATTCCTAACAAACCCAAACATCATCAATCTTAACTTCAAAATAGCCTTGACCCCACCACACGACAAACGACTTTGAACGTTCCCAAACCATCCCAAACGTTAACTTAAATAAAGATTAACCAACCTCCGGTTTTAAATTACAGGGCATTAACCTAGCGATTCCGAACGAGCCCGAACAGCATGTGAATTTACTGTTAATAGATGATAACGCTGGTGATTTACATTATTGTCTTATACGGAATTCATCTAGACTTGTGAGTTCCCAATTATCGAAACATAAAAATAAAAACTATTTTTATGATAGTTGTTTAGTATACCTTAGTGATGAAGATAAATTATGCCAACATAAACATTATGATTGTAATCACATAAGAGTTCAACTTCCTACAAGAGAACTGCGAATTGATAAGTTTGGGAACAAAGTACCTGAAAATATTTTAAAATCTGTGTATGCAGATTTTGAATCTTTACTTATACCTATTTAATACTGTAAAAGAGATGATACAGAACCGTACACGGAAAAAACGCATATCCATCAACCTTATTCTTTTGGATATTATATAAAATGTAGTTATAATAAGATGTTATCAAAATATGTCTCATATCGTGGACCAGATTGTGGAGAAGTCTTTTGTAAGCGTATAGAAAATGATGTTAAAATAATTTACAATGATCACCTAAAACATATAGTGCCTATGATTGATCTTAATGAAGAAGAAAGGGTCGTTTTTATTTCATTCGAAAACTGTCATATTTGTGAAAAACCTTTCTAAGAGCGTGATGATAGAGTGCGAAATCACGATCATTGATGGGAAAATGTTTTGGAGCAGCGCATTGCATTTGCAACCTTAATTTTAAAATTGCGTACTTTATACCAGTGTTTTTCTACAATTTGTCAAATTATGATGCTCATTTGTTTATAAAGATTTTAAGTGTGGGAGATGACTTGATAGACGTTATTGCAGAAAATAAAGAAAAGTATTGGGAGATTGGGAGCTGAGGTTTTAATTACAAAACCGCAGTTTAAGAATCATACTGTTTTCTCTGAAACTTTGGTTGCAATACACATGAAAAAACTCTCTATTTAATACGATAAGCCGATATATATATATATATATATATATATATATATATATATATATATTTGTAATAAAATCTTTGGGGTTTAAACACGTGTAATAAATATTAAAAATTACAACGTTTCGCCACGCTAACACGCAGCTTTTTCAAGTAATTACACGTGTTTAAACCCCAAAGATTTTTATTACAAACATGTTTACACGTGAAAGAATAAAGCATTATATATATATATATATATATATATATATATATATATATATATATATATATATGTATATATAAGATTCTGTGTCCTCGAGTTAGTTAAGCATGTGATGTATGAGTTTTATTACAACTTCATTAAGGAAACCTATGGAAATAATGTGAAACTGACGTATACAGATACGGATTTCCTTATTCTACATACGTATACTGAAAACTTTTATAAAGACGTTAAAAAGAGTTTAGATAAATATGATACATCTAATTTCAAAAAGTAGAATAAATTCGGCATTCCAAAGAATAAATCTGTTATTGGTAAAATGAAGGATGAGCATGGAGGGAAATTATATTACCCTTAGAAAACAATCGGCTGTGTTTCCAGCTAGTCTCTAGCTCGTTGCCTGTAATCTGCTCGTATCTGTCCTCTTAGTCGGCGTTTCATGTGGGTTATGAGATGAACATCTGAGGGAGCCAAGTCAGTATTACTAGGTAGATAATCAAAAACTTTTAATTCAAAACGCTGCAAGAAATTCTTTATGGCAACTGCAGTGTGCGGCAAGCGCATTGTCATGAAGTAGAACAATGCCTGACGTAAATGTTTTACGAAACTGTTTGTAAAATTTTTCCGAAACTTTTATCTCCTGTTGTTGCCAACATTTTTATGGATACCTTTAAAACCATTGGTTTGGAAACTTTGCCGTTTAAACCCAGAGTATTTGCAATTTCGCCTACGGGTGAAAGCGCTAGCGTAGCACAATCAGCTGATAGTCTACATTATATTCTTTGCAATATCGTGCTTGCGGTCTATTATTCGTACCCATCTCGTACATAGTGTGTGTCTTGTGCTATGCACACAATAACACAACGTGAGCATAACGAATCTGGAGTATGATTTGGCTTAACTTGCAAAGACGCCACCAGGTGGTGCTTTGATAAATAAAATTGCGAATAGTTTAGTTAATGATACATTCATCATATAGTCCCATGGTCACTCTTTTTTAGATACGTTTCTTGACCACCTGAATAATCAACATGCTGACATCAAATTAACAATGGAAATTGAAGCAAATCACTGTCTTCCATTCCTTGGCCTACTTCACTCCCATCCTCGCCCTCAAAGTCTAACCTTTCTACCTTACATTCACAAGGTTAACGATCGAATACGCAAACTTTTTCGAAAACACAGCATTAAACCTATTTTTGCATCTTTAACAAAATCTCAGAAGTTTTACCTTCTCCTAAGGATAAGTTTCCCACTTTTTCTTCTTAAAGTTTATATCTTATTCTTTGTTGATGTGCTTTAGTGTACATAGGTGAAACTGGTCGCTCTATTAGTACACATATTTCGGAACATGACGGTTGTGTTGGGTTAAAACCCAGTTCCAAATCTGTGCTGGCTGAGTATAATTTTGATATTGGTCACAAGATAGATTTTGATAATTCCTCTTTGCCAAATTTTCTTTATTTTTTAATAGAGAAATTAGGTAAGTGTATAAATTGTTAAGCATCTCAACAACTTCAATCGCGACCGCGGTTTTGAACTTTCACCTTTGTGGATTCCCATTGTTAATCTAGCCCGCTCTACTATTTTGAACTAATCAGCTCCAAAGTTAACAATCTATTAACGACTCTTGACGTTTTCCTTATATATAATACGAAGGAATTTTTTTAATTACTCAGACTTTTTTAGTCTACAATCTGACTTCATTGATAACTAGTAGTCTACCTTGAACTTACGTTGTTTCAAGTTTCTCGCCCTTATAAAATCCATTACGATAGGTGGTAAAACGTTGGCAACTACGCTTACCATTTTGACAGGCTCTAATCCCGGAACATGTATTTGTTTGTTAATGGCTATATGCTATTCATCTCAATTTCTTATAACATGGCCAACAATAGAATATTTGAATGTCTAAATGGCAATTATGAGAACATAACACTAAAGTTAGCTGCCTAAACATTGTAAGAAATTAACAATAACTTTAACTGTTTAAAATCGTGCCAATACTAATTTATTAAACAAAATTAGTACTAGTTTCGGCTACATGAAAATAAAAAATCATTATTTATTAATTCATAAAAATTATGCTACGTGAAAATTATCGTGAACACATACAGAATAGAATTTATAATTTAAAAGTAGATATGGTGATAAATGTCATAAAGGCATAACCACCGCATACTTAAAACTGGGAAAGTACAAAGATTTTTAGAAACATTTTTGGTACGGTAATTTATTTATTTATTCGTATGCTACATTATACAAATATTGTATTGTGATGTAAGTGTTATGTATGGTGCACCAGAAGATCAGTATAAACCTGTATAGTGTGGTGAAGAAACCGTGTGCAATAGTGGATTGGTTCGTCTTGGCAAAGCATTTACTTCAAGGTTTAGGAAAACCACTAAAACCTAAACATGCCAACCCTTACCCACTCTAGTATTCACATGTAAAAATATTAATTAAGTGTGTAAACATTATAGAAGGTAAATAAGAACATAAAATATAACAGCACAGCCATTGCATGACGACATATAATGGACCGGTCCAAGCGCCAGTCATGATAATGACGAAAAAAAAGTAGGTTAAAGAAATAGCAAAACAAAATAATGGAAAAACAGATAATCAAGACAAGAATGCAAAACATTGCTGAACTTCGAATTCGTAAGACATAATATTGCTTCATCCGTTAAATTATGAATGTTTAGAAACCCTCCTTTAAACTTCGTTAATTGACAATCGTCTACAATATGTGTAACGGTCTCTGGTTCGTTTCCACAGTCACAATTTAGATTAGAAATCGCACTCCATTTGAACAACATAGAGTTGCATTTTGAATGACCTGTTCTTATGCGATTTACTTTTGACCAAATTTTTGTTTTTTGATCAAAGCCCGGAATTTTTATTGTTGGATCAACAATGAGATGTTTATTGAAAACATCAACTCCAGACCATAATTTTTTCCACTGTTCAACTTCAGAAAAAGCCGTACTTAAGTAGTTTTGCAACCATATAGGACTTCGAGATTTAAGTCTTTTAGCAGGAGAGTTGTCAATGTCGTTCCAAATTGGCAACTTTTTGTTAAATTGGAATTTATTCCATTCTTGTTTAAACGGTAATGTAAGTGTTTAAATAGAAATGACTCGAAATGTTCCTTGGGCATCTCACGGCGATATCAATTACATTCAAATCATTTGTCGACGACAAAATGGAAAAAAAATGGTCGCGTATAATTAAATCGAAATAATAAAAGAATCACAATTGAACTAACAGAGAAGATGAAATGTTGGTGCAACGTAAACGCTAACAAGTTACTATTGTCATAGAACAAGCCAAACGACGTATGGAAGAACAAGAAAAAGGTTTTTGGAAATTTTTGAACGGGTTGACAAAAATCCTAGTAATTATTTAAAAAAAAGTAGAAACAAACTCAATAAAAAGTCGATGACAATCAAGAAACCATAACTTCTTTAGTTGTGCCACCATACTTTAACTTAAATCAAAGGTCGCCGTTTTTAAATAAACAAGAATATCAGAGCAGACCGAGATTTCAACATAGAACGCGACAATATTCGTTTTGAAGCAGCACTGTCTGGCTGCAGTCATCAGGGGCCCGGAGAGGTTTTAGTAAATTGTAAACTTCCAAAATTTAGAGATTAACTTTAAACCCAGCTAAATTGATTTTGCAATCTGTTTTAAGCTTGTAACACATCTCGCCAGTTAATAATAATATAAATTACAACTCGTGGTAATAAAAAATTGGTGCTGGTCCTACGTGCGGTCTATCCATGTAATAACCGGTCTTAGATGCGGTCTACCTATGCAGTGACCGGTCTTACGTACGGTCAACCTATACCTTTTACACTGAAAGTTGTGACAATATTTGATATTTTTTTTAGCAAAATGGTTAAAAATGCGTTATTTGCCCTTGACCTTCTTGGCATACAAGAGTGCAATTAACATCCTATTGTTAGTATTCTACTTAATAGATTTACACAGTACAAATAGAAATTATTTGGATTTTTACTTGAAGAGACTGTTATTCCAGTGAAAATTTCCAGAAAATTTTTATAGGAGTGGCCGACTATTTTTGTATACATTTTTCCTCTTATTTCCTCTATTCAAAAAGGTTTTCCTCGGTGAGTTTAATCCTAAGTTTGCGCACCCCTAAAACCAATTCTTTTTCCGCCATCTTGGATTTAGTTTATTTTTTTTAGAATTTTCATATCTCGCGTTCTAATTATCGCACAGTTATAAACTTGGTGCCTTTGGATTCTTTTTAAGTTATATTTTCAAAAATGTTATCTGACAAAAACTATGTGTTTAACGGGAAAAAAGTTATTGCTCTTCAAAGTCGACAGAACGACTTAAAAAAAAGTTTTGTTTCTTTTTCGGTTCTTATCTTTTTTCCAGTGCACAGCAAATCTTGCACAAAACAGAATATTTCAAACTTATTTTTCGACATCCACAAGTCCTGTTACAGTTGGTTGTACATCCACAGAATACTATGTCCAGAAGTATGCGTGGTATCGGTTCCTGATCGGTTGTCATTGGCTCCAAGTAGATTTATCTCTGCACCGACCGAAATATTGCCTTACTGCTGAGCTCTTAGCAGATAAACGCAATCATTTCAGGTCCGGTTGTGAAAATGAGCAGCGAGACATTTCCTTCGAACATATCATCAATCACAACCGATCAGGAACCGATACCACGCGAACTTCTGGACATTGTATCTTGTGGATATATAACCAACTGTAGCAGGGCTTGTAGATGTCAAAAAGCAAATTTAAAATGTTCTGTTTTGTACAAAAGAGAAACTTGCAAAAGTTTGGAGTTCGGAGTTCGGAAAAGGGAGAAAAAAATATGCTTATAAAGCTAAAGGCTGTGAAAGTATTAATTGTTTCAATATAAACACAGTTTTACGTTAAAAAAAAGGATAGTGTAATTGAATAATGTTTGAAAAGAATAAAGTCGTCATTCAACTCATCGAAATGTGAATTTCTTAAATAAAAATCCTCTCCAACAAAATTTTTATTGAACAAATAAGTATATTTAAACAATGTACGATGCATAACAACTGTTTATTTTAATAAATAAACGAAGACAAATTGTACTACGACAAAATGCAGCGCGAAGCGCGAGCGCTATTCAGTGCATTTTGAAATCCCGCACAGAACATAACAATTTAGAATGTCAATTGACGAGCGAGAAATTGTCTTATCGGGATAATTTTTTTGTAAATGTTTGAAACTACTTTATCTTTAATAAAGTTATGTCACGAGAAAGCGTCAAGTGGACTGGAAAAAAGATAGGAGCCGAAAAAGAAAAGAACTTTTTTTTAAGTCGTTCTGTCGACTTTCAAAAGCACTAACTTTCTTCCCGTTAAACGCATAGTTTTTTGTTAAATAATATTTTTGAAAATATAACTCAAAAGGAATCCAAAGACACCGAGTTTATGACTATGCGATAATTAGAACGCGAGATATAAAAATTCCAAAAAAAACACCAAATCCAAGAGTGCGGAGAAAGGGTTGGTTTTAGGGTTGCGTAAACTTAGGGTTAAACTCATCGAGGAAAACCCTGTTAAATAGAGGATAAAAAATATATATACAAAATTGGTGGGTCAATTTCTAAATGCACTGAACTATATAAAAATCCAAATCTGCATCAATTATTTATTACAATCTACAAATACCAAATTTATAAATATACATTCCAAATATCTTGTAAAAATTCAGCAAATCTTTTACTGTGATTTTGTGAATAATTTTCCACGCCATGTAGTCCAAATGACACTTTCAGGTGTTCTATCGCATAATGCACACCTCGAATTTTTCTTAATATATGACATGTGGTTTCATGATGATATCCGAAATTTGACAATTGCCTGTAGGTTGACCCGAATGTATGAAGGAACCCGCCTGAACTTCTCGTTGAATTAATGGAATTAATGAATTAATGGTATTAGCATACCTTTTTGCTATCACAAAAAATTAGGTCTTATCTAAGAACCATCAATTCTCCTTCCGTGGTTGCGGTTGTTTGCAACATCTACATCTGAGTTTTCTGATTAGGCTCGTTTATTTCTTTGGAGAATTCGACCTTTGTTATATTTACGTCGGCCAGCAAGTCGATTTGTAGAGGACTTTAGACAGTTCCTAGTAGCTGCCCTCTTTTATTAACTTTTATTACAAACTTCTCCGCACATATTGAACCTATCCACCAACGTCTGTTTATTTCGCTCTATGTGGGCAATGGTTAGGTCTATGGTGCTTTCCTTGATAAAATACTAAACAATATTTCACATAAACTCAAGTTAGAATGTAATTTATTGTTTATGTTTGTATAGTGGAAACACAGGTTTTCTGTTCTAATTGACCAGGTGGTTTGGCAGCCTTTCCTAACAAAGCGGAAAACTGGCCAAAACTCATCTCCTTTATAACGCTTCTTTTGCTTTTCCAGAATTCTGCCACTATATGGATAAATCACACCAAGACCGGTCACTACAAGGGTAGACCGCACGTAAGACTGGCACCGAAAATTAATATAACAAATTTTAATTTTTCTAGTTGGAGTTGAATTTATTCGTGATTACTGGGTTTCTGTAAGTAGAATAGTTACGGACGTGAAATTAAATACCCTTAATTTATGAGGATATATTATTCGAGGCGCAACTGTTTAAAACATCGGTGCACTGCGATTGTTTTCTCGAGGTGTGCGTCGAAGCCTCTTCAATCGTAATGACGTTTTTAAATACAATGAGCTGCCCTCTAAGAGTATGACAGCGCTTGAATAATAACACGTGTTGACGGTTTTGTTGGTATCGGCTTGACTATACCTTTAGTAGAACGGTATTTCTTTTAAAAGACAATTTTAGGTTGGAGGTTCCCATACTTTTTTTTCTCATAGACCACTTTAAACATTTTGCTGGATCTGGTGGACCCCCTGCAGCTATTACATTTACTAACTTACTTCCAAAACCCGAAAAAGTATATGTCTATGTAAATCTGTGTTGTGGCTATTTTTCAATCAACTATGAGTTGAAAGTTTTCAAAAAAAAGGTGAGAATTTATATTGCTTTGATTATGCTGTGAGTATTGTCATTCAAGCTAAGTTTCAAAGCCAGTCTAAAAGCGTCTTCATCCAACAGTTGGATTCTTACTTTACTTTTTGTATTCTAAGATTGACTCACAGTACAAGAAACCAATAATCTCCCACTTCGGAGTGGTAAAAGTAAAAATAAATATTTTCTTGTTTTGTAGCTATTTATTCAAACACAAAAATTACTACACTTTTAATTATGTTGTTATAACAGTCTTAGTAGAATCAAAATTTAACATCAAAACTAATAATGATTATTATTTTAAAAACAGTCGCAATATAATCAAAACTTTGATTATATTGCGACTGTTTTAAAATAATAATCATTATTAGTTTGATGTTAACTTTATCTCAGATTACCATTGTAATCTGAGATAAAAGTTATAATTTAATGGGAGGATGTACTTGGTGAATTGACAGCAAATTATCAATATTTGGCTTGAGTTTAGTTAAGTATAACCGTAAATCTCCTCGCTCTGTAATATTTAATCTGCTCCGTTTTTTGTCAACAAGTTTGTTACGGCACTAAAACTGCGTTCGACAAGATATGACGAAGGAAACGCTATGAGAAATTTTTGCACAATTCCCCACAGTCCTGGATATTTTTCAGGTATTTGTGCCTGCAGCCAAAATGATTGATACCCTCTTTTGAATGCTACTTTGAGCTCCTCATTAGTGCTAAGCTCAAGTAGCTCTTCTTGCAGTACCACATTTTCCACTTCAGTTTCATCATATGGATTTATTATCCATGGTGGTATATCCATCGACAGAATGTCTTCAAATCTGATTTTAAAATCATCATACAGGGCAATCAAATGTTGAACATACGTCTGAATATCTTCGTCGAGGCATTCTACCTGCGATAAATTTGGAAACTGGGAAAATTCACGTCGACCAATATTTTGCTTCATAAGTTTCAGTTTACCAAGAAAAGCTGAAATTTCACTCTTTGTTTTTATCAAATTGAGGCTGTCCCCTTGTAACTGTAGGTTGAGGTCATTGAATTTTTGAACAAATCTGTCAAATACGCAATGTCTGCTTTGAAATTCATGAGGTTTTCTTTTAAAACAGGATCTTTAGTGTTCAGAAACTCTAAAACAGAGTCGAAAAGCAAATAGAATCTTGATAGACATGCACCTTTCGACAACCAGCGTACTTCGGTATGTAGCAGCAATCGTTGGAAGTCCTCATCATTTTCTTCGCACAACTGTGCAAATAAGCGCGTATTTAATGCATTGCTTCTTATTTTGTTAACTGCATTAATCACAAATTGAAGCGCTTGGTGCAATCTATCACTCAATTTTTCGCTACTAGATGTTGTCGGTGGATGACACAGTGAATTGCAATTACCTCTGGTATAATCCTTTTAAGATGACTTATAAACCCACGATATCGCCCGACCATGGCAGGAGCTCCATCTGTTGCCACCGAAATAATGTTTGTGAATGCAATTGATTTTTCCGTAAAAAATCATTCAGAACATTAAAAATTGATTCACCTTTAGTGTCAGTCTTCAAAGTTTTCGCGAATAGTAACTCTTCAAACATTTGTTCGCCTTTGATAAATCGAACATATGCCAATAATAATGCTTCATTGCCAGGTAAAGTTGACTCGTCCAGTTGAATAGAAAAATGAGTTGTTTGCAGATAATTACACAAGAAACTTTCAACATCAGAGCTCATTTCATCAATACGTCTTTGTACAGTGTTGTTACTCAAAGGAATTCTTTTAAGTATGTCAAATGAAGATTTGTGCAGGACAGTTTTTAAGACCTCTTCAACAGCAGGCAAAATTAACTCCTCTCCAATGGTATGCGGTTTCCCAGATTTTGCTATAAGTAATGAGATATTGTAAGATGCCCGCAAGCCATCGTCGTTGCTTTCAGACGTTGAAGCGAACATACTATGCACGGTGGGTCTCTTTTCATACTTTTCCTTCAATGTTTGGAAATATTTCAAATCCTTACCTATTTTGTCAGGATGACACCTTCTTAGATGATCTTCCAGCTTCGATGGTTTCATAGAGTCATTGCTCAAGACTTTGTTGCATAAAAGACACATGGGCAATCGCTTGTCTGTATTTGATGGAAGAAAACCAAATTTCAAATATTCAACACTGTACTGTCGACACTTCTTCTTAGATTCAGCCATGTTTCGTATCAATTACTTACCTGTAAATATGAAAAAATGTTTGTTAAGTAATCTTAAAATGATTTAACAAACATAATAGAAGTGGCTTTTAAGATACAAGTTGCTAACAAATAGATAGGTAGGTACTTACTTTTCCAACACTGGCAAACAATAATATCAATTCACTTTAATTTTCAAAAGTCTGAAAACTACTTCCGTCACTGGTGAACACTTATATAGGTACACTTTCTTTTTGAAATTCCGGAAACAACTGAGTAATGTTTATCATTCGCATTCGTATTTATATTAAAGAAAAATCCAACAAGTTCATGCAAGTTCAGACACGACTTTAACTAGGCGGGCGGGCGGCGCGGCATCGGCGAGTCTTGACACGCTCTTTCTGAATATGGAATATGCAAGTTCTTACAAAAACAATTGCTGAGCTTCTTATAATATTGTCTTCCTATATTCATAGGAGAAGTCAAGCTTCTTATAATATTGTCTGCCTATATATATTATTGTCTCCCTTATTCATAGGAGAAGTCAAGTCGGGTCACCTAATACATTTTTATAGACCCCCGTTAACGAGTTGTGGACCCCATTTTTTCCACGCAAGCGTAGACCCCTATCGGGCTCCCGTGGACCCCTGGGGGTCCACCTGGACCACTTTGGGAATCTAGGCGGTAGGGTAACAGCAAAAGTCTGTACTAAAGTCGGCGACGTTATAAGTGAAAATTTAGTAGATATCTAAATTAGTAGTCATTTGGGATTAGAATTAAATCTTTCGCTCAGGATTCGTTGGTGCGAGAAAAACATTATAGAAATTAGAACCTGGACTACGGAGGTTGAGTTGAAAATTAAATTAAAAGATTTTATACCGCAAGAACGTTAAGATCTTCGGTTAGAAACAGCGGTCAGTAAAAGAATAATTTGGAGTCAAGTATCAAGCATTAATCGTCAACAATAAAGTTATAATACGAGAGTTTCTATCGGATCTCAAATGATTACTCAAGAAGCGATTGCATATATAAAACTCGTGTTTTTATACTGTAAATTTATCTATGAAAGGGGGGGGGGGGATTTTATGCATCATTGATTTTTAAGAGAAAAAAATTGCAGCAAAATAACTTCAACTTATTTTTAAAAGCGCTATATATAGATGTTTGTTACAAGCGGGTTTATCATTAAACAACTAACCCTGTGAAAATGCAGCTTCATAATTTATATAAAAGAGGTAAGCAAAAAGTTAAAAACAAAACGCCTTAAGTTTGATACCGGATAAGGCGCTGGTGAGATCTTTTTCACATATATTTTGAAATTTTTCTGTGAAGCGGTTCAATTTTTAGTGCGAGACGTCGCACTGCAATTATTGCAATCGTTATAAAAATTCATGAGTTTTGTCACTGCTTACATAAATAACTATTATTTATTTAAACTTTACTTAACTCTTAGACTTATCACTTCTGTTTATCTCGGATAAAATTTGCTTCCTGTTTAAGTGGTTGAAATTTCTATTTCCTCTTATATTGTCAAATCTAATAATAGTATATTCGTATTTAGTTCTAGGAATAATCTCAAGAAAAATTTAATCTATAATCTGATAAATTTTTTTCTGCTCTGCTCACATTTTTTTTGACAAAGTTTCTCATTGAATTCTATATTTTTATTGAAAGTTTAAAAGCTGTATCTACTATGAGGTTAAAATCGGAATAAAACTTTTCAATGCAAATTCGTAAATTTATCTACAAAAGGTTTTCATTAATTAGAAAAATGCATCCAATTAAAATGTTCTTGTTCTTTACATAAAAGAATCTAGGATAAATTTAAGTTTGCATTCTAAAGCAACATCTGACAAAATTTTTATGCAGATTTTTTATGAAACGTGAAAATACTAGTTAGACATTGTTTTCTTGTTAAAAAGTATTAATAGAACTTACGTTTGAAAGAAAAGTTAAAGTTTTTTGTTAAATTATTTTTTCTTAAGAATTTTTTTAATTTTCAATTGTTAATTTCCTTTAAATGAAAAAAAATTGGTAACTTTAAAATAATAAACGTAAACATTTAATACAAATTTTTGTTTGTATTTATTATACGTTTAACTTGTTGACAATTATGTACATCAATTTTAAGTTAAATAACTGTATTTATTTGTTTATAATTTTATTAAACGAACACTAATGTTGTCGAGGTTTATTTTTAATTTGTTTTGAAAATATGTTTCAGTATTTATAAAACAAATATTTCTTGTTAATATGAACATGTCTGCTTTCTTTTGTATCAGAATTTAGCATTTCAAAGCCTTAAAAAGACAGGTTTGTGTGGCAAATACCTTATTGAAAAAAATGTGTATTGGATATTCCTTCACCTCAAAGTGCAGGTATAAACGTTAAAATGAGAATAAAATATTGCAGTGGTCCTTTCAGGAATAGCAATTATAGTTTGGTATTTCGTGAAAATGAACGGGTAATTGTGATTAACAAATTGCTTACTCAATGTAATAAGTGAAGAGTTGTTGCTAACAAAAATGAATAATTCGCGATACTAATGAAGTTAAGTTTAATTGTCTTCCTACGGTTATTCTTAAGAAAAATAAGTAATGCTCTGACACCAGCAAAATTCAGAAAACGATATAAGAAAGCGTAAGAAAATTTATGAAGTGTATCAATGGATGAAACGCAGATATTGACGAAAAGAGTTACCTAACTTACTTTGTACAAAAAAATAATATTCTGAATCTCCTGGAAGTATACTTAAACAACAATATTAATATTTCTTTATTAATGAAATTAATCGCTTTCTTAAAACGAAAAAGGTGTTCAGTAGAGAAGCTATGAAAGAATTCTTAAATGAATCCACAGACGAAATTTATTTACTAATGAACGTAAACAATAAATTTTTGATAATACCAGTATCTAAATCGCATATCTTTTTCATGTGACAAATTTAATTTAATTTAATTGCACACGGGTTTCGTCACCACACTATACAGGTTTATACTGATCTTCTGGGGCACCATACATAATACTTAAATCACAATACAATAATAAAATTGTACAATACAAATAAATCAATAAATTAGGTGGTAACAATAGTGAGAATAGCAGGAACTCTTTGAGAAAATAATTAAGCTGACAACTAAGGACATCGACGACAGAAATTCTGCCTTTGTTATAAATATACCGACGTCGAAGACAAATAGGGCCTAATGTTTCATCATAATAGATAAAGCCAACGAGCAAACTCATTTTCACGCACTGTTTTGAAAATATTTCAATCTAAGGCCAAAAACTGCTTCATCGACAAGATTTTTCCAGTGATATCATCGAGGAAAATGCGCAAATAAAGTTGTAAGTATAGAAATTACCGGAAAAATATCATCAAAACTTGCTTGATTTAAAAAATATTTTAGGGGAGGCTGTTGTTCTTTAATAACGTTCTACTTGAAACATATAAAATAAATCCGACTGGTGATGCTTTCTAACTGATGTTTTGGCAATTACGGAACTTATCTGTTAATGGTAGATGCCTCAATGTACTGTGAACTACGTCCAAAGCGTTATCGCAAATTTTGTATTTGTGTGTTTGGGTGTGTTCTCCTACATTCTCAAAGTAAGTGTTTGATTATTTAAACTGATGTGATCTTAGTTATTTTAAGTAAAGTTCTCTCTTGGAGCGGCCCGTAAAAATAACTGAAAAAAGTTAGCAACTATCTCGTGTTCTTTGGAACATAGAAAGTTGTATACCTTAAAACAAGCGCACTACAAAAATTTATCCTGTTGTACCTTGAAACATAATTTTTCCGTAGTCTTTAAATTTTAGTTAAAAAAATGATACGTCTGGCTGCTTTTTTATTATGTTTATAAAATTTATGCGTTTTTTATTGCAACTGACGTTTCAATATGCCAAGAGGTAAACAAGGAATCAAACAGCCTCAAATACCTCTGTTATGACGTCACTGGACATCGCAATGTAGTCGAGATGTAATTGTAATACAAGGACGTATACACAAAATTTAGTTATTGCTAGTCAGTCTTGTATCGTATGGCCGTAAAGGCGCAACACTTACATGTTATTAAATGAAGACATAACAACCTCTTAAGTAGAAAAAAACAAAAAGGTGTGGAAGTGTCGAACCGGGGATTTATGAAAACGCATGAAAATGAATTGTCTATTCGAAAACGCAAAGTCACAAGCTTGACTCAAGCTTCAATCTTCAACAAAACTAATTATAATAATTTCATAATTAACTTTGAAGATATTTACCATCGCTTTGTGCCTATTCCACCTGAAAGAGGCAATACAGGATACACTACAGTTTAAGCATCATCAAGAATCGTTGCCCTAAAAGGAGTCAAGATACTTGGCATATGGCGTCTGCAGAGAGAGATCAACTCGTGACTGTAAAATGTGCTGTAAGTGCCACTGGGAATCATGTGCTCCCAATGATGATTTTTCCAAAAATAAATTTTAAAGAAAATAAGATTATTTAACACGTTTGCGCCGACGTGTACCACCGGTGGTACACGGTGTTACCCCACAAGGGCCGGCGTGTACCACCGGTGGTACATGCTTAAATTTTTTAAATATTTTAATAGAATTTGTAATTTTAATTTTGAAGAATTTTTTATTCATTGTAATCAAAGTTGAGGAATGTGCTAATTTAACTACCCGATCGTTTTTCTATAACTTCTTTGTTAAAGGATTTATAACCATTCCATTATTTTTTCCATTTTGTTTTATTTAAATACTATAAAATATTCTAATAATACAATATAAGCATACTAAATAACTCTGAAAGGATTAAAGTAATATATATGTGTGTGTAATAACAAGTAAAAATTAAATTCTATGTTTTTCATTAAAACATTGTAAGCAAATTGGAGGTTTTCCATCACAGTCTTCACAAAACGTCATCACTCGCTTTGTTTTTATTCTTGCTACTTTAGATCCTAGTTGTTTTTGATTCCTTTCATAACAAGTGGTACAACGTTTTCTATTTTTCCGAGCAACTCCTTCAAACTTCTGCAACTTGTTAATACTTCTTTTGACTTTTTTCTCTTGACTATCATGATCATCTGTTTCTTCATCATCCAATAATCCTGCTATTATATCTTCCCTGAACTTTAACATGTCTATATTTCTTCTGCGATTTGTGTTATATATAACCCAGGAATTCACTATGCATGTGCCGAGAATAATTTCAAATATCACTTTTTGTACCATTTGATTGTTTTTCGTAGTGATGTATAATACGATGACATCTGATCTGATAGATCTACACCTTTCTTAGCATGATTGTAGTCTATAACTGCCCTTGGTTTCATTAAAATTTCACCTTTCTTGTTTTGAGAACACGTAGAAACTAATTGGTCTAAATGTTCAGGTATAGTGCTTATCATAATTACTGGTCTTTTATCTACCCATTTAAAAACTCTTACGCCTTTACTGTTTTCCTCGCCATACATTTCACCTTTTTTCAATTTTTACTGCATACACTTTTGGGTTATCTCTCCGATTTGCTCGTAGTGTACTACAAAGATAAGTATTGTTTTGAAGGAGGAATTCAGATAATTTTACACTAGTGTAAAAATTATCAGCAAATAGTGTTCTTCCTTCATTCAACAGTCCTTCCATCAGCTTGATACTTATATCGTACGTATGTCCATGCTCACTAGTACCTTCATTGTAGGAATTTTTACCGCAATATACGCTTAGATTGTATGTATAACCCTCAGGTGTACATAATTTATATATTTTAATTCCATACTTATGCGATTTTGCCGGGAGGTATTGCCTAAATAATAGTCTACCTCTCCACGGTACCATAGTCTCATCAATAACAACTTCTTTGTCTGGTTTTAATGTGCGTTGGAATTTAGTGCAAATTTTTTGAATAACATTCCTGATTTTGATTAACCTATCTTTACTATGAGGTACAAGATCATTGTTAGAAAAATGGAGAAATTTTAATAACAAATCAAAGCGATCACGTCTCATAGTGCTGCGAATTAGATCGTGTTTATACATTTTATTATTTGACCAATAGAATCGCATTTTTGGCAAATGATTTATTCCCATTATCATCAAAATTCCAAAAAGTTTAAAATTTCATTTCTATTTGTTTCTTTCCAATTTCGCACCATTGATCTCCGTGAGATTTGAGGATGTTCTTGGATCCACTGTGATGCGTATCGATTTGTTTCCTCAACTATGATATCTACAATTTCGTTATCAAAAAAAATCGAAATATTTTGAACGGGTCAGTGGTATCTATTTCATTTGTTTGAATGCCACTATTTACAGAAAACGGAAATTTATTAGTAATGATTCCAACAGTACCCCAAGTAGGAACAGATACAGAAGAATCTTCATCAACATCTGATTCATAACTACATTGACCACTGGAGTCCGTATCTTCTCCGCTGTTTTCACAATCAGATTGTCTGCGTAAAGAATCATATATAGAATAGTTGGTTACATATTACGTAATAATAAACTTTTACCGATAAGAATCTTCAGAATCTTGAAAACCGTCGCTTTCTTCATCTGAAGATCCAAATGAAGGTAGCCGACTAAATGCAGAACTATTTTTGCTCGCATTATATTTTTGTTGATTTAGTTTACCATGTTTTACTGATGAACTTGCAATATTTCTTGCAGCTTCCAGTATTTTTGCAGTTCTTGTATTCATTTTTAATATCACTAATCAATTATAACCTCACCGTTATGATTGAATATGCCACTAAATACATACTAAAGAAAAACTCTCTGATACAAGTTACTACGTGCATAAACTGGAAAATATGGTGTACCACCGGTGGTGCACGACGGCTGTGACGGACTTTCGTTCTCTCGGGGCCGTCGTGTACCACCGGTGGTACATGAAATGCAAACTAACAAAATCTGTTACGGCTGTATTGAAGTATCTGTAAAAACGGCTACGGTGCGAACGTGTTAAGGTCTACCTGGGACACAAGGATCGGTCAATCCATCCAGTTGGTCAAATGACAAACAATGCATTAAGTTTGTGGGGCACTTCATAATGTACATCAAACCAATTGCAGAAGAACCAGTTCTTCTAATTCTAGATTCTCATTGTGGAATAGAGGTAGTAGAGATAGCATCAAAAAGTAGTATTAAAATTTTGACTTTTCCTGACATTTCAGGACGTCTACAACCACTCAATTTGACAATATTTGGTCCATTTAAAATGTTTTATAATTAGGCCTTAGAAGCATAACATATAAACCATCTTAGTAAAACGTTTCACATTTACAATGTTGCAGAGGCCGTTGGGTTAGCTTTTTCTAGAGCTATTACTACAACAAATATTTGTAGTGGTTTTAAACGCCTGGGAATTTTTCCTTTGAATCGACAGTTATTTTGCACCAGCTAGTGTGACTGATGGTCTGAACCCAGAGGCTACCTCAAGCACATTTTCACTTCCTGGGCTATCTTAAAACCTAAATCACATCCCCTGTTTATCTGTTACACAAAAATGCTCATTCCCTCAACCTTTTGACTTCAGAATCAATTGAAAAAAACATCTCTGACACGCATGAATGAGGCTGTTGAGTAACTCTTAAAGAAATGCATCCATTTCCTAAGACTTCTCCTAGAAAACAAACTAAATTCAAAACAGGGACTACTAAAATATTAACAGACACGTCAGTAAAAAAGACTCTAAGAATAAAAAAAAGTTACGTCAGAAATAAATCAGAAAAAAAAGTAGCTAAATCTTAAAGAAAAGAAAAAAGGTAAAAAGAAGAAGCAACGACAACACAGATAAAGATGCAGAAGACCCTTCGTATCACGACAAAAATGATGTTGAAGGAAAATAGTTAATTCCAGAAATTTTTAGAAAATAAAGTTTAACAGTCTTCCCTACTAGACACGCATTCAAAAGATCTTCAGCTAGTTTCTTAGCTGACAAAAGATCAGATATAAGTACTTGATATTAAAAGACATGGTGGATGGAAATTTAGAACAGTAGCAGAAGACTGTCTAGAGGAAAATTTTCAAAACTCGCTTATGAGAACCAAATTTTTCACAACAATCAGGCAGAAATAACTGGAGACATACAGATTCCTTGTGTCGCTTAAGATTGTATATTGCGTCGTTTTGGGAATTTACTTGTTTGGAGTTGGCTGTTTAGTTGACATCCATGTATCCTAAAATTGACATCTCGGTGGTTCGCAAAAATGATACTTTCTTTTTCCTATTAAATCGTCGTAGTGAAAGGGTGTATTTGGAGAATGCTGTTTAAAAAAACTGAACTATTTTACACGTGTTTAATAAATGGCGAGTGCAGTAAATTTGTCCCATTCTAATTAGGGAATAGGTCTTTGGTTATGACTCCAGTGTAAGTAGCTTTCTTTCTCTACGTTCCTTTGTTTTTAGTAAAATATTTGTTTTCACGGATTTTATTAATTCTAAGCGCCCTTTTTTTTCTCCTTCTTCTGGTTTTAGTTTTGGTGTTTGCTGTTGTTTTGGACGTTCGTTCGACGTACTCCTTGGTAATTTGTCGCTGAATATCGAATGAGGAATTGACTGGCAACTTTAGTAAACTAATTACAAAGCCTACTAGACTTTTCTGGAAAATAAGCTTCCCGCAAGGCCATCATCGGTTTAAGGCCACCACTCGAGATAAGCCGGTTATCTACTCATTTGTACAGTCTAGCAACTATTATGAGTGGAGGCCATTTTAATTTCTTTTCTTCGTGGATAGTCAGATATTGGATTTAGATATGAGAGCTGTTATCTCAAGCGACTAACTGTCAAACCCGGAAGACTTCTGGTTACACGAGCTAAGATATTTATTTATGCATGCCATTGATTAATTAATTGTATCGCGTTATGTATTTGTATTGTGGTTGAAAGTTTAACACCGTATTTTTGTTGCACCTATTTCTTATTATAATGTGAGCTCGAAGGATCCTTTCAGTACAATCATTTATGTGCGCGTTGAACTTATTTAATTTAAATAATTGGCCACGTTCCGGTACCCGTCGTCATTAGCATTAAGTACCTTTTTGAACCATAGTTTGTCGTGCGACTTATGTGAACGAATTCAACGGGGTTCGTGACGTTCAATTCAACTAATTTATTTGGAGGCGCTTATGCCTCAACGTCATATACCTTTTGGTTAAGTCGCTCTCGTGCATGAATCGTATCTGGGAGTTAGTTAGATATATGCTATTGATTTTATTTGATATTGGTATTGTTATGTGTGTCTCGATATGTAAGTTGAACTCTGGTCGCTAACACAATACATTGATTTTTGTGCACCTACGGTTTATTTATTTTTGGATCTACGAGTACCTAGTGGCTCTAGATATTTCTCTTACAAAATCCTAGGTGGCGCTTTATAAATTTTCAAAGCAGGGTAGAGGCCTTGTTGTCAACGATTTTCAATACAAGCACAACCACTTTCGACTAATTAAGAGCTGCCGTGTGGGGTCATCTAACACTGCAATACCTTACTTTATTGGTTACAAATAAACCGTAACAAGATGTTAAACTCAACACAATCGAAGTACATGTAAATATTTGAAGGCTGTTGAAATTTAATAAGGTAGAAGTCAAAGTGTTACACAACTTCTTTCAATTAGTTTCAATTCATCTAGTTACATTTTTTTTATATTGTTATTAGTAAATAGTAGAATACAATTAAAATATTTTATTTTAGAATCGGTATGATTTCAAACAGTTGCCAACCGCTCTTGAAAATGATAATTCAACTAAAAAAAAGAAAAAAGGTTGGGATTTGAACCATCGCACGTTTTGAAATATTATTAAATATTTTTTCAAATATTTTTAATATGTGTGGTTAAATTTTAGAAATTATTACGCAAAACGTTTTCTAGTACATATTGTTAAGTGTGCTGATAGTGAAAATATCCTAAAAACACTTTCAGGACATATAAATCGGAGATTTCAAATTTCCCATATTTAACATAATGCTTCCGATTACCCGAGACACACTATAATCTTATTTAATAGATTTAGCGCAGATCATATTGAATTTTATGACATAATAATAATTTGTTTAACCTTCACTTCTACACTGAATACAAAAAATTCATAATAAAATTTGAAATTTTAGTGAAGAAAATGAGAACGGGCTAATAATTATGAGAAAACAATGTAATACTCGAATGTTAGGTCAAACTAAAATTTCCTTAGATAGAAAATAATAAGCAGTGTTGTCATCTTTTGTTAACGATACAAGCAACAAAGTAAATAGATAACAAACACTATGTTTGCCAATCCAAAAGGTGCAACAGAAATAGTATATGATAAATTGGGAATCTATAAAGTAAATTGTAAAGACTGTAATCAGGTACATACGTATAAAGCGAACTAAAATAACCCGGTTGTATAAAAACTTTTACAAGCAAAAGCTTGCTATCGAATTACGATGATCACGCAATACTAGGTTTTTCATAATTAATTGAACTACAAAAACAGACCGCATGTTTATATTTTAGTATCAGTTGTTGATGATAACTTAGCTATCGAAGCATGTGCACGAATTATTGTTTTTTGTGTAGTGGTTTATTTTTTTATGGATTTTATTTAATCTTTAAATATAATTATGTTATTATTTATTCGTATGGTACATTACACAAATATTGTATTCTGATGTAAGTGTTATGTACGGTGCCCCAGAAGATCAGTATAAACCTGTATAGTGTGGTGACGAAACCGTGTGCAATAGTGGATTGGTTCGTCTTGGCAAAGCATTTACTTCAAGGTTTAAGAAAACCACTAAAACCTAAACATGCCAACCCTTACCCACCCTAGTGTTTACATGTAATAATATTAATTAAGTATGTAAACATTATAGAAGGTAAATAAGAACATAAAATATAACAGCACAGCCATTGCATGACGACATATAATGGACCGGTCCAAGCGCCAGTCATAACAATGACGAAAAAAATAGTAGGTTAGAGAAATACAAAACAAAATAATGGAAAAACAGATAATCAAGACAAGAATACAAAACATTGCTAAACTTCAGATGTCCTTCAGATTTGTAAGCCATAATATTGCTTCATCCGTTAAATTATGAATGTTTGGAAACCCCCTTTTAAACTTCGTTAATTGACAATCCTTTACATATGTGTAACGGTCTCTGGTTCGTTTCCACAGTCACAATTTGGATTAGAAATCGCACTCCATTTAAACAACATAGAGTTGCATTTTGAATGGCCTGTTCTTATGCGATTTACTTTTGACCAAATTTTTCTTTTTTGATCAAAACCCGGGACTTCTATTGTTGGATCATCAATGAGATGTTTATTGAAAACGTCAACTCCAGACCATAATTTTTTTCACTCTTCAACTACAGAAAAAGCCGTAGGTACTTAAGTAGTCTTGCAACCATATAGAACTTCGAGATTTAAGTCTTTTAGCAGGAGGGTTGTCAATGTCATTCCAAATTGGCAACTTTTTGTTAAGTTGGCATTTATCCCATTCTCGTTTTAACGCAGCTTTTGTCGAATGTTACAAAGAACAGGAAGCCAATCGAGAGGAGTATATTTAATGGTTCCACTAATTATACGCATAGTGCAATTTAACTGGGCATCTATTTTTTTTGTATGATAACTATTCAACCAGACAGGAGCACAATATTCTGCTGTAGAATAAACTAATGTCAATGCAGCTGTACGAAGTGTCTTTGCATCTGCTCCCCAAGTTGTTCCAGCTAATTTTTGAATGACATTATTTCTTGTTTTCATTTTTTGTTTGACTTTTTCTAAATGATTTTTGTAAATTAAAAACGTATCTAAAGTTACTCCCAGATAAACTGGGTTAAAATTATGGTTTAACTTTGTATTATTAAAGATAACATTAAGTTTTCTACTTGTTTCTCTATTACTTAAATGAAAACAAGAAACCTTTGTCTTTTTAAGATTGAGGCATAATTGCCATTTTTTTAAAATAATTTTCCATAATACGCAAATCATAAGATAGTTTATTTTCAATTTCAAAAAATCTGAATGTTGAAATGAAATTGCCATATCATCAGCGTAGACGAATTTTCGACATTGTAATAAAGGAAGATCATTAAAAAGAATAGGTGCAAGAACTGATCCCTGTGGAAGACCATTATTTAAAAATCTAAATTTACTGCTTTTATCTCCTACAAAAACTCTAAACTTCCGATTAGACAACATATTTTCAATAAAAGAAATAATTTTGAAACAAGGAATGACGTTAAACAATTTAAAAAGTAAACCTTCTTTTCACACAGTATCGGATGCAACAGTTAAATCTAAAAAAGCAACTCCAGTTTTAAGTTTTTTCTGAAACACAGCTTCGATATGTGTTGTTAATGCCAATACTTCATTTCAACAACTTCTACCGGATCGAAATCCTGCTTGTTCAATTGATAATTTCTTTTCTATTAAGGGAGTAATTTTTTGAAAAATAAATCTTTCCAAAACCTTATAAATTACACTTAACAAACTTATTGGACGATAAGAATTTGGGTCTGTAGGACATTTGTTTTTCTTTAAAATTGCCACGACTTTACATTTCTTTAAATCTGTTTTCTATCAAGCAATTTATTTCTTCCTTCTACGTTTAAATACGAGTACTTGTTTAAATATTTGTTAAATATTAATGAAAAATATAGAAATTTAAGTTTTCTTGCACAAAAATTAATAACAAGTTTTGTGAATTATTTAAAGCACAATGAACATTAAATTGAAATTTTATAACCGTGAGTTTTGCAGAAAACAAGTAAGTATTTGATTTCAAAAGTTCAAATATTTTTTTCCTGATACGTTTTATTTCAAATAAATAACTATTTGTCTATATCAAAAAGTTAAAAAAATAGACACTCGCTCCATCTAACATCAACGAGACGAACGAAATATATTTAGCTTTAGAGTAGAGCAAACAAAACTTGCAACCTACGTAAAATTATCGAATACTGCAATTTCGCAGTTAACATCTAATTTAATTTTTTATCCTACACTAAGTGACATCTTTAATGTTTCAGTGGCACTACAATCGGACAAAAAAAATTAATAACTGCGTTTTGTTCTTTTTCACGTTTTTCTTGATCGAAACAAGAAATACGATTTTTTCTGAATTTACACAAGTCACGTTTAAGTTTCAATTCAATGAATTAGATTCTATGAGAAAAACGTATACCTCTTCTTTCAATGTCTTTTAATTAAGATGGAACAAAAACGCCAATTCGTTTTTTAACAAAAAGAAAAGAACGTTAATTATTCGAAAATAAAGAAACAATTTCGTATTTCTCTCGTTTCCTTGTACGTTTAATAATAAATTGATTCATTGTAACTAAGTTTTTTCTGTGGAATCTAATTTCATCTGAAATAATTTAAGGAGTATTTTTAGGAACAAAGCATTTAATTTGAACGTTTCGTTATTTAGCTAGCTACATACAATATTTCATTTATTTGCGAAATGATTGTACAGTGAATTATATTTATTAATTAATAAAAATATATCTGGATTAAAAAGACCCATATTGTAACTTGGTGGAAATAATTTTTCTGTATGTTCTCCAATTATTAAATATTTTTGTTTATATTACATTTTGGTTATACCGAAAGTCGGCATCAACTTATTTATCTTAAATGGAATTATTTAATTTTTATGACATGTTTGTATTTTGCTCTTTATTTGAAAGCTTATATTAATAAATTGTATTTTTGAATTTAGTGTGGAAAGCAGTTTCACCTCTATGAAATGAGTAAGAAAAGGTGGAATGTACCAATTAGTTAGACTTCACTTAATTGACTACAGACTAACAATGTGGGATGTTTGTTAGTCATTCAATAACTTGTTGTAATATTAATATTTAGTCTATTATTTTCTTATACAATTTGTTTTCTATTTTTAATTAAATATTAAAACCACAAAATACAAAAAAATCGTGTGTCTTACTGGTAGGAAAAGTGTTATAGTAGTTCATAAATCAAATTATTTTCGTTGACTGCAAATCTTCAATTTTCTTTATAATATTAAATTTATGCCTCATTTTTTTAAATAAAAAAGGTTTGTAATTAAAAGATTTCTCTAAGTTCTATTTCCAATTTTGTTTTTTAAATACGGAGTTGTTGATGGTATTGCAGACGTTTTGGGGATGACATTCCCATATTCTTGCTTCATTTGTGTGTGTCAAAATGTCTTGGAGAACAAATTAATAAGAATAGATAAACTTACAATGTCTACATTAACGGATTATAATTACATCAATGTAAAATAATTTATTAAACACCTATTTATTATGACGTCATAAAAATGATGATTTTGATTGAATTATGGGGTTTATAAAACACTAATGGTTTTATGAATCAATAATTAAATTGTTTTTATATAATTCAACAGTTTACAGAAAATTGAGTTAAAAAAATACATTGTCTTTGTACTTACATAAAATTACAATTACCTAAGTATATGAAACGGAAATCTCAAATAAAATCAGTTGAGGTTTACGTGGACATTTATATTACAATAAATACTAATACTTTATATGCTTAATTTTTTGTAACTTTAATGTTGTGTCCACATTTATTTGATTTTTTCTTCTCAGTATTCACAATAACATTGTCTTCTGTTGCCGAATTTTCACCCAGTATCGTTTTAGCAATGTCAATTTTGCTCGAAATTGACTATTCGATAGTCGGTGATGTTAAAAAATCATCTAATGGTGATTGTATTTTGGATGAAAAATATATTCCCACTAGTTGTACTGCGCATTTCTCATTTCTATATTATTTCTATAGCTCACCTTACTAGTTCGATGTAATAATTTTTGACAAATTAGGAAGATACATCCGCCTCTAGCTAAACAATTTAAGTTACGTTAGAGCATTCATTTGACAAATCACTGGAAGTTTTCAAGTCTCTATAAGTTGACTAGTCCAAACTGTGCTTAATCACCGCCCATAATTAAACGGTTCCTTTCTTTTCTAATTGTGTCGTTGACGTAGCAAGTTGTGGTAAACTTCTAGTTCTTAATTGGGAAAATCTGAGAAAGTACCATTATTAATTAACTTGCAATAAAAATGAACCCTACGACTAGTTCTTGATATTCTTTGAAGATTTTTTAACCGGCATCTTCTACGTCGTAAGTAACATTTGTTGACTTATAACCATTGTGAAATTTGGATTTCCATCGCCATCTTACTCACGTTTTAAAACTTCTTTCCTATATGGTTGGTTGGACTGAATAAATACGAGGTAATTTATCTAATTATGATTGCTTAAGTGGGAAATAGTATCAACTCTACCTCGGAAGGCCGTTACTATCTAATTACTTTTTAAACTTACTACTACTTGTTTATCCCAGATGTTCATCAAAGATTAACCGGTGACCTAAACTTATCTATCTACCCACACGAGGACCTCTTGTTCCTACTTTTCTTTTCTATCTTTCATTTTGGAATACGAACCGACTACTCTTCATTGTAATGTCGACAGTCAAATCAGTTGAAATTGTGCATGCTTTACATTATAATTTTATTTAAAACGTGGTAGTATCTGTATTCTGACGTAAATTATACCTACATAATTTTTGCGTTTTGTATTTGATCGATGTGATTAGAAGATTTGTCGAATATTAGTATAATGTGATTACGTTTTTAGTTTTCTGTTAGATTTATCATCGAGTAGTGTTACGCAATGTTAGTGTTTACATTTAACGTTAGTAAACGTCACACTTATTTGTGTGTGAGCTCTTTGAAATTCAATTATCTGTTTATGACCACTGATTACTAAATTATTCGGCAACCACGCCCAACTAGTGACATATCGCACAAAACGGTTGTTACTTAGTTTAACGGTTCTATTCAATTATTGCAAAAATAACTTGTATGTGTAGCTTTCTACACACAATTGTTGTGTATTTTATATGTGTTTTGTGTTTATAATTGGTCTAGTCGTTTTACAAAATTTATATCTCTACAGTTTAACGGTTTTTTCTGTGTTTCTAGTTGCTTTAGAGTATTTACTACGCGTTTTGCTAAATGGCGCCTTATTTATTACTTCTTTGCAGTGTGATAACCATCGACTTAATAACTACTAAATTTACCCACAATCCCTCTTCAACTAGCAGGTTTTCAAAACTGCTATTCAATTTAATGCTTTAATGCCAACAAACTGTAACACATATTTTGTAAATTTTTGTATTTTGTTTTAATGCCGATCTTAACATGCTATATTTTCTCCACATTAAAGAGGCCATGAATCTTTTTTGGCGTTAAAAAAGTTACCCAAAAGCACGTCTTCGCTTACCGCAAAAACATCTTTATCTGTTTCCTGAAGCATCTCTAGATTTCTTCGACAGCAAACTCGATGTGGCTTCTTCAATATCTTTCGCATTTTTTTTTAGGAAGAGAATTATATTTTTCATTTCTACAATATTATAAGACCGGTCCATTATATGTCGTCATGCAATGGCTGTGCTGTTATATTTTATGTTCTTATTTACCTTCTATAATGTTTACACACTTAATTAATATTATTACATATGAATACTAGGGTGGGTAAGGGTTGGCATGTTTAGGTTTTAGTGGTTTTCCTAAACCTTGAAGCAAATGCTTTGCCAAGACGAACCAATCCACAATTGCACACTGTTTAACGCCACACTGTACAGGTTTATACTGATCTTCTGGGGCACCATACATAACACTTACATCACAATAGAATATTTAAAATGTACTATACGATTAAATAAATAAATAAATAAGTGCAGGAGCAGTTTTTTGCAAAATTTTTCTCAAATAATAATTTACTGTTAATAAACAAACACAGCAATAATCAGACACAATAAAATGGTAACAAAATCGTAGACTACTAATGTATAAAATTTTTGGATTTTGATTATTTTTTAAGAACTTTTACGGAAGGAGGTTTTAGATATAACTATGTATTATACTTGTGTCTTAACAGCAAATAAGTCACTTGATAAATATTGTGTAATAGATATTTATAATTTGATAGACATGTATTATGGCTTATCCAGTGCTTCTGATTTTGAGTTAGAATAATTTCCACAAACTCGTAACTTCTAGCACTGACCTAAAAGCACCCACCAATACGCTTTTGACTTCATCCATCCTTATCAATTTGTTCTCCATCATGACTTTTTATAAATAATTTTTGTTGAGATATTTTTAAGTTTGAAATAAACATCATTTTTAAATTTATTTTTTTTTCTCAAACGTCAGTTAAGTATGCCATTTCATAGCCGAGCTGATAATGCTTAAGTGTCACTTCATTGTCCTGACACTGTCGGTTGCGCTGAAGTACGTCGGCGGCGCTTAAGTACTTATCAAATTTATTTCACACTTATCTAATATATTGCGATGTTTTACTTTACTGCACATTAATAAATGAATTAATTATGCAAACTATAAGTTAAATTTTAATTCGATATTAAGAATAATATTTAAGGCTGTCGACGTCATTGCTTCGTTCAATTTTAGTAGTTCAAACGAACATAGACGACTAATCTTTAAATCAATACTGTAGTGATACATGCATGATCAAATTTCAAAACAAGTCAAGAGTATCAGAGGTGACAACTAACCCATGTCGTAGTACATAAATTAGAAGTCAGTAACCTACTCCAAAAATAATCTTAATAAAATTTGGCCTTAACAAAAAGAAAGTTGTGATCGTCAAATAAATAAAATGGAAAAGGATCTTACGTTGTGATTATTTTTAATTTCTCTACAAGATTTGGATAGATTCGGATTGAATGAGAACTGTTTCACTTTAGATAATGTATTATAAACCAATATATTAAAATAAAACTCGCATGCAAACCACAATAACATTTAATATTTAATTCCTGCATAGGCTGCTTACAAAAAGAAAAACCTGAAAAGTACATTGGACATACACAAATAACACACAAATCGCAAACGCATAACACATAAAATGTCAATAATCAAAATATTAACCAAATCAAATAAAACACAGCAACAAGATATGTTAATCATATTTTATTTCTTGTGAGGTACATAATCCTCAAATAGCCTCATGACTTCATTTGTCGAATGTTAGTAAAAACACAGAGAAAACAAAAAAATAATACATTGCATATACATAATAAATATCATATCAAATAAAATCAAGATCATAAATCAATAACCTCTTCTTTGATATTTTTTGTATCAGCAGGTAAATAATAAGTTCAATGGCAATAAATCTCATAGTAAAAGTTTCATGTTAAATTGAGAAAGAGAGATAAGCTACTTCACTTGCATAAAACCAGCTAGGACATTAAGTCTACTAACGGCTCTTGCCAGGCGGCTTGAACCTCTCTCTTTCTGGCATTAAGTCGGGGAGAGAGATAAGCTACTCCACTTGCAACAAACCAGCTAGGACATAGTCAACCAACGGTTGTTGCCAGGCGGTTTAAACCGCTTCCTTTCTGACGAACACTCCCCAACGTTTGTTGAATCAAAAATATCAAATAATTCTACGGTGGAGGTGTACAAGGTACTCCACTTGCAACAAACCAGTTAGGACAATTAAGTCAACCAACGGTCGTTACCAGCCGGTTTAAAATACACCCATCCAATTCGATATAAATCAATATATCAAAAAAACAACATCGATAAGAGCCTTCATTCAAAAACGTTCCCCAAGTTGTAAAAGTTAAGTACAAACAAAATCATGAGTAAGGTATCATTCACATCCAGTTAAACTAAATCAATGCAGACACAAAAAAATTAAAAATCAACGCACGAATACACGAAGCTTTCCGCTTACGTTTACTAAGTTAGCTTAAAAGTTCTCATTGAACATTACTTTACAATCACTCATGGTAAAACTGCATACAAACATAATAAACTGTCTAGTAACTTCTTAAGTAGAAATTGACACAACAATTTCGTATACACGTTAATTTTCCGTATACGCAAGTGTTAGCGGAATGGTGCCAATTCTTAATTTTACGTACGTTAATTCAATTCAAATAGATGTAAACGACCCTTAAAACAAACGATTTAAAACAAATAATAATTTAGTATCGTTCCACATCTTGTTGCATTGTTAGAAAAAATTCCCTTTATATATTCTAAAAATAGACTGAAAACGCCCAAATTTATGCCTCCGCGACAGTGGTTATTTTACAATTTGAACTAAACATTGTTAACTTATATTTTATCTATTGTTTCCCATAGCAATATATATGAATTCAATTTAAATTAAACCGTAATAAAAAAAAAACATTTAATAAATCAGTGACGACCGCTTTTTTTTCTATAATTGTGGTTTAAACAATCGTAAAAGGTAAAACTAAAAACGTGCAAAAGGGCAAACTTAAATCTGGTTCAAAATAAAGCATCCCCAAAATTAATCTAAACATACATTGTACATATCTCTAGTAACACGTTACAAGGTTCACACACAAGTGTCCCTGCATCGCCCTTATTTCATTAGTTCAAACAAAAAAAAATTTAAGGCGGAGAATTCTTTCCGATATATTTCGAGAGCAAAAACGTACAAAAAAAAAACTAGCGGTTTAATATGTCGTCTACCTTTCAGGGTAATTATACATAATTTTTTTTATTATTATTTAATTTTTAAGTCTGGAACTCTACAATACTTCGTTTTGAGATAGTATCAAAAATTTTGTACATTTTTGTATAATTAATGTGGTGAAAGCTGACTTAAATCAAAATCTGTGCATGTTTATTTAAGAATTTTTGGCAAGGCTGCTGTGTATTTACACTTTAGGACATCTAGTGCGTATAGTGGATTTCTGTAAATTAAACATAAACAACTAATTCTATAATTAATTCAAATTCTTTTTATTTACAATGTTGACATTAAAGTATAGGTTATGGCTTTGTTAGACAATTACTTTGTCAACAATACGACATAAGTTGGATGTTGCGCTATAAATTTCAAATTCATAAAATTTCGCGCGCTTAAAAATTAAAGAAAGCAAGGAAAGACTGTTTAATGTTTTTTGGCGTCTTTCGACGCTACCCCATCTTTAAAGAAAAATACAAATACAAACAAATACAAAAATGCATTACAGTATAAGTAGTGCCTTGGCACGTGGTTTGAAAGACAGTTGAACAAAATTAAACTGGACAATATTGAGGAGTAAAATTTTTGTAACGTTTAACACAAGAGCTAAAGACGTTTGAGGCCCTTCATTTTTTTTCACCCAAGGTATCTGCTAGAGTAAAGAATCCGCATATTAGATATCGCCGTGTGGCCAAGATGAACAAACCCGAATATAGACTTTCTATATTTGGCCATACTCACCATCGTAGTAATAAGGTGGTGGTAATATGGCTATTTGCAATTTTTATAAACGGCTGTCAACTAGTTACTTACCACTTTTAAATATTGCCAGAAGGTAAAAATATTTAAACTACATATATTGTAATTCAAATTAAATAAACTTTTTAACTGAACGTAGTAGTGTGACAACTCAAAAATCTTTACTCTTAAAGTACTTTATCTTTCGGGAAACATTAATAAATTTTTTTTTAAAAATAACAAAAAATTTTATTTAAAAAAAAACTAAATTACAAAAAAAAAAAAAATAATTAAAAAAAAAAAATAATTATTTTTATTTTTTTTTTTTTTTTTTTTATTTTTTTTTTTTTTTTTTTTTTTTTTTTTTTTTTTTTTTTTAGAAACCCTCCCTCCCTTTTTCATACACAATTTTTAATTTTTTACACTCAAAATCAAATAATTATTTACTTCCTCCAATTAAATTATAATTCTTATTTAAATTATTAATTTTTTTTTTTTAATTTTAATCAAAACCCAAATTTTTATTTTTGAATATTTCTTTAAATGTGGACACAACGCCGAAATCTGTAATTGGACATATCACCATAAATAAAAAAAAAAAAAAAAAAAAAAAAAAAAAAAAAAAAAAAAAAAAAAAGTGGACACAACGTCGAAAAGCAAAACCTGGCGCCACAAGATCGGAAATTGGGTGTCGAAGCCAAAGTTAAAACGACGGCAGCCTATTTTGCAGAAATATTAACGATTAACAAAGACTAAAATTTCTAATTGGACACATCGCCGAAACGTGGACACAACGTCGAAACAAATAAGTAACTGGACATAACGCCAAAATCGCCTGTTGGACACAATGCCGAAAATCGACACAACTCCGAAATCAGTAATTGGACAAATCGTCAAATATGGACACAACGCCGAAATCAGTAATTGGACATATCGTCGAATGTGGACACAACGTCGAAAAGCAAACACTAATGTCAACATAGATCGGAAATAGGACGTCAAAGTTGTAATTCTTTTTAAATTGAATATGTGTATATTTCAAATTCTATTGAAGAGTATTTTACAATACAAGAAATATGTATACTATTTCTTGTAAATTGAAATTAACTACGAAAATTGTCATTGTCAAATTCCATCAACCATAAATTCGAAAATATTGATTAATCATAATTTTAGTGGAGTAGTTTTCTTTTTAATATCGAACAATAATGTTTTGAGGAATGTTTAATGGTAGGTACTATAGTTACCAAAAAAATTTATACTACGTTTTTGAGTAGTGCAAAAAGGAAAACATTTGGTACGGTAATTGGCGCAAAAATCATGTAAGTGAAGTAGTTTATAGTTTTCAGATTTTTTCCTTTGAATTCTTTTTCCTGTGGATATTTTTATCTTGGATTTTTTTTGTGGGTTTTTTCCTTGGGTTTTTCTTATGGTATTTTTTCGCTGACCGGTAGAATGTTTATTTTATTTCAGTATGTACTTTTACGTTCTCGTTTCTCTTTAATTTTATTTTATTTTTATAGTCACTTTAATCCGTAGGTTTGTTGATATAGATTCCATTTTTGCAATAATTGAATCTAGAGCAACAAACCACGGTTAAAGTTAAACGATAACTATAAAACTGGGCCTAAGCAAATTATAATTAACAGAAATCTTGCTGAATATAGAATCCACACGGTATATGTAATAAAATTTAGGAAATCCTTCATTGAAGGTAATCATAATCATTTCATTTTATTATTTAATTCATTTCGTTTTAGGATTTCTTTATTAGTTCTCTATTTTGTTCTTCAACATTATAAAAGGTTATCACCATTATTATCATAAAATAATTAGAAGTTTGACAATTAAGGAAGTAAAGTATACGTCAAACAAACGGATTGACTCCAACAAGTTTATTACCTTTGTTCATTAACTATTATCTCGTTTCGACAGTGTATAAACATTTCTTTATAAAAGTGAATTGTGAGAAAACAGTACGTTTATTGAGAAAAGTGTTTAGAGTATTTGAAAGATGTGATTATACACTTTATTTGAATTTGGAAGTTTTCTTTCTTTTGAAAAGAGAGACGTTCTTTAAGTAAGACAATACTCAATTTTCCTTTATTTACGGATAGGACTCAGGTATTAGAAAAAGGGGTAGAAAATATTACATTCGCTGTTGATTTAAGACCACCCCTGACAGTACCCCAATTACATGATTTCTCACTTTTCTTAGAAATCGTGAACACTTCTGATGTAAGTCACTATTTAATATATAGGGTGATCCGAATTGATTGTAGGAAATTTAAAAGATGGAAAGTACATCAAAAATAAAAAGCATATAAACTATAGACTAAAAGTGTATACTTTACTAAAAACGATGTACTAAATAAGATTTATTTATACCCCAGTTTTGGTGTTCCTAACTTGAGTCTATTATTAATAAAAAGGCCTACGAAATTTCAAAATCGTAGCATTAAGTTTGATTATCGATATCTTTCCTACGAAAACTTTAACTTTAAATTTTAAAGATAAACAAGTTAAATTGGATTGTTATTTATACGTCTATTAAATTTTATAGCCGTAGTAATAAGAAATTATTTTTTTTGAAAGCAGATAATAAAAATTTAAACATAAAAAAAATGGTTTTTATGAGTTTAACTTATGTTCCAATTTTTGTTAGAATAAGTTAAAGCAATCACTACGGACAATGACCTTGAAGAAATTTTTCGTAACTCCTTGTTTGATCGACATTATCTCCTCTAAGGAAACATATACAAAAAACTATCAAGATACAAAAAAGTTAGTCCCAGTTATTGTCATCACTTTTACCAAATTATGTAGTTCCACGATAACAAAACTTAAATTTTTACCTTACTGTTCAGGTCTCCGTAGCGCTTTTACCGAAAACAGTTACAAAATTTATAAGTTTATTGGTTTGTAATTGATGGTTTTTTTTCAAAATTTTTGATACTGTTTATTTTCTTAAAATATAGCTTTAAAAAATTTTCGAAGCTGATTTTGACCGCCCGTTCCTACGAAACTAAAAACAATAAGAAAATTATTTAAAAACAAAAAAAATGTATTTGAGATCTATACGACAACCAGTTTCTGTAGCTCACAAAAACTTTTAAATTTAGCAACAACTTTAGGATTAGTTAAGTGTAAAAAAATCTAGCAGCTACGAATTTTTGTAGCTCTACGATTATTAGTTTAGGTAATGAATGAAAGACAACGACAAAATTTCTTTACAAAATTATAAATTTTTGTGACGCTATATTTTAAGAAAACATTAAGAATAAAAGATAGTTCTTGTCAAGGTCCGCAATATATCAACAAATAGAAGTTCTTAAACTATTATTTCTATAAAAAATTTACTAGAAAAAAGACTGAATTTTGAAACCGTACAACTCTTTTTTGTTAAAAAAACTATTGTAATCAAAACGGTATAATCAACCCCATCATAATTTTAGCAAACTTCCAAATTTTATAATTATACTCACATCGTATTAAAATAAAGTTTGGAACATACGAAAATGTCAAAAATCGTGTAAAACGCGATAAACTCGGGAATGGGGAAAGAAAAATTTTTAAAATTTTTTTTATTAATTTTTTTTTTTTTTTTTTTTTTTTTATGTGTTTTTGTTTTTTTTGTTTAAAAAGTTATATGAATTTTTTTTTTTTTTTTTTTTTTTTTTTTTTTTTTTTTTTTTTTTTTTTTTTTTTTTTTTTTTTTTTTTTTTTTTTTTTTTTTTTTTTTGTTTTTTGTTTTGGTCTGTTTTATAATATATTGAAAAAAAATTTTTGTTCTTTTTTATGTTCTTATTTACGTTCTATTATGTTTACACACTTAATCAATATTATTACAAATAAATACCAAGGTGGCGTCAGGGTTGGCATGTTCGGTTTTGTAAACCTTAAAGCAAAAACTTTACCAAAACGAACCAACCTACAATTGCGCATGGTTGGTTCAGCACACTATAAAGGTTTATACCGATCTTTTGGGGCACCATACATTACAGTTACATAACAATAAAATAATGAAAAATAATGTACCATACGAAATTCAAACCAATCCAAACCAATTTTCCACTGGGGCATTTGACTCTTGTTTGTAAACTATTGCTGTAGGTACACATGAGCAAAAAGTTTTTTGAATTTCTTATTATAATATAAATTTTGTTCACAAATTTGGTTATCATAATTTTTTGTGGATTCGACTATTTTTGAAAGAATCTAGTAGTGTACCATTCAAAGATGCAAAATTAAATTGAAGGTGAATTCAATTTACCGAACCTAAAGTTGGCGCTTTAGGCCGTGGATAAAAAAAAATATTTTGGGCGCCAGAAAGTATTGTACTTTCACAATTAGAATAATCACGATTAATACACACAACTTAAAAGTAAATGAATATTTACAATATGGATAAAAAATAAACTACTCTAACAAAAAAAAATAAAACAATTATATATTATACTAGACCATACGGCCCCGGCGATGAATGGAGGTTGTCCATGTTCTATCCGGAATGCAGGCCCGCAAAACTCCAATTCAGTTTTTGCTTTTCGACGTTGTGTCTATATTCGACGATTTGTCCAATTACTGATTTCGGCGTTGTGTCCATTTCGGCGTTGGTCCAACAAGTGATTTCGGCGTTATCTCCAGTTTTGACGATATGTCCAACTAGTCGTTTCGACCTTGTGTCTAAGTTTCGGCGATGTGTCCAATTAGAAATTTTAGCAATTGTGCATTTTTAATATTTCTGCAAAATAGGCTGTCGTCGTTTAACTTCGGCTTCGACGCCCGATTTCCGATCTTGTGGCGTCAGTTTTTACTTTTCGATGTTGTATCCACATTCGGCAATATGTCCAATTACTGATTTCGGCGTTATGTCCAGTTTCGGCGATGTGTCCAACTATTCGTTTCGACGTTCTGTCCAAGTTTCGGTGTTGTGTCAATTCGGCGTTGTGTCCATTCGGCGTTGTGTTCTTGACCCCCTGATGAAACATCATTTACAGAAGCCCTGCATAACAGGAACGGACTAGGATGTTTTCATATTATATGCCGAATGTTTTTTTCTGCTTAATAAACATTTATTATTTTATTTGAAAATATTGTAACATTTTAATATTTTTCGAAAAATGTAACACAAAATACACTCCTAAACTATGTTGAGTAATAAAATAATTAACAATTTTGTTACATAAATATGAACAGACTAAATGTTTTAATTGACAAGCTCCAACCTAACAAGGTGTGTATTCTACAAAAGGAAAATTTACAAAGCAACCATTGTGGTTAGGCTTTACGTGTACTAAATTTTATTCACTTTGTGTTACAATGTATAAATTATAAATAAAATTATGCTGATTACTTAAAAGCTTTATAACCAAACAAAGACAATTCTTTGCTACAAATAAGCAAAATAAGGAAAAAGTAGTAATGTATCCTATATGTATTCAAGTTAAATAAAATTCTATTCAAAATTTTAGTTTCAATAATACTATTTTCAGTTAAAATTTCAAACTCATTTAAATTCAAAATTAAAACTTGAAGTAGAAATTTTAATCTTTTCAGAGTTGTCAACGGCTGGAATTTTAATAAAATCTACTGGTGTATTTTCACTTTCTTTCTTTTATTAAATAACGGGATAGACCAATTTTTAAAGTTTGTAAATTTAGGCGTAGCCAAGTAAATGTAGAAAAATTTAAACTTTATTAATTTACTTTACTTTTAGTCGGAAATTGGTTTATTGTTATATTTTTATATTAACCGACATGAGTTGTACTGCAAAAACGAAATAACGATTTTTATTTTTTAAAACTGTCATCATTTCAAGGAAGAATAAAAAAAGATTTTTGAAACAAACTGTGCAGGTCAGTAATAAACAAATTTAAAATATATACGGATCATTACTTTGTATAAAACTACAGGTGAAGGTCTCTAAAATATTTATGATTAATATGAACCATATAATATTAATTTGTTGAAAGCTCAAAAAAATTTTCTTTAAATAAATTCAAGGTGAGCGTATTTTTATTGAATATATACAGTAAATTCACTTTGGTGATAGTATTCAAACAAATACAAAAATTTTAATGGTTAAAACATTTGCATTTTCAAAATTTAACATTGCATGCAAACACTCTCCAAGTGTTTGCTATTAATAACTTTTAAATTAAGTTTCTTAACTTTCTTAAAGTTAGTCGTCTCTATTATATAACTTTGAATAATACATGTGGCGCATGTTTGTATGCAATGTGCAAATTATATGTAAAGTTTAAAAATAAAAACTTTAAAGCAATGCATTATAGTGCTTATTGCAACTATTAATAATTTCAACAAGACTGCAAGACTGAAAGAGTTATTAGTTAATGAGTTTTCGTTATTTAAGTCGATTAATTTTATGTGCTGCTTCTGTAGTTTAACATCCACTAAAATGAATTTAAGCCAAACTATCGCTTTGGTAACTTTTTGACACCATTCTTCTTCTAGGATTTAGACAAAAGCGTGAGAAAATTGATTTTTTTTATTTTAGTGCATAAAGAAATTGTAGTATTCTTTATATTATTTATTTTTTTTTTGGCAGGTATGATAGATAACCCGTAACTATTTTTTGATGTTAAATATAAATTGTTTTGGTATACAGTATACAAAATGCATGTGAATATACAGTATGACCAATAAAGTTCGCATCATATTAAGATTTTACTAATAATAATTTTTTTTTAAATTTAATTTTGACATCAGTTTATCCATCTTTTTAATAAAAATTTACAAAAAAATTTGTAGACACGTGGTTCGCAATTTTTTGACAAATTCAAATGTTTTTCCAAAAAAATTACAAAAATGGAGTTATTTCTCAGAATGTCAAAAAACTTGACAAATAGTGCAAATCACGTTCATTTAATTTTTGTAAATTTTATTTAAATCGATAAAAACAAATCAAATTTCTAAGAAAACTATTAATAAAATAAATTCCCATATGATGTGAACTTTACTGGTCACACTGTGTATTATTGTGAGGGGCGGTTTTTGAAACAAATGTTAAAGGGCCCAACAACTAACTTATAGTTAACTTATCGATCCGTTAAGTCTAAAGTGGGGTTTCTGAAAATACTGCTATTTAATTTAAAAGGCCGATAACAAACTCTGACTTTATCCAAACTAAGCAATTGCAATAAAATATTAATAGAGAACGCTGACATCATAGGTCAAAATTTGAAATATGTTTTACAAAAATAATCAAAAGCAAAAATGAATGACAAACGATCTAGGTCAAAAAACTCCACTAAGATGAAAAATCCCTTTTCGATTTAATTTCTAAAAAATATTCTAACTTAGTAGAAAATAAATAAACCAAAGGCGTTACGGTAGCTAAGAAGAGTCTGACTTAGGAAGAAATTGCTCAAGAATTTAATACTTACAATCATACAGGGTAAAGGAGTAGCCGACAACTTGATTAGTTGTATGATAATTTAAAAAAAACTGCTGAAAGCAACATACTACACGAAAAGGTAGGTAAAATTAGGCAAAACATAAGTTCTATTACTAACAACAATAAACAACCAGAAACAATGTCTACAAGACAGGGAGTGGTACGATTGTGATTTTAAAACTGAACTAGATTTAAATGTAGAACTGATTGATAAGTATTAATAACTTTGTTAACACTCAGTATTGTAAATTTTATGTAATTGTAGTAACTATTCTCATTACTCATGTTAACGTAAAATCACTTCTTTCTAGATATTGGCAAGTGTCTGATTTTCTTAGAAATAGTCATTATGCTATATTCTGTACATTACAAACATGGCTAAATCGAACTGTGCCGGATGACATTTGTGTGCAAGGTATTTTAAATTTATTTATTTTATTTATTTTAATTTATATTTTTAAAAAACATTTAGAAATATGAAGTTTTACAATTGTCCTCAATAATCGAACAAATATGGATTTTAAAAAATTTTGATAAGAAACCAACTGTAATACATTTATAAATGAAATGGAACACTCTTGTATTACTGCTTTCATGACACCTGACTAATAAACTGCATAGGAGACTTATAACTAAACTGGTAAACTTTCCAATTTAAAATGTATAAATGAAACTGTTCCTCAAAGTTCCATTTTTGGACAAATATTGCAAAACTCAAACGTATGCTGACGACATGCAACTGTATTACCGATGCGACCATGCAAATTCAAACAACCCAGTTACAGAAATCAACGCCGATTTTAACAATGTTCATGAAATCTCGAATAAACAGTCTCTTCTTTTAAATCCCTCAAAATCAATTTGTATTTCATTTAGCCTACAGCAAAAAGTTACAAAAACACAATTTTACTCTTATAATAACTTTCGAATAGCAACTCATAAGGTAATAAAAATTGTTGGTATGTTTGAGCATTCCGTTGACAAGAACTTCATGATCTGCGTTTTCAAGCTGAAGACACTTGGAAAGATCAGTCCTGCTAGTGAAGATCCGTCAAACCAAAACCTATACACATAGACAGTTGACCACCGAATGATGGCCGTAGTTTTTGTAATATTACCCATAAGTTTTGCTGGGTTATCTGACTAGGTTATTAAATTTTGTTTATTAATTTTATTAATAGTAAGTTAGTGGGTGGTTTAAAATATTATTGAAATATTACATTTCGGGTCACGGTTTTTTATTTTAGTAATTTTTCTTTTGCCACCAAATAAAATAAATTTTCATAAAAATGCGTTTATCGTTTCTATAGTAACACTGACTAATAGGTATTGTTGAATTGACATTAGAAAGATCTTTACAATAGTACAAAAATATATAGGGTGTCCTATTAACAAATTTAAAGATGATATCACGTTACCCGAAATGTGACGTTTTAGCAACGTCATTTTTTACTTACAACTACTACCCACTGTTTCTAATTGCCAAATTTCAATATCAGTTCAGTTCGCAATGGCAAGTGTAGTTCATAGCCAGTAGGAATATCACCTTTGGAAAAATGTCTAAAATTATTGCTTTTTTTTAAATTACTCAATGCGAATAAATACACAAGTCACTGTTTCCGAAGAAGTGCGGCAACCATACTCGCTGAAAATGGCGGTGACACCAGAACTTTGAAAAATTGGGTAAATGATCCGACAGAGTAGCAGAAACCATATGTAGAATTCTGTTTTAAAACAAGATTTGTATTGCTCAAAATACAGGGAAAAAATTTAATGTTTATTTATATTATTATTAATAAAGGTGTGACAACTAAGGCTTGCATGTTTCATGCCTACTAGGATAGACAATTTTATGTTGCTTAGTAATTTTTTTGACATATCGCATACCATCGCACTAGCTTGTATTAAAGTATCTTTTCCTATCATATCCATAAAATTATGAACGGTTTATCTTTTACAAACCAAATACACAGTCAATTTGAACGGAACCTTAGGTTTTCCAACAAATAATTTTTTATATTCTTAGTAACTAAAAATAATAATGTAACGCTAGAATTCTTACTCCATCTCACCACAGGACACCCTAGGTTTAAGAAATGTTAGGGTATTTTGGATTCCTTCAGGCAAAAAGATTTTTAATCTATTTCAAACCAACAGTTTCGTTGGACATTAAACTGGAACATTCACAAAAACATGTGTAACGGTAATATTTAGTGTAATCGTTCTAATACGCAATCCCAAAACCACCGTATCCCGCCTTCTGGCAGCTAAACTCAGGACATGGAAACTTAACGTCCGATTTCAAATAGTGAGTGGCAACGCTGATAGACCACGTTATCCATCTATCCAGAATTTTTTTAATCGAATCTTAATTCCCGTTTTACAAGTTTTACCATCCCACTACTAGTGCAGTTTCGGCCTGCTCATTTTTCGCACACCAAAATCGGGCACAAATAAACGTAGCTTGCAATTATAAATGTTTAATTAGTGGCTATCTTCTGGTCATTGGATCATTGAATATTAACGGAGTCGGGACTATGATACATACATTAATTAACATGTATTATGCACAAAGAAGCTCCAGATGAATAATGTTCTGGAAATAGATATTCTTTTAACGTTTACAAATATGGTTATATTAACAAAAAAGTACACCCACTATCTTCTTCAGCTTTAGAACCATCCATGTAAATAAAAGTTGCCCCACGGTATTTGAAACAAAAGTTCACTGAATATCTGGTAAGCTTGTAATATAGTGTGATCCATCTATTGTAAGTCTAGTCTTAGTTTTATATCAAGGACAGTCTACGGTGGTATTTCATTTGCACACTCAGTAATTAGTGTAAAAATGCGTAGGTCAAGCGACTTCATATAACGGACACCACTAGGTAAACGTTTTGAAGAGAGAAGAGAATTATAATTGTGATGTTCTAGCTGTGTCGGTATACCTATTATATAACCGACTGTTAAAGTGGCCCTTTTCTGGGACAACGAGAGTAGTCCCATCTTACAATATAAGCTCTCGACCGGACTGATGAGAAAAGATCCTATACAGTAGCGCAATTCCAGATGACGTAACAAACTGCTACGCGCCAACCCTTAGACAACACAGCCGTAATCTAATCGTAATAATATAAGAGCCTTGTAGATTTGTATCAAACATATTGGCTTATCTCCCCGTTTCATATGAGCAAGAACTTTAATTACATTTATGGTTTTACGACATTTTTCTACCAACCAAGAAATGTGCAAAACCTAGGTTAATGTGAAATCAAAAATCATGTTCAGAAATTTGACATCTAATGATACGGTCTTTAATGGACAATACCGGGTCATAGTGGGGACTTCTGAGTCTACAAACGTGCACGAAACTAGTTTCTTCTTCAGAAAATGTAAAACCTAGATATTATCCGTTTGTAATTATCTTGCTTATGGGCTCCTGCAGTTTGCGTGTGATGGTACCTACCGTTTTTCAAGGTAAAATGATAGGCAGGTCGTCTACGTATAGACGGATATACGAATCTATATTTGTAGCCAAATCATTTACAGCGACAGCAAAAAACGTGCAATTGAGGGTGGACCCTTGTGATATGCCATTTTCCAAGATCCAAGTAGTGGATAGAAGGTTTTCGAAATCGGCGGTATATAAGAAACAAACTAACAAATATCAACATGTTACCCCCTGATTCCATAACTGTACAGTTTTTGTACTATTCCGTATCTCCAAGTCATGTCATATGCACCTTTTATGTCGAAGAACACCGCAACCAGATGTTTTCGATTATTGAAAGCATCCTGGGTATGGTTTCCTAATAATACGAGGTAGTCCATGGTCGTTCTGTTTTTACGAAAACCAATTAACAAATTGTTCTTTTCCAGGAACCATTGCAGCCTACTGTTAATCATTCTTTCCAGCTGCTTTCCCAGGCAGCATGTAAGACTGATAAGGCGGTAGATCAGTGAAAGAACGCGATCTTTAGATTTTTTGAAGATATGTACTACAACGGCTTCTTTCTAATCTACTGGGTAAGTACCCTCATGCCAAAAAGTATCATAAAATTTTAGTAACTTTTCTTTCATTTCAGGTGACAGGTTTTTCAATATTACGTTTAAAACTGTGTCTGCTTCCGGAGACGATAACTTTAAGCATTTAAAGCCGCATCAAGTTTCTAAAAAGAAAAAAGTAAGCTGTTGTCGTAGGATTCATTAGCATAAGTATCTAGCTCAGTTTCTCTTTCTTGTTTCAAATCAATAAACGTTTGATTGTAGTTCGCTGACAATCTGACGCTTTGGAAATGAGTTGCCAAGGCTTCAGCAATTTCTCCTACGTCTTCCAACCGTTGGTGATTGTTCATCTCTATACAGGTAAGTGTCAGGTAAATATCACAGATAAGTATCATAATTCTAGCTTTTATCTCGGTTTAGCCTTAGGCCAACTTTTCCTACGTTTTCCTTAAGATTTATCTATTTGTGTTACTTCATCATAAATTGAGGTAATACTAGGAGATGGGAAAGTTTCCTTTTGTTTTTCACCACCAGTTTTAGTCGCTATGCTTTGTTTGTTAATTTTCTGATGAGCGCCTTCTTCCGCGTCTGTATCAGAAACGCAAGTGTTTGTGTCAGTGACAATTGTACTCATGGACTAACGTACTTTAACGGGTTCCTTTACAACAAAACACAATTTTAGTGCTTCTACCAATGTGTTCAACAAAGATTGTATATCAATCTTCACTGTTATAGCCGTTGCTTTGGCGTATGATACATTTGGCGACGAGATGACTCAACAATTTTCTTCTTGGCTTCAGGGTAAAACAAGTTTTCTAGCTTTTATCTTCTGAATGGCTATTTCTTGCTTGTATATCGGACAAGCACGCAAAACTGTAAAATGCTCTTCTTTACAGTTGATACGGTTCTCGCACGGTTATCTTTCATGGGGAACCTTACCACATCCACAGAGTTGTTGGCCTTCACATCTCAATAACCAAATTTCAAACACCGGTAGCAACGCATAGGAGATGTAGTATATAGTCTAACCGGTAACTAGTAAAAGCAGCATTTATTTTAGCTGGTAGTTTAGGAGTGTTGAAAGTTAGTATACGGTTAGCAGTATCACACAACCCATCATTTACTTTCGTTTTGATACGCCTAACTTCTACAACTCTTTGACTTTTAAGCTATTCTGTAATTTCTTCCAAAATGCAATTCAATAAATCTCTACAATATATGACGCCTCTTAATATGTTGAACGTTTTATATGCGCTTACCTCAACTTCATATCCGTAAATTGTGGTTGTGCTAAACAACTTGTTTGATTATGGGGCAAAGAATGTTTCGACAATCAACCTTTCCCTGATTTTTTTAATATTTTTTAAATCTCCCACTAAACCAAATAGCGCTTTCTGTATATAAAAGAGACTATTATTAGAGATATCCCTATACTTAGAACGATAGGTAGATACTTAATGGAGGCAGACTTCTACCTCTAATTGTGTTTTATAAGAATTTTTTTCCGAAATTGTCACTAAAGTACAAAAAATAGACACTAAAGTAATTCATTATACGACGGTTTTGAAGTTTACATTTTTGCTGGTAGAGATGTGTAAAATGTATGTAAAGTGTATAATTGCGCATGCGCGGTAGAAACATTTGACGTAAAAAAGAAAACAGTTGATTAAATTTGCTACTTAAAGAACGTTATAAAATTGTCAGATTTTGTTCAAATTTTTGGGATTTCGAAAAATATGTTTTTTTTTTTTTTTTTTTTTTTTTTTTTTTTTTTTTTTTTTTTTTTTTTTTTTTTTTTTTTTTTTTTTTTTTTTTTTTTTTTTTTTTTTTTTTTTTTTTTTTTTTTTTTTTTTTTTTTTTTTTTTTTTTTTTTTTTTTTTTTTTTTTTTTTTTTTTTTTTTTTTTTTTTTTTTTTTTTTTTTTTTTTTTTTTTTTTTTTTTTTTTTTTTTTTTTTTTTTTTTTTTTTTTTTTTTTTTTTTTTTTTTTTTTTTTTTTTTTTTTTTTTTTTTTTTTTTTTTTTTTTTTTTTTTTTTTTTTTTTTTTTTTTTTTTTTTTTTTTTTTTTTTTTTTTTTTTTTTTTTTTTTTTTTTTTTTTTTTTTTTTTTTTTTTTTTTTTTTTTTTTTTTTTTTTTTTTTTTTTTTTTTTTTTTTTTTTTTTTTTTTTTTTTTTTTTTTTTTTTTTTTTTTTTTTTTTTTTTTTTTTTTTTTTTTTTTTTTTTTTTTTTTTTTTTTTTTTTTTTTTTTTTTTTTTTTTTTTTTTTTTTTTTTTTTTTTTTTTTTTTTTTTTTTTTTTTTTTTTTTTTTTTTTTTTTTTTTTTTTTTTTTTTTTTTTTTTTTTTTTTTTTTTTTTTTTTTTTTTTTTTTTTTTTTTTTTTTTTTTTTTTTTTTTTTTTTTTTTTTTTTTTTTTTTTTTTTTTTTTTTTTTTTTTTTTTTTTTTTTTTTTTTTTTTTTTTTTTTTTTTTTTTTTTTTTTTTTTTTTTTTTTTTTTTTTTTTTTTTTTTTTTTTTTTTTTTTTTTTTTTTTTTTTTTTTTTTTTTTTTTTTTTTTTTTTTTTTTTTTTTTTTTTTTTTTTTTTTTTTTTTTTTTTTTTTTTTTTTTTTTTTTTTTTTTTTTTTTTTTTTTTTTTTTTTTTTTTTTTTTTTTTTTAAAAAAAATTTTTTTTTTTTTTTTTTTTTTTTTTTTTTTTTTTTTTTTTTTTTTAATTTTTTTTTTTTTTTTATTTTTTTTTTTTTTTTTTTTTTTTTTTTTTTTTTTTTTTTTTTTTTTTTTTTTTTTTTTTTTTTTTTTTTTAAAAAATTTTTTTTTAAATTTAAATTTTTTTTTTTTTTTTTTTTTTTTTTTTTTTTTTTTTTTTTTTTTTTATTTTAAAATACCTGCACCTCAGTACAGAAGAGTTAACTGGGCTTTTAAGCAAACAAAAACAACTTCAATGTCCCATGACTAGCATAGATAATTTTGCAAGGATGTCTATTTGAAAAGTAGCATGTATCAACAACGTACGATTTATAAAATTCTTTAAACGTCGCTTTTATTTTATAAAATTTATAGAACAGCATTAATGGTAGCTGCTTTTTCTTCATTACTGATTATTTAGACAAATTTTTGAAAATGAAATAGTTTCTCGTTTGGTAGAAAAAACGATTACAACACAAGAAAGTTCTGAGACAAAAGTGGTTTATAATTAATAAGATGAATTATAATTTGAATTTATTAAAACCCAATTACTTGCATTGGTGCAACAGTGAGTTAAATTTAATTAAATAAATGTTAATATTAATTATAATATTTTAACAATAAGTGTCAATAAAGAAGATATTTAGTTATATCAGTTATAATAAATTTTATCTAAATGACAATTAACTCACGGTTTGCTTTTTTTATGGTGCATTTTACACGTACCCGTTGTGTAATGTGTAAATAAAACTCTCTAGAAAGTTTTGTTTACATTTGTACATCCCGTCCACCTTGCATGAAGCTCCGACACATTCAACTTAAATCGATTTAATATTGTATTTTAAATAAATAGAATTCTGTGGAATCTCAATAAAACGACGAAATTTATGTCGGGTTATGTTTGTTAGGGAATTTAACCACAGAAAAGAAACTATACAGATACTCCACTTGCAGATTTTTTGCATATGAAACTCGCGCATCCCTCCACGCACATTATTAATATGGCCTATATACCTTTTTTGTTTATTAGTTATTCTACAATACAGTTTTTTTAAGTATTCATTGATTGAATTAAATTTATAAGAACGTTACTTAAATTATTATGTACGCAAGTACATCTAGTTACCCTCAAGCAAGCAAGCATGTGTTATTTGGAAGTACCTGGAGGATTATGTAAAACAATTTCAACTTTTTTAAAAGTACGAATTCAGGTAATACAGTAATTTAATTAGATAACATTTTATTTGGTTATACTTAATTGCATTCTTATAGGCAACACATTGTCATTAATTGTACAAATGCAACCCTCAACATCTAAACTTTCTTCTCAATTTTTGATGGTTATTAAGGGCGAGAAAACCATTTAATACTTCGGTAAAGAAAACATCTTACTTAATATAACAATGAACAACATGAAATGTGTATTTTACATTGTTTGTACATGGTTCGATCACTAATTATTAAAAATCAGGGCGACTAATTATATGACACTAGTTGATTCTCAAGATTATACTTATGTATCTAGATGAAATGTATGTACCTACATGCATGCTTTACCCCATATTCGTACAGAAGGTGGCAATGAGAAATGCTATTTTGAACTGATATTGAGAAACGAGTTAGAATATGATAGTATTTGTGAGAAGGAACGGGAAGAAGTTTGTCGAAAAGGACTACATAAATAAGGAACATAATGGACAACTTGTTTTATCCTTATCCTTATTTTTTGTATTAACCATAAACGTGTCAATACGATTGTTTACGAACAATCTTGATATATATTTCGAAAAAAAGATGAGAGGAGATGTTACGGAAGGGAAGAAGTGTGTAAAAGCAAATGGTGAAAATGAACTTATGGCAATATAAATTGCACCAATATGAGCTAATTGAAAAATAACCGATGTAAAATTATAGGAGTTGCGGTCATAACTTGAGTGCAGCACATGGAAAGAAGTGTCTTAGTTAAAGAACGTCAAATAACTTTAAATATCGTTTTTTTTTGTTATCTGTAAGCACATACATGTGTTGTGATTTTGTTCAAAGTGCTTGCAATTTTAATGTAGATTGTAATTGTTTTTAATATAGGCACCGTAGAATTTAATTTGTTTAATAACGATATTTGTGCATTGTGTTAAATATTCGTTTAGTTTTCCTTTAGAAACGCTGCACAACTTTGAAACAAAATCATAATTCGAATAGTGAGTTCTTCAATGATATGACGTTTTCTTCTGATTCAGAAGTTTAAATTGACATTTCCTTTACTAGCAAAGCATAAGATATGTGAAAATACCTTGACTGCCTTCGTAAATAAACAAATTACAAATTCTAGAGTTTCAAGGATGGAGGTATAGGGACCGAGGGAAGAGATTGGCTCAACAAAACTAGGAGTGAGTGTAGTCGAAGGAGTGGAACGGGTGGCAAAATTAAAGGTAAGGGGAGGGGTAGATAAAATTACATGGGCTAAGGGGTAAAAATTTTGGAAACAAAATTTTTTGGTGGAGAAATATTTTGAAAGTAAAAACGTTTGGGGGTGTTTGAGGGGTTTAAATATCAGGGGCGGAAATTTTTGTGTGACAAAAACTTTCGGGGCAAAATTTAGATAGAAGATGCTAATGGAAAGATGTGGAACGTTTGTGAGCGATTGGAAAAGATGATACAAGGATTGAGAGGTCGGGGATGGTCGTAGATAAAGTATAGTACAAAACTCGAGTTGTGTAATATACTATAAATGGGCACTCTAATAACTAACATAATTCATACATTTATACAATTCAAACTGACATATTTTAAGCAAAATGTGGTTATAATAGATTTGACAACATTTATATAATGGTAAATTCTTGATTCTTAAAGGACAAAAAAAGTTTCTTAATTTTCAATTCAATAAGAGGATTATTTATAAAATTTTTTTTAAAATGTTCTGTAACCTTATACTTCTTGTATAACGAAAAATGATTAAAAAGTTCCAATTAATTCTGAAACATCAGCACACGATATATAATTTTATGTTTCTTTAGGCCGTTACTTATAGACAAATATAAAAAGAAAATGTTTTAATTGTAACTTAATTTTTCTCAATAAAATTAATGTTTTGTTGAGTGTTTGTATTTTATTGAATTGTAGAGAATGATTAAAATTATTACTGATTCTGGTTACATTTAAAAATGTACACATTTTTTAGAAGTTTTTCTAAAAATCTTGGTATTTTAAAATCAGTTTACATTCTACATGTATTGATTTCGATAACTTTCGTTAATAAATCATAGTTCCATAAAACTTTCAAAATGTTGCTAGAGCTTTTTCGCCAAGATGTTATTTTGTATAGGATAACAAATCGACTAAAATAATTGGAAGTTACTTCGACATCTCATTAAATTGCATGATTTAATGACTAAAGGGAATTTAAAATATCGTAACTTATATTTTACTTAAACATTATTTGCTATTTTTCCCTTTTACGTTTACACTCTAAATTAAAATTTATATTTATGTCTTTTATAAATCAAGAGGGTTTAATAAATTGCAGTTTTGTAGATAACTAATTATAACTTTTAAAAAAAACACACATTCGTTATTTACTGTGCCGATAATTAAATTGTAATTAGTATTTATATTTTATACATCTGCGTGCTAAAATATATTAAAATGCCGTTTTGTTAACACAAACTTAGAAAACTAACTTTCCACATCTCAAAAACAAATAACCAACATAAATAAGCAATAAGAAAGTTCTTATTTTAAATCTAAAAGTTAACAAAAACAACTTAAAGAAATTCTAAAGTAAACTTTCGGGAAAAATTCTAATGGAAAATTGTCTACGAAGTGTATAAGAAAGTGCGGTTGTGGACGTTGATATATTGTCGTAAACTAAGCGTAATAGGTTATTTACAACTAAAGTCATTTACCAAAATTATGAAACAAAGTAACTACATTTATACGCAAATGTAAAATGTCAAGTTGCTTTTTTGAAGGAAAAAGAAATGCTAAACAACATAAATTTATTTAATTTATAACTTGCTACTGCATAATTAACTTAGTTAAATCGTAAAACATACTAAAAATAATAGATTTAAATTTTAGTAGTTAAAAAATAAATAAAAATAAGCTTTTAACTTAATTCCAACATCAAGTCGTAAACATTTTGAAAAACTGTTTTAGTAGCTGCTTAAGAGTTGGTTAATACACTCACGTTTTTAAATGCAAGATGTTTCGCATGGAAATATTGCTGGGAGTTCATATTTTTAGTTGTCGAATTTTCTAAGAGGTTTTACATTTAAGCAATATTTCAAAACTTGAATTTTATTACTAAAGTCTCAGCTGTTACGTTTCTTAAGCAATATTTCTATGCATCTATAAAAACTAGATTTTTTAACAACAGACTAATATTGCAAGAAATTAATTTTTTATTTATTCATAATCTTACTAAAAATAATCATTAAAAATAACAAATCGTTTGCTTGTTGTATTTAATAAATTATAAAATTTGTTTATGACTAGTACGTAATAATGTATGATTTTAGTTTTCAAGTATTAGATACAGGATTAAAATTCAGTAGAAGTTTTTATGCGATTTTTACGCTACATTGCGAATTTGAATTTTGGTTCATGTATAAAACATTAACATTTTCCCATATATGGCGTATGAAAATAGCTTTTAAAGTGTAAAATTTTTGGAAAAATAAAATTATTATTGAGTTTAAAAGCATCTTTAAAATAACAGGACATTATGTTTTCTTGTAATATTTTTGTTCGTGTATTCACCTGCTTTTGTTTGTTATTCATTAGTTGGATACACCAATTTTTATGCCAGCTTATTGTATTGTAACACAGATATTACATCCTAACGACACGACTTCCACTATTCGTACTTAATTCCATGGACTAAATTTGTACATACTAGTCGTACAAGTGGTGATATATTGTTTGTACATAAAAGTGGACGCTAGGTACAAATGACAGATGTCACTTTGAAATCCTAGCTGGAAGAGCGAGGATTTTAAGACATTTATTTTCCACTTGTATATTATTGATTGTTTTGTCTGTGATTCGTGTGGTAAAACCAGTTCATACGCCCTAGGGCCATAATAAGAGGGCATAATGATTACGCCCGTTAATTCCTACTAATGCTAACAAAAATAAAAACACAGCAATTTAGAAATCTTTTTTAATACTCATAAGTAAGCTTATTTTTGATCCTTAAAATTAAAAATACAATTGGAAAATGATCCATTAAATTGATATTACCTTCAAGCGAAGAGTTCTCAGGTTTAGTGAACGAAGACATATTCACAACATTGTTGGAGGTTTCGCCTTCCGTTACCTTAGCTCCGGCAATCATCCTGGCAATTTTGTTTTTGGACGCGATTCTGTCTTATATGTACCCAGATGCCACTGCACCACTCTTCCATTTACCATGTCTCTTTAATGTCAACATGTCAGCACCAGCATCCATCAGCAGAGTTGCCGATGTACGGCGCAGGCAATGTCCTGTGTACTCTCTCGCATCTGCATAACCCAGATACTTTGCCACTTTTGAAAGTATACTCCCGAACGTGTTTTTGCCAACTGGTTGGGCCGTACATCTCCCATTCTGGTAGCACAAGAAAAAGCGCCGCTCCTTTAGTTCTTTTAGACGCAATGCTGCATATTTCCTATATATTTGCAAAGCACTCATTTCGTTTTCCTCGACAATATTAAAACTTTTTAAACCGCCAGTCTTTTGTGTATTGAATTTTTATCACTACAACGGCTCCTCGGTCGTCTATATTGTCTATAGTTAACCTTACCAACTCGTCCCGTCGCAATCCACCGAACACGCCCATCACCGGAACAACCTATAACATAATCATCAACATTATTCAGTTAAATGTAAAATTTGTGCCGTGTTTACATACTTTTTCCAAAAGGTACATGAAAAATTTTAAGACGTCTTTGCGTGTTAAAATTTTAGACTTTCTCGGAATGTATCCTTTTGAAGTTTGCTTCAGGAATGCCTTCAGCCGGTTGAACTTTCTTATGTCTAGTTTGTTGTATACTAATCATGTGGCCTTCAACATGGAATATTTAGACCATAAGGAGTTCGGGGTAAATAATTCTGACTAAAAATATATACCATTTATACGATTAATAAAAAATCAACTAAAAATACTGTAACGTTTGAAGTGTAAACGCTCCTCCTGTGTACACACTTCCTTGACCCAATTTTGCGGGCATTACTTTGTATTGGTTTCCGACGTTAATAACTTGAAACTGTCCACAATTGGTCCGTTGCATTTGAACGATTCTGGAAAGCTTGTTCTGAATCAACCGTTCACGAGGGAGAAGATAAACCCTCATCTAAAAATTTCTTCTCTTAAAGGGGTAATCAGGCCGATGGTAAGAGATTCTAAAACCCTTCAACTTTTAAAAACTTTATTTTGTAGGTAAAATATATGATACCGCATAAAGTGGCTTTTAAAATTTGCTAAAAAAGGCTAGGAGACGCTTTGCATCAGGCAGACGATTGCCCTCGGGGTTTATCTATCGCTAACATCCCTATGTTTATTCCAGAGAGGGTGGTTTATGTCTCCCTATTACAAATATATTCTCTTCCGGTTGTTCCTTCGTCAATTTGTACAGCTATTGCGGGTCTACTCATGGCTTTTGGAGGCGTTGTGCCGAAATAGCTACCCACGAATACTCCGTCAGATTTGCAGACTACGGTGGAGGCTCATTCCGAACCGTTAGTACCATTGAGAGCAAGAGTAATACTCCTACTGCTGCGTGAAAGGTCAGAGGTGTTAATATCTTTTTAATTGCGCGTAAACCTGCAGTCGACCTATCACTCAAGTAGAAGTCACCCCTTGACACCAACTATTAGGCGCGAACGTAGAAAATTTATTGCGGATTATTTGTCGCTCGAATGTGTGATTGCATAATATACCTGGAACGTTAACTAGTTATAGATAAGAGTATTTAATACCTACGTGGTGTATAAGTCGTGTAAGAATTTAAACCTCAATCTTAATTAAGCCGAACGCATTTAGTTCCATTGACTTTTCCGGTACGAGCTCGTTCCCGATAGGCCAAATTGAACAATCGTTTAAACTTCGCGGTGACTGAATTAGTCTTAAAACTTCCCTTACACGTCTTCCTTAAATTTGTGTAATCTGTAACGTTACTCAGTACCATAAATCGACACATTCTAGGTTAAGTTCACCATAGGCGTACCTTCAGTACGCGAAATATCAATTGCATATACGAGACAGTGGCGTAGCAGTAGTAAATATTTGGGTAATTCTCTTTACTTTAACTTGTAATTCTATGTAGCTCTAGTCATTTTCGTGTTACCTGAATGTTTAATGCTATACGTTACCCGTTTTAGCTCGTGTGTATTCGTAATATATCTGTGTCTATTTAATGCTGTGAACTATCACAAATTCGTTTGTGTATTGGGGTGAATACATATTGTGTGAAGGTTTCTCTGACTTTATGTCGAATTCTTTCGTGATTTGTTTCCTTTTTCTGTATATTCTGCTGCGGACAGTTAGCTGCTGACCTTTGGTTCTGGTTCAGATTCTTCTCCCAGCGTTACTCGAACCTGGCGTTTTACCCTTTAATTTTTTTTATAGGTTCTGGAATAACGTTGACTTTCCTAGCCTGCACCCTACTCTCTACTGAGGGGCATACTTTTCTAACAACTGACCGTAACAATACGTACCAATTCCTGGAAATATCCCATTAAAACTGTTTCACTGACAGTTGTGACAGAATTTTTCTTTTTCCAGTCTTTAAATTTCTGGAGCTCTCTCTCGTACAGTGGTTGTGACAATTTAGGAAACAATTCCCATCAGCTTTTAACGCTTTTTCTTACACTTTTCCGAAATTTTGCTGTCCATCTCACGCGAGGATTTATAATTTTATTTTTAAAATAAACAAATTGTCATAGAGACAAAACAAAGTACACAGACAAAACAGCCGTGTTTCATTCACATGAAATGTTTGCAAGTATTTTATCAATGAATTTTCATATTTTAAGTGAAAATAAAACGTTATATGAACCGCGGGCATAATCGATGTTTATAAATCTCGAGCAAATTACAAAACCTCGGGCCAGAGGCTCTAGGATTTGTAAACTATTGCCCTCGAATATAAACATATGCAATATGCATTATACCCTTGATACATAAATAACTATTAAGGACCGCTATTATTCATAATATCTCTGGCTTGTTAAAGTTATTATTTATTTCATAAAATAATGATTTTTAAAGTCTTTTCTAGTTACATAAGTTTGCTATTATCATCAAGTTATTCTAACTCGGCTTTTGGCTTCTTCTTATTGCTGGAAAACGTTCATAGCGAAAAGAGTGGCACACATACAAGAGATTATAGATTCCTCATCTTAGAGATATGTTCCTACGGAGCTTAACCCAGCTGACTGTGCATCTTAAAATCTTACTCCTACACAGGTCGTTAAACACCTATGGTGGCAAGGTTCAGAATTTATACATAATGATATATCAAACTGGCTAGAACAGCCCCTCGTACAAAACACTGCTCTCGCAGTGTCTTCTGAAGAATACCAAGTAGTGCTCCATAATTCTATAAACAATCCTTCATTAATTTCGTCTATGCAGCATCGATTTTATTTTCTCCAAAAAAAATCAGCATATTCTTGCGTACGTTTTTTGATTTACTTTGATTGGTAAACGAAAAAAAACTCATTTGGTGGCCCTAACGCCTTCTGAAAAGGATTATGATTTTTAGGCAATTATCAAGAATGTACAGAATAAATGTTTTTTGAAAATCATTTCAGCTTGTAAGAAAAATAAAACCCTTGCAAAACCTTTTGAAAAGCTCGCGCCTTTCATTGTTAATCTGGGTATTCTCAGAGTGGTTGGTCGCCTTGGTAAATATCTCATGCACTTTGATCTAAAACACCCTATTTTTCTTCCGAAAAATCATAGATTCACTGATCTCGTCATTAAAGCGATACATAAGAACATTACATAATTTATTAACTTAAAAAATTTTGGATACTATTGCCTCGACGCGCGATATATCGTTGTTGCCCTAAGTGTATTAGGTGCTTCCGTTCGCGACCTAAAGCGTATGCCCTAAAAATAACCGACCATCCAGCTTTTAGAATTTCTGAAATAGAAGTATTTTTTAAGGTAGCCGTAGACTATACCGGTCCTTTTACACTCAAAGCAGAAAAGTATCGAAGTGCAAAAACATCAAAGGCGTGTATTGTATTTTTGTGTGTTGCGCAACGAAGGCTATGCATTTAGAGTTATCATCTGATTTATCTGCTGATACCTTTTTGGCTAGTTTTCGCCGTTTATAGCCCGTCGTGGTAGAGTTTCGGATCTTTATAGTGATCAAGGTACAAATTGCAGAAAAGCATACGCTCAACTTTTACAGTTTTTTAAGGCGGCGGCTTCAAAATTCTCTATACATTGGCACTTTAGTCAACCAGGGGCCCCTTATTTTAACGGTTTGGCAGAAACCGGTGTCAAATCAGTAAAGACGCATCTGTATTACATTGCAGGAGGAAATATAATGACTTACGAAGAAGTTTGTACTCTTCTCGTAAAAATTGAATATTTGCTAAATTTTCGGCCATTAACGGCTATTAGCAATGATCCCAACAATTTTACACTAATTAATCCGGCACATTTTCTTAATATGGAGCCACTCACTAGTTCATGTTTCTAATATTGCTTTAAATAGACTTGACCAATGGCAAATGCTGCAGAAAATGCAAAATGGTTTTTGAAACGATGGGTTCAGGAATACTAGCATACCCTTCAACAAAGAAAAAATGGACAACATCGTTCCGTAACATTAATGTGAACACACTGGTTCAGCTAAAACACGAACAAAACTGCCTCTTGAGTGGGTTGTAGGATGGGCGATCGCAATTCACCCTGGAGACGATGGAGTGCTAAGGGTTGTCACCTTGAAGACACCCACTGAAACTTTGCAACGTCCAGTTGTAAAGCTCTGTCCATTACCTAACCAGTAATATAAATTACAAAACTTAAGTTTTTTTATTTTATTTTATATTTAGCTTTACTGTTAGTAATAATAATTTTATTTACTTAGAAAAACATGTTTTGGTGGGTGAAAAAGTTCCAGTTTGTTAAATGATATTTTCTGGGATCACTTTTTTTTTTGAAATACTCACGGTCATGTGGTTGTTTTCTTCGAAAAGAGGGGAACTCAGAAACATATAAGCTTCGAAAGTGAGTGCATCAAAATTGTGAATCGTCGAAACGGCTGATCAGCCAGAAGAATTAAAATACATCTCGTTCCCTTCAACAAGCAACACGATAAGATGGCGGCCTACCTGTCGTGCACATGTTGCTTTTATATTACAGTTCACTTATCAATCATTACTTATTACCGAACAGTGGTTTTTATGATTTTATGTAGGGAAATTGAAATTGGCTCTTTGTAATAAATAATATCCTGAATAAGCACCCAATAAATTAGGTATGCGAAGTGTCTCTAACAAACTGAGGTCTTCAGTTTGAGTCTTAAAATTATTCTTCCAAATTAACATCTTGTTGTGTAAAAAGTGTATTTAAAAAGTAAATTTAAAAAAAGGAAAATACATTATTTGGTAACAGTTTCGTATTACATTTTTTATGTGTGATTCAATACCTTGAAAGTTGTGAGAAGAAACTTCATTTAACAGAACGTTTTAGTCAATAAAAATCGTGGTTTAAAACTTAATTTGAAAATCTATCTTTATTTAAAATAAATATAGCAAAATTAAAAACTGTAATACACATTTTTTTTCATTGTGAAAATAATAACACGTTATTAGATTTGCAAATTAACTGCACAACAATAACATTTACCAATTGCTTATAACAATATCCAAACAACCGTAGACACACATGTTCAATCAATTCATAATATCGTATTTTGATATGCAAACAATGAAGAGGAAATTTTAAATATGTAAACATTTACTAGTCGTATTTTACTAATTAAAATAAAGCCAAGTTAACACATTGATAAATGACAATTTAATACAAAGTTAACATAATATTGAATGCTAAATTAATATTAAGTTGCTAAAATTTACATATAAAGAGAGGTAACCAATTCATTACAATTTATAATTATCCAAACAAACTTTAATCAAGTGCTTCTTAAAAACAGAAATGGCTCGCTATTTACAAATTATGTAATCGCAGACGAATATCTTGTTGCAGTGACTCATTATTAAAAAAATTGATCAAATATTTTTGAATAGACAGCATAATTAAATAAAGGATTAAATTATCCATTTTACTTTAATTTAAAAAAATGTTGATTTGAATAAAAAATCCCTATGGTTTTGTCGTATTCTTAGATTGAATAAAACAAAATGATAAAAAATACGAACACCAAAATATAATTATAAATGAAGGTGTTTACAAAATCGTGAAATGTTTGCATTAGAATCAATAAGTTTAAAACTGTTTAAAGTACACTAATTTCGAAATATTTAGTGTTTACAAATACCGAAAGCAGATAATAATAAATTGTATTGCTTAACCAACCACTACTTATACAAAGCTTAAGCTTAAATGGTGAGCACACCTTACTTTACGATTAACATCTAATCACATACATTTCTATACAAAAAATAGAAAATCAGCAATTAGTTATAGAAACTCTGTCATCAATCAGTAAGTAGTATGTAAACCTTAGAACTTTTTATGATTCTTCCTTGGTATAAAACTCAAAATTGCGTCATTCATTATTTCTATAAATATCGATGCTGTATTCTTTAAGTAAAAAGAAAATATTAACTTTTTTTTTCTAAAGTCTTGAACTGATTTATTTCAAGTTTGCTACGCTCAGAATATTATGCACAGACGAGACAGTTATTAATCATTCCATTATAATAGCAACAAAAAATCAGTTTCCTGTCTTTTCAATTTCTAATTAAAATGCAACTCATTATATAAAAAAAATAAAATCTATATACATTGTTTTTGATTCATAACGATCTCATAATAGAGATTTTATAAAAGAATTTAAATTTGTAATATTAGCATTTTTAACAATAGAATTTTAAACAATGAGAACAATGTACTTAGATCTTGTTTTAATAATATATTATATAACAAAACTATGTTTTTTCGTGATTATCAAATACACAATTCTCTTTTGATCAAAATTTAAGTAAATTATATAAATATTACAAACATGAAACTAATTTATTGGATTAAATTACTTATCTAATTGTAATGTAAATACTTTATTACATTATTATTATTATTATATTATGTAATTGTAACGGGTGTATTTTGAAAGTTTTAGTATAAGTTTATAGTATAGATTTTTTAGAAAAACGTTCCGAAAACCAACCAAAAAGTAATGTTAATCTCAAACTATTTAAACAACAAAAACAAAGTGCCGTTGAAATAATTTTAACCGGTTAGTCAGCAACGTTCCACACTTTAAGGGCAGGGCCAAATCGACAAAACTAAACAAATATAGTGCAGGGTGGATTATAATATAAAATAATATTTTTACATACTGAAACAACTCTCGGCTTTAAAAGACCAACTTTAAAAAAAAAATTTAATATCACTAACGTCTGAATCAGGTAAAGTGGTCAAAGAACTTCCAATAAAAAAATGAGCGGGTGTTAATGGCTGCAGATTGTTGAAATCAGAAGAGAGAGATAATAGTGGTCGAGAGTTACGTGTTGCTCTGACTTGGATAAGCAACGTGCAAAAGTCTTTATGAATTAGAATTGAATTCCCTAATACACGTATAATATGATGTTTTGAAGATTTTATTCCAGCTTCCTATAAACCTCACAGTGGGGACTATGTAAGAGAATAAAATGCCTTTTAGTGCTCCCATTTCTTGCTATTTCTGTTAAAAAGGATTTGTCCTTTATTAGAAAAAAAAAATGGTTCTTTGCATTTAGACATAGAGTCAATAAAATTAGTACTATTTTCTGAATATACATATTGTGGTTTTCTTCTACTTGAAACAAAGCTGTGAAAAGTTACTATGAATTCTTCAGATAACAGACTGGTAACTAGTTCCAAATTAACTGTTTTACTTACAAACACAATCAGTATTTAAGCAACTTAGATTCTTGACATAACGGTCTTTAATTACAAAGGGTCCGTTGTAGACAACTCAAATGATGTAGAAGTGCAGGTTAAACACGGTATTAAGTCCATCGGTTCATAATTGATTTAATTTAATTCAATATTTATTTTGTCTTAAAAAAAATTTTTCTATAACAAAAGATTCAGTTTTTCCCTTTACCATGTCAAAAAATAAACAAAAAACAACATATTTCATTAAATTATAATTCAACTAATTCCTGTTTCCTTCTTCAACCTTCCATCCCTCTCTTCTAAACTTTCAGTATTTTTCTTTTCCTCTTCTCTATCCCTTTCCTCCTCTCTAACACTTCCCTCATCCATTGTTTTCGTTTCCCTTTCTCTCCTAGTAGTAACTTCCATTCCTTTTCCTCATGTCTTGTTTCCTGCATCCCTCTTTTATATGTATTATATTTTCCCATTCATCCCCACACAACCTGCATACTCTCTCCTCATCACTCATCCAATATTTATTTTCATTTTCTTCATTACCCATTCTGAACCTTGCAATCATTCTTATTTCATTCATTCCTTTTCCTTCTGTTATGTACCTTGGTGTCTTGTCTGTCATTATTTTTATGTATTTCTCGTTATATTTTCCTTCCTTTATTTTTGCTCTTCTTTCCTGCTTCTGAGTATCTTTATCTCTTGCAATTATTTCCTCTTCCATCTTTCTCCCCCTCTCTAATCTCTTTTCTCTTCTCTCGCGTATCCCACTCTTTCATAGTATTTTCTTCTTTCTTCTTCCTCATATTTTACCTTCTGTGCCTCGATCTCTTTCCAAACTTCATAAAGTATTTCATTTTCCTTCCTACTTCCCATTTTTTCTTCATACCTTACTGCAATTCTTCCTGCTTGTATCCTTATTTTTCTATTTCTAGCTCTTTTCCACTATATACCCCGGTGTCTCTTCTCTAGTCCTAACGTCCACCTCCAGTATTTCTCCTGTATTCTTTCCAGCTCTTGCCATTCCTCCAACCCCAAATCTCCGCTCCATACAGTACCACACTTCTTACCAACTTTTCAAACATCCATCTCCTTTCTCTATATCTTTACCAAATATCCTTTCCCCTAACCCCCATACTTGTCCTACTATTCTATTTCCTTTCATTTTCATCTCTTTTATATGGTCTCCATCTTTGTTATCATATCTGATGTTGTAACCTAAGTATCTATACTTGTCTACTCTCTCTACCTCCTCCCTCCCCCCACCACCATTTCACCTCCTTTCGTCTTCCTTTTCTTTTTTAAATTCCATAATTTTTGTTTTCCGACATTTGCTGCTAGTTTTTTATTTTCTAGGTATTTCTTCATAAATTTAACTACTCCTCTCATCTCTTCTTCATTTCTCGCTATTGCCACAATGTCATCCGCATAAACTAAAACCCATATTTTTTCCTTCCTACTACTATTCCTCCTACTTGATTTTTTTCATTTCCTCCTCAAGATCACTAATGTATATCGAGAATAAGATTGGGCTTAGCGGACATCCCTGTTTTAGTTCTTTTTCTCTACCTAGCTTCCTCCCTACCCTCGTTCTACACCTTGTTTCTTCGTATATTTCCTCTATTGCATTTTTTATATCTCTGTTTATTCCTACCTCCTCCATCCTTTTCCATAATCCCCTCTTTCCACCCTTTAATGTCTAGAAATATTGCCTACATCTTTCCTCCTTTCTTTGCTAACTCTTTATTAATTATGTGCTTTAATATGTATATATTTCTATCGTTCCTCTTCTTTTCCTAAATCCTGCTTGCCAATCCGTTATTATATTCTTTTCTTCTATTTCTTTTTCCAATTTTTTCTAACTATTTCTGCATATATCTTATAGCCCTCATTCATTATACTCACTCCTCTATAGTTGTTCGCTTTCTTCCTATCTCCCCTTGAAATTGGGCATATTATTGCCTCTCTCCATTTTTCTGGAAACCCTTCTCCTTTCCATATTCTCTCGAATACTTTTCTTACTTTTTCTCTCATTCCTTCTCCGATGTACCTCCTTGTATTCCATCCGTCCTTTCTGCTTTTCTTTTTTACTTTATTTATTGCTCTCTCCATTTCTTTTTTCCTATTTTACCCTCTCTGTGTCTTATCCTTTTTTTCCAATTTCTTCATTTCTTGCTGTTTTTTCACTCTCTCCTACTAACTTCTTATAGTATTCTTCCCATTTTATTCATCTATATTTGCTTCCATCCTTCCCCCTTTTTTCCTCTTTTTATTAATGAATTCCCATACCTGTCCTTCATTTTTAATTTCTCTAATTTTTATCTCGGTTTGTTTTTTATGTTCTTCTTTATAGTTTACACATATTTCCTTAAAATTTACTTTTAACCTTTTGTATTCATCTATCTCTATCTTCTTTTTTTTCCATTTCCTTCTTCCTTTTCTTAATTCTTTTTTCCCCTTCTTGCATTCTCCGTTCTACCAATCTTTTTTTCCCTAATTTTTGTTTTCTTAATCTATACTTTATCTTCTCTGTTGCCAATTCTATCGTGGCTGTAATTCTTTCCATCTCTTCCTCCACCTCTCCTTTAGTATTTACTTCCTCTTCCATTTCCTCTTTATATGTTTTTATACTCTTTTCAGTCCATACTTTCTTTTCTCTCCATACCTCTTCTTGTTCTTGTACCTCTTTCTCTCTCTCTTTCCTCATGACTACTTCTAGCGGCTGATTATCCGATTCTATCTTCTCTCCTATGCTTAGTGTTTCTATGACCTCCTTACTTTTTCCGTTTATAATCACATAATCTATTACTGACTGGCCTCTTTCTCCCACATATGTAAATTCCCCTTTTCCTTCTTCTTCCAAATTTCCGTTCATTATTGTCCAACCTCTCTCTTCACATAGTTCTATCAAAAATTTTTCTTGTTTGTTTATTTTCTTATTCATTGATATCCTATTTCTTATCTCTCCATTTACCATTATTCCTCCCTCCTCTCCATCCTAGCATTCAAATCTCCTCCTATAATCAAATTGCCTTCATCCCTTTCTTCTATTGCCTTTTCTACAATTGCTTTTGTTGTGTCCATTTTCTTTTCATATATTGTAGAAATTTTATACTTTTCCCCTTTTTCCGTCTTTACTCTAATTTTAATCATCCCCCTACAATTTTTTCTTCTATTTCCTTTTCTATTTCCCATTCTTTTCTTACTCCCACTATTAGTCCTCCTTTTGCCCTTCCCTTCCTCTCTTTTCTTATTGCATACTGAATTTCCCATACATATTCTTTCGGCATCTTATCTTTCCATGTACTCCATTCTTTTTCCTCCATCCAAGTTTCTACTAAACCTACCATTTTAAAACCCTTTATATAGTTCCAAAAATCTACACTTTTGTTTATTATCCCCGCAATGTTCCAAAATAAGATCTTATTTTTCTTTATTTTTTACCCCCACCCTTTTTTACCCTTTTTTTTTCTTTACCCTCCTCCCCTTCTTAATTTTTAGTTTTTTGGTGTCTATTTTCTTATCCTCCTTTCTTTCTCCACCCATCTTCTTTCTTCTCCCTCTACCCACATTTTCCTGTATCCAATTTTCACTCTCAAACCCTCTTTTTTCACTTTTTTGCTTTTATACTTATCTTCATCTGTATTTCCCTCTCCTCTTTTGTCCTATCTTTTATCTATGTATATTTTGGTACCTTTCATTCTACGTTTGTTCTTTAGTATCTCTATTTTGTCCTCCAAACTCGACATTTTTATAATCACTATACCTTTTCTTATCTCCACGGCTTCTTCTATTTTCTTTTGCAATCCTAGATTCTTCTTTACCAGTTCCTCCATTTCTTATTTTATACTTTCATTCTATCCTCCCTTTATTTCCATCCCCTTTACTACCAAATTTTTCTTCTTCTCTTTCTTTTCTAAGAGACTTTTTTCTCCAGACCATCACACTTCTCCTCTAAGTATTTGCACTTTACCTCAAACTTTTCGTCCATTCTTTTATTTCCTCTTTTGTCTCTTTTATTTCCTCATTATTCTTCTCTTGCACCAATTTCATTCCCTTTATTTCTTTTTGATTTAAAAGATTTGGAAAAAAAATGATAACAACGATAACAAAACAACGACGTGGACGTAATCTAAAATCAAACACTAAAAACTAAAGAAGTAGCTGACGGAGTACAACATTCGAAGGTGTTTACCAATAATAACAAATCTAGCAAGATGATATTTCCTAGCTATTACAAGAAAGTGTATTTATCTAAATGAAATGGAGCATTACAAAGCTATTATCCGACACAAATAATGTCATCATTATCTAGAATAGGATTTAAACTGATGGTTAGGCGTTAGATTTGCTTGTTTTAAACCCGAAACTGGCGGAAGGTCTTCAAAAGGACGACAGACAGGAGTAAAGGGATTAGATAGAGGGTTGACCTCAACATTTTTAAGTGAAAAAAATCGACTAACCGAAATAGACCGTACCACCACAGATTGGAACGCGGGTGCAACAAATCCTTTAAAACTGGGGTTAGATTTTTGCTATCTCAAAACAACAGCAGGGCCACAATTCAGTAAGAAAAATTGACATGTTTTCCTACTTGTTAGAAAGTTTTGATAATTAAGCAGTTCTACCAAATTCAAGTTTTGAAATCGTCCTTGGTTTTAGAAGCGCCACTTTAGTTTTGCTACCCAAAAAAAAATATATGGACATAATTGTGTTTTGTGCATAAAACAAACTCCATATGCATGGAACTGAATCGTAGCAATATAAACAACATAGAGAAGACTCTTTGCACCGACAGTACAAGGATCGAAAATTTCCAACGAGTCGAATATTTGTGCAGAAATTAAAAACATAAAACTGACTGTTTAGAAACAACAAGTGAAACCAAGAGTAGTGCTGGACCTGATAATCAATTTTACGAATTCCAGAATACATTTCCGAATCATGAAACACGAAAAGAATATTAAAATTGATTGAAATCCAAAATGAAACCATTGGCTTCTCAAAACGTTTTGTTACAATAAAAATAAGAATGGTAAGTTTAAATTACTATTTAATTGTGGTTTATAGAATCAAACTACAGTATAATAAAGCGAATATCATCATCGAACTTTTCTCATTTTTACACATAATGTAATTTAAAAAAAAGTGGTTGCATACAGCTTCCAATTAAAATTAATACAACGTGTTTAACAGAACCAATTCAACAAACATGAATAAGCAATTATTAGGGTAGGAAACAATATTTCATTCTTTTTGCATCGTTATAGAATCCACTAGTTAGAACGACAATGGAAAGCTTGTGAATTCGTACTAGAAAATACAAGGTTTAGGCAAAGTTGAGACAATTCTTCTAACAGAGGTGCTATGCATTGTTCTCGAGGGTTTTAGCCTAAGTTGTTTTAGTAAAGTGTTTTTAGAAACGGAGATTGTTTTTTGGCTTTATAAACTTTTGACTCCAATCATATCTATTTTAGGAGATCAGCGATTCCAAAAATCTCCGCCTCATTACTATGAAGGTATCACATTTTTAATCAATGTGACTTTTATTGTTGTTTTTATTGTTAGTTTTAATATTTTTAATAAATAGTGTTGCGTTTAAATTGTTTGATTAATTTTAACCGTTATTTTCAACACAAAACCGCTCTCGTCGTAACCATGGAGTTACTATCAACATTTTACTAAAGTGTTTTAAGCTAAAATATGTTACGTTAAAATATGACTCACTTGGTGTTGAGAATTATAAAATTCTACTTTTATTTTTTCCCTACGCGCCGACAGATGGGCATACTTGTGTTTCCTTTTAGTACTCCATTTAATAACATGCAATTTCTTGTGTATTGGTTGTCGACTCAATATCTATTTTAGGTAAAAAAAGAGAGGGGGACACGTAATCGTAAGACAAATTTTTGTGACCGAGTGGTTTGTGGTTTTGAGAAAAAATGTCAAACTAATAGGATCTTTACTGATTTAAAAATTAGAGAATCTAGGCTTAAATAAATCAATTTTATTCTAGTTACAGGCTTTCTTGTGCAATAGATTACAATACACAATTTGTGCTTAATCAGCTTGGGCAAAGGAACCAAGTGGATGTTGTATATAAAGACTTATCAAAACCGTTTGACTCCGTAAATCAAAAGCTATTAATAAAAAGGCTCCACGCATTTGGTTTATGCAATAATCTGATCAATTTTTTGGCATCGTTTTAAAAGAAAGGTATTAATATGTAATGTAGGGGATGTTAGCCAACATATATGTAACACCAACTGGTGTGACACAAAGGTCCAAGATTGGATTAATTTTGTTTTTAATGTTTTTTAATAGTGTATTTGACATATTCTAGTGTAACACTTACGTGTTTGCTGATGATGTGAAAATATGTAGAGCAATCAGATCTTTGGTAGACTGTTATGAGTTACAGGATAATATAAATCGTTTTTGCAAATGGTGAATAAGTTAAGAATAAACATTAACAAGTGTAAAACTATAACATTTACCAAGAAACAGACTAATATGATATATAATTATAAATTAAATAACGAATTACTTGATAGGCAGTAAAAGATCTAGGTCTCATAGTATATAAATCGCTTACTTTTGTTCCTCACACTAATTCAATGCGCATTTCGGCAATGCAAACATGCGGTTTTAGTAGTACAATCTCTAAAGTCGTTATATGTTGCATGTGTAAGATCTAAATTAGAATGTTGTAATATTTTTTTATTTATTTTATAACTGCCATAAAAATTCAATTGAACAAATACAGAGAAAATTATGCTAATATCTCTACTATGTAAAATATAGGTATTATCCTCCACGCGATCATCATGTTATTATTTAATAACTTTGGTTTAGATCCTTTAAATATTAATATAAACAATTGCTGGTCATCTACTTTTATATAAGATTTTGCATGGTCTTGTAAACAGTTAAGCGACATTAATATTCTTGTGCAAATGTCAGGAGGGCGTAGTACCCTTACATTTGCTTTACCGTACTCAAGAACAAATTGTCATCTCACTTAATAAAATGTTGAAAAATTACAATAAGTATGCAGAAATGTAGATATATTTAATAGTAATTATACTGTAATTGTTCGGGAACTTAAAAATATTGTATGATCACTTGTTTAACTTGTTTTATGTATTCTATCACATTCCTCACACTATACTTTGTATTCAAATTTTAGGTAGGCTTTTTCATGCCTATATGTTGAATACATTATTATTGTTAAAAAGTTAAGATTAATAATTATACATCTAAAGTGTTTCCAGTATATTTTGGGGTACCTCAAAGTTCTCATTGTGGTTCTGTATTATTTTCATTATTTGTTAATGATAAAAAAAATCACGGCAAACACTGAAATTATCTTTTGTTTGCTGATAATTTAAAGATTTTAATTATATTAAATCTGAGGATGATTGTGGTAACATAGATAAACTTGTGGTGTAAACAACATCAGCTATTTTTTAATCACGATAATAATATAATAATATGTATTTATTCCCCCATTTTGTACAATAATTAAACATAATAGCTTACTCGGAATTTTTGATGACCACTAATCCAGTAGTGTCGTCAGCAGCACATAACAAAAATAATTTGTATATTTACATTCAGTTCAGTTATAAACATCACTAGCATCAGTCAAAGATGCCGCATGCTGTGATTTCTGCTAATAGATATGCTGATCAGTTTAAATATATGAACAACAAGTACTGAATTCTTAATGTTAAAAGAAATAAATAAAGAGAATTATTTTACGCAAATTACAAAAGTAAAAGTAAATACTGCGATATTTACGAAGTATGTAAAGAAACTTAACATATTGTTATTTATAATAACTATAGTTAAGATAAGTAGTTTTATAATCAATGGTTTTATTTTGTACACAATGGTTTTAGGTTTTATTTACGTATACTATATAAAAATTACAAATCCTGGTATTTGAACAACCACATTTTTAGATCTGTACAGAATTCTTTTAATGATCTGCATAATTTAACTTTCGATGGCAAACGATTATAAAGTTTGAGGCTTGTGTACTCAAAGGATCGTCTGAATATTTCTTTATTTACTTTTGGCAATCTTAGTATTTTTTGTTCAGTGTATCTTATACTATGCATGTTGCCCCCTATGATATTGTTGCCATTTCTTTTATAAAACATTCTTAAAACTTTAAATACATACAGATGTTTTACAAGTATAATTTTTAGTTTAATGAATAGAAAAAAAGAACTTTCCTGTATGTTTTTTCGTAGTATAACGCGCACAAAATGATTTTGGGTTGTTCTTATTTTATTCATTGAATGTTTGTCAATATGTTTACTACAGTTTAGTTTATCATCTAAGATTATTCCTAGATATTTGAAATTTTTTACTTGTTCAATATGTGAACAATCACAATCAATTTCCCGACAATTTTGAACGTGACACTTTAAAGGATATTTAAAGTCGTAGTGTTTATGACCAAAATTTATGTACTTAGTTTTATTTACATTCACTTCCATTCTATTATCGTCGCACTAATTTCTTAGCAGTCGTAGATTTTCAGTTATAAGTAAAATGTGTGTCTAACGACATCTCGTGTAATATGTATAAACTAATATATGTATATAGTATAAACTAAGAAATGCCAACAGATAACTGTAACGACTGTGAATGTTTAGTTATATTATCAAATAAAACTTGAGAATTATTCTGGGTGTAAAAGAAAAGTATGTCGTCAGCAAAAGCACTAACTTTACCTTTGAACGTTTCATTTAATAAATTGGTCATAAATATGACAAACAATATCGCAGATATCACTAACCCTTGCGGAACTCCTGAAGAATTAGGTAACGCCTTACTTACTTGATTTTTAATACGGGTCTGTTGAGATCTGCATGTTAAAAAACTTTTGAACTACTTAAGCGCTATATCTCTGATTCCTAGGTTTGATAATTTTTTTAACAAAATTTAATGATGCAAAAGCCTTTTTGAAGTCTATAAATAACCCTGTCACCTTCTTACCGCAGTTTATGCCTATATAAATTTTATTTGTTACGTTTAATAGTACGTCTTCAGTCAATTTACTCTTTTGAAACCCATATTGGAACGCGTTTAAATTTCTCTAGAAATGAGATTAGCCTATTTTTCATAATTGTTTCAAGGATTTTAGAAAAAACTGATAATAGCCTGGTTGGTCTCAGATTTTCCAATTCAATTGAACTTTCTTTTTTGAGCACAATTACACTTGCTTTAATCTTTCCAAAAAGACACCTATGAATAAGCTTAGATTTATTATATGTGTTAGAACAGGTACGATAAGGTGGTATATATTTTTTATAAGATTTACCGTTAGGCAATCCGATCCTGTTGAATGTTTGTTTTTCAGTTTCTTAATGGTCTCTGTTATTTCTTTGTCACATGTCGGAAGTATATAAAATGATTATAAGAATTGTTAAGTTTGTTCACATCTCAGTGTAAGTTTTTGAATAAGGTTGTCAGGTGGTTGAACTGATATAAAGTAATTATTTATTTTTTTAGCAAGTAGGATCTTCAGATGTTGTCCCGTCGTCAAGTTTCACTCTATCTACAACCGGTTTTTTTAGTTTTACCTGTTTATTTATTACCTTCCATTGTTGTGAGGTGTTACCAGTACAATTTAGAATTAGTCTACTGTAATGATAGTATTTAAGAAATATTTTTTTTGTAGCAATACTGCGCTGCGTTCGGCACTAGTTGTTGTCTAATAACTGTAGTGTAGTGAGATTTACCAGATTAAAAAAAATAATTAAATACAATTATACAATTGACAACAAAAACGATGGTAAACTGGTAATAAAATAGTATATTAAAAAACAAGTGTTACAATAACTTTTTTTGTAATACGAGTACGGAAACGTACGAGTGCTACATGAAGGGATTGTAACACGTGTATTTTATACTATTTTTTCTATTTTGGATTATTAGATACTTTAATTTGTTATTAATAAAAAATAATTAAGATTACCAGATTATTGTATTTTTATTGCAGACAACAAACTCCTATACTTATCTCTCATTTGTATCATTACATATTGCAAACTAGGGTGTTAATTTGCTCTCAATTGTACTAAATCCACAATTTTCACTATCACATAACGTGAAAACTTAATCGAGACTAAAAGAGTATACGATGACATGCTAATTTAGAATGACTGTCCACAAGATTGTTCTGTCGTATCAATTTCTATTTCCCTTGCTACAATGATATTACAACTACTAGTATACAATTTACTTTCTGCTTCAACTTACTGCTTTTAATGATTGACTTCTTATTACCATGTATTTGTATCGAACGATCCAACCAATTTATAACACAAAGTTGGTATTACTGTTTTAGAAATATTTAAACTTACCTATATTTAAATTCAAATTGTGGCTGAAATTCATTCGCCGTAAACAAAATGGAAGAAAATAATACACTTGAGTTGTCTTGTACTCTACCAAAATTAAGAAATGTTGCAAACAGTACAACTGAGTATTTACTACCTGAAAAGTCGAAGGAAAAATATATGAAAGAATATGGAAAGTTTACGGTTTGGTGTAGAGGAGAAAGTAGTACATATTACTGAAAATGTATTACTGGCGTATTTTAAAATACTGAATAAAGCTAAAAAGTCATCTACATTATGGTCATCGTATTCTATGCTTCGATCTTGTCTTTTAATTTCCAATGATACAGACATTTCAAAATTTTTGAGATTAACAGCGTTACTCAAGCGCAAATCAGTAAATTATGAATCAAAAAAATCCAGAATATTAGAATTAGTTGATGTTAAGAATTTCATTGATAACGCGGACAACAAAATTTATCTGGCTCTTAAGGTATATATATATATATATAGTTATAGACGGTATCTTGTTGAGCCCGATACGTTAACAGGCCGCTGTTGAGCCCAGTACCCCGCGCTTAAATACAGAACGCTGTGGGGCCCGATTATATACAGAAAATATATTTAGAGTTCTTTCATGAGCCCCACAACGTTGCCAGTCCCTTCGGGCTCATCAAAGGTACTTTTATATAAGTTAAACGGTATTTACCATATGTATTTGTTTCTACACAAGATGTATTTACATCCGTCAAACAATTATGATACATAATTAACTTATCATTTCTTCTTTTCTACAATTAAGAAATTCCGATAGTGACTAAAAAGCCTTTGTTAGTAAATAATTTTGTATTTCCTGTTTGAGTTGTTTAATAGTTAAATCACGTATATGTGATGGTAGTTTAATGTTTACACTTAATCTATACAATTATTTTTCTATTTTATCACAATTTCTCGTGTAATAATTATGAACATCTGATTTGTATGTAAAACTTTTACATATTTTTTTAGCATAAGTGATGCAATTAAAATAAACAGTGACGGCAGTGTCATAATTATTAATTTAATAAAATTGGCTTACAACCTTTTCTAAAAGCGATTGTTCCTAAAACACATAGAGCTTTACGTTGCAACGAGAATATTCAGTTTGATCTATAACAATTTGCTTAAATGATACTACAGTAATTTAAATGAGTATGAATTAATCCGAAGTATGTCATTTTGAGACATTTTGATGAAACACTGTCTTCTAAACGCATTAAAATATATATGTCACTGTTAAATTTTCTGGTCAATTGACTTATACGGTCTGTGAATTGTAGTTTAGGATCAAGATTTATTTCTAAAATTTTTTAGAGTTCTTATTCTGAAAATTATGTGGTCGAAGTGTAAATAAAAGTTTTATTGTCTTTATATTAGTATAAGATTTTTAGTAGAGCAATGTAAGAATTTTTAATTAATATCGCCGTGTCATCTGCGTATTGAATAATGGACGATTCATTTTGGAAATGTAAATGTAAATCATTAACATATATAAGAAATAATAAAGGCCCAAAATTGAACCTTGAGGTACTCCATTACGCAAGAAGCGATTATCAGAAAATACAACATTGACTGTTTATTTTTTCTATTGCTTAAGTATGATCTGATGAGCGCAATACTAGCTTCATCAAAATTATAAAATGTTTTCAATTTATTTAGGAGATGTGCCACATAATCAAAGGCTCGAGAGAGATCTAAAAAATGCTAAAACAAAATTATTTTGTTCAAAACTCTCAAGTATCCAATATGAATTCAATATAAAGTGCAAGCCAAGACTATTCGAGTTTTAAGTAATTTGATTAAATTAAGACTTTTAATTTAACTTTTACCATCGATACTTTTAAGTTCTAGAGCTTTATCTGGTTTATAGACAAAACAAAATTAGTTTTAATTCTCTTTGTTACCGACCCGACTGCAAGCGTCATTATAAATTGATCAGATTTATATGAAACGTATTCGATTTAACATTCATAAAGATAAAAACGTTAGTTATGTATCCCTAGTCAATTAATTTTTTTTGTATAAAATCCACTTTAATATTAAAGGTTTGAAAGCAATCGACGTGCCCCAGCTTTTATTTTTTATTTAGTTTGAATTTGAATTTAATACTTGATAGCAGTAGTACAAAAGTACCAAAATACTAATGTAATAAGTAAAATAATAAAGCGTACCTTGATACGCGTAATAAATAAAATCATTCGTCTATTATATAGTGTAGAACTTAAATTATCTAAGAACAAAAACGGAATTATAATAAATAATTGTAAAATGATGTTTCATAGTCGAACATAAATCTTGCAGAAAACTTTATTTTCAAGAAGTATCTATTCAATTTGTAACAAAAGATTATATTTTTAAAAATAGAGAGATTAACATATTAACGCTCGATTATTTGCAAAATAATTTTCTTCCAAACCAAAAATATTTTTAATAACCTTTTGTTGTTTTTCTGTTTGTTCTGTTTGTTTGTTTGTTTTTCTGTTAATGAGCTTATTGGACACATTAGCAATTTTAATCCCCTAAACAAAGCCCATGCACTTTCTAATTATGGTACCCATTTCAATAACACAGGATGTAGTAATTCTAATAAGCCTTTTGTTATATTCATTACCATGTCTTCTTGGTTAATTTCAAAATATTATCAATAGCCGATTTCCAGGTTTTTGTTTTCTGTAACCGATTTAACAATTAAAGTTCTGATTAACAATTAATTCACGTTTCTTTATAGTGTTTGAATAATATACCGGTTCAAAAATGAGGATACGAGTTCAGGTAAAAAAGTAATCGGACCTAACCTCATTTTTTAAAATGGAACATAAAGTTATTGGTTTCCTAGGCGATTTATTTAAACTCCATTACTTTAAATCGCAATAAACCATGAAACAGAAGCTATTAGAAACAAAACTAAAAAAAAATTCATTGACAATTTTTTTATTTTCCCTCGTATCTTTTAAGCGAGGAAACATCTTCAAATTTTTATTTTATTATTTTAAGTGTGACCCAAAAAGAACACGTTGCCCCTATATTACTTTTTGATTGCACTAACAATTACGGAGATACGATATACAAGTGTTGAAAATGGGACACCCTGTACATGTATGCCAAATTTCGTTAGAGTAGCTAAATTCATTTAAAAATATTAACAAGAAATTATTTATTTTTAAAAACTTTACCACCCTATATCTCAAAAGTTCAGACATTTAAGATATATATTCAAGTAAAGTTTTTTCTTAAAATGGACCCAAAAATCGCTTCCTTAGATATTGATATTCAATTAGAAAATACCCTGCATTATTTAAGTGAAATAATAAAGTGTAAAATATAACACATATTGTGAAACACTTTCCAGTTACAGAGTAGTTTCTATGTATCTACAATAGAACAGAAATGAACATTTCAAATTGGTCAAAAGTAAAAAGAATAATAGTAGAATGAAACCTGTTGGAAAAGAAAGAGAATATAATAAGAATTAAAGGAATAATAATTTACGGGCAATCTAAGGTTTTTATGGGTAAAAAACGATTTATCTCTAAATAGAAATTTTTGATGTACGTACCCTACTTCTCGTAATGTTTGATTTTAAAAATTGTTCCTGATTATTTTAATTCAATTAGTTCTCAAATAAACTTAAAAAAGTACGTTTTGAGTTGCTACTCCTTTTTTTTATGTTACGATACAGTTTTACATTGTTCTAGTTGTTCTCAACTTTGTTCCAAAAACAAAGCCGTAACTCAAATTATATGCTCAGAAATTAAAACTAACAATTTTGAGCTGGCACCCTTTTTAAATGATCTCAAATTTCAATACTGTTTTACTTTATTCTAGTTATTCTAAACATTTTTCCAAAAAGAAAATCCATAACCAAAATTATAGACCAGCTCCGCCTTTTTTAAATCAAACGTTGCAATACTGTTGTACAATGTTCTAGTTACAATTACCATAATTGTCGCAGAAACATACTAGAATTTTCGTCATTTTCATGAGAAAATAATTTTCCAAAAATCAAGAATAGGGGCCCAGATGATCTGAATGACTTCAAAGGGTAATTTTATTATATATTTTGTTTTACCTATTAACAAATTAAGCGAGCTTCCGGACTATATACTATACTCATTAAAGGTAATTAAAAGAACATTTTTGTTTAATAGACCGTTATCTTTATTGCAGTTTTCGGCCAAAATAAAAACTTTTTTTTATTGCGAAGATTACAGTATACTTTATTCAACTCAAAACACCAGCTTAAAGTACCATTTTAACCGTAAGGGTAGATAAAATGGAACTTTAACAGCAGGGATAGATAAAATTCTTTAATTAAGTAGGTATCTATTTTTATTTGAAATTATTATTATTATTATTATTGATGTGAAACAATTATTTATTTGGTATAGCAACATACCAAACGAACCAAATGCAATTTAATTTTGACTGATTTTCTTATTTCTGTCTGCAAAATTATTGAGCTTTTCTCGCGGTTTTTCTTTAACGTTCGCAATAAAAAATACAATGTTACACACAACGGTAAAATTTCATTATAGACTCTTGAAATTAAACATTTTCACTTGTCGATAAAAATAATTTTACCGTCTTGTATAACAAATAACTATTATTGAACTGCATATTTCTATTATTAATATAGCAAAATCGTCATTTTTAAAAAATGTCGTGATTGATACCCAAAAATGCATTTAAAGGTAGAGCTTCTTAGACTTAGTACAATTCAGAACTAATAAGAAATAATTTATGAGCTTATAATTAATGTCAGTTCAAATTTGTATTTTTGTGTGACCTTATAGCTTAAGTTATGAATTTGTTCATTTGTGATGATGTTTAGAACAACTACAGCTAATGTATTACAATATTGCAACGTTTGATTTAATAAAAAGGAATGCCAGCTTACAGATTGTGTTTTTTTTTTTAATTTACTGGTCTATAATTTGGGTTATGGACTACAATAATGTAGAACAGTATTGAAACCATTTAAAAGAAGGTGCCAGCTCAAAAATTGTTACTTTAAATTTGTGAGCTTATAATTTGAGTTATAAATTTTTGTTTTTGTAACAATGTTTAGAACAGCTAGAACAATGTAGAACAGTTTCAAAAATTTCAAACATTTCAAAAGGGGTGCCAGCTGAAATATTTGATTTTGAATTTCTAACCCTATTATTTAAGTTATGGATTTGTTTTTTGAAACAGTATTTAGAACAACTAGAACAATGTAAAACTTTATCGTAACGATTAATATTCAAACAAAAGGGGTGCCAACTCAAAACGTATTTTTTAAATTTTGTTTAAGAACTATTTGAATTATAACAATGTTGCTGTGGAACAATGTAGTGTAGTACAAAATGAGAACAATCAGGAACAATTTTTAAAACTAAAGATTTCGAGAAATGGGGTGCTAACTTCACATACGTAAAATTTTGAGCTATTTATTAAAATTTATAATATAATTACTCGAAAATGTAAAATTCTATGTTACATTGATAAAAAAAACTACAAATTCATAAAACATAAAGTTTGTAAGAAACATTCCAATATAATTGTTCTAATTATTTAAGATAGGATTTAAAGGAGATTTAATCTAAAAAATATGACTACTACAATTTTTGTCCAATCCAATAGTTATTGTCTTTTGATTTTTTCATCGTTAGATTCGATTTAAGTAGATCTTGGATATCTTCAAGACTATCAACGTCTTTGTGTCCAATATTATTTACAACCTACATTCGTTCTTCATCCATAATTTCATCTCTGAATCATTAACTTCTTCTTAGGTTTTTTCATCCATATTGGAGCATTTTTCAGAACGACGACAATTTAAGCATAAATTTTGAGGTTATGTGAAAAAAGTGTAAATACTAAATTTGTAGATTTTTTATTACGTACAACTGTACCATTTAACTTTATTCCATCAGAATTGTGGTTTTGCTGGAAATTGAGATGAACCGTTTTACCCTTAAAAACCCGCCCGTAATTATTTTCCATGCATTTTTGTTATATTCTCTTGTTATATTCTCTTCTTTCGTCTCGTGTCGCAAAATCATCCGCGTGAGTTATTGCCTTCTTTACCACTTATTGAATAATATACTATTTTATTACAATATTTTAATGTTAATTTAATAGCTGTTGTTTTGTAAAGTACGATATCACGTACTTACATTGCGTATAATTTTTACTTTAATGAGATCAATATAGCAAAAACTTAGTAGTGATTAGTCGCCAAAACAATACTTAACGTGTGTAAGTCGGAAAATGTGCTGATACATAGTATTACCCACTAAAATGTTTACGCAGACTATATGTTTTTGTACGTTGTTAGGCCTGTTCAATGTTGCCACATACTGGGCCACTCAACGTACCATCCGTAATGAACGAGAACGTGTATATAAAAGAGACCTCTGCAGCGCATTCGTTCGAACTATTTTGTATATAGTGGATATATAAACGTATCCTAAATGAGCCCGGCCAAATTTTCGGATTTACACGTTTCAATGCATATACAATAGTATAATGATAATATACACATGGATACGTTGATGAGCCCGAAGTCGGGCTCAATAACGTTTCTTCGGGCCCGAGAGCGTACCGTTTATATATTCTATGGGCTCAACAACTGCCGGTTTATATGTCTATATATATATATATATATATATATATATATATATATATATATATATATATATATATATATAATTTATAATTAAAATATAAATATTGTAACATAAAAAAGATTGTCTTCAAATGAAATAATGACTTTAGGTGGTTCTTATTATGTGATATTGTGGTGCATGTCGACCGAACGAATTGATGAAAATGACAGTACCTGACGTGGAAATTAAGGCGGACTGTGTTTTTTACATGTTCCTAAAACTAAAACCAACGTTTCACGAATGTTTTATGTGACTGAGGAATCGTGGATTGATTACATCGGAACATATGTTCAATTACGACCAAAATCTGTTAATCAAAAACGATTTTTCTTGACTTATCGGAGTGAAAAGTGTATCACAACACCGATTGGCTTAAATAAATTCGGTGAAGCACCTAAAATAATTGCTGGGTATTTAAAATTGCCTAATCCCGAACAGTATACAGGACATTGCTTTCGTCGATCTTCGGCTACTAACCTAGCCAATAAAGGAAGCGATCCATTGACAATAAAAAAGCATGGAGGATGGAGATCGTCAACAATGGCAAAAGAATACGTTGAAGTTTCTTTAAAACGCAGATTGGAAGTTGCACAAATGTTATCTAGGTCTAACAATGCTTCAACTTCTAGTACTGCAACAAAAGTTATTAGAAGTATAATCGATACAGAGAATTGTAGTGACGTTAGTACCCAAAGTATTAACGATCCCGTTCCAGGAATGTCAATATCTGCTACGTATAATGCAGTTGTTAATATAAACGTGTACAATAACTGCACCATACAAACCAGTAGTCGGCAATAATAACTACAATAGTTAGAAGTTTTACAATACAGCATAAAATATTTTTCAATCAAGAATTCATTCTTATTTTCTATGAATGTAAGCTTTTGCGGCTGTTGTCACTAAGATTATTATCTTCCGGGTTAAGCCGTGTTCGTCCTTCTTTCCTACGTTCTCTGCTTGACGTTTCGCTAACCATGCTGTTAGCTTCTTCAGAAGTTACTCTAAAGACTGATGTTGTTGTCTTCTGCTCCTCGTTATATACCTATGTTCCGTTACGGTTGGTTGATGTCGATCAGTGACCGGTGGTTGGTTTTCGATGGTTGGTGGATCTTCTGTTTGGTATCGACTAATTTTGTGGCGACATTTGTTTTTGTGAAGAGTTAGTTTCCACGTGTTGCTTAATCGGTAACCATCGTCTCGATTGAAGTTGGTTGCTTTATTTTCCATAATTTCTAAGGATTCTCTAATTATCCTTAGATAGTAGTTGTTAGTCCTTGATAGAACTTTAGCTTCCTCGAAGTTGATGATGTGTTTTCCTTTTTCGTGTAGATGTTCTGCGATTGCTGATTTATCTACCGCTCTGGACTTGGCGTCTCGGTGATGTTCTTTTAATCTACATTTTATGTTTCGTCCGGTTTGACCAATGTAGACATGAACAGTCAATTTGGTAGACCCCTTTTGTTAAGAGTTTCGGCAGGTTATCTTTATTAGAAGGTAGTAGTTGCTGGATTTTTCTAACCGTTCCAAACCTGACACCGATATTCTTCTTCTCCAATGATTTTCTTAATTTGTCAGTTACTCCAGCAATGAATGGCAAACGAGCGTAGGTGGTGACCTGTTCCTTCTCTGTTTCGGATTTTTTGCGACAGGCGGCTCTTATTTCTTTTCTGGTATAGCCGTTCTTCATTAGGGCTTGTTGGCCGTGTCGAAGTTCTTCTGCCTTGTGACCCTCGTCAGGAATCTTGTTAGCTCTATGCAATAAAGTTTTGATTAGAGAGCGGTCTCTCCAACAACTACTACTTTCTAATAAAGATAACCTGCCGAAACTCTCAACAAAAGGGGTCTACCAAATTGTTTGTTCATGTGGAACGGTCTACATTGGTCAAACCGGACGCAACATAAAATGTAGATTAAAAGAACATCACCGAGACGCCAAGTCCAGAGCGGTAGATAAATCAGCAATCGTAGAATATTTACACGAAAAAGGAAAACACATCATCAACTTTGAGGAAGCTAAAGTTCTAACAAAACAAATGTCGCCACAAAATTAGTCGATACCAAACAGAAGATCAACCAACCATCGAAAACCAACCACCCGTCACTGATCGACATCAACCAACCGTAACGGAACATAGGTATATAACAAGGAGCAGAAGACAACAACATCAGTCTTTAGAGTAACTTCTGAAGAAGCTAACAGCATGGTTAGCGAAACGTGAAGCAGAGAACGTAGGAAAGAAGGACGAACACGGCTCAACCCGGAAGATCATTCTTACTTTGTTTTCCAATTTATTGTTAGATAGTTTCCTCTAGTACCTATGTTAATTTTGTGCATTTTTTTTATTGTACTTCGTTAGGTTTTCCATAGTTATATTAAAACTGATAAGTGTTACTAAAACCCATTGCGTGCTACAAAAAAAATACTAAGTGGCGTGCAACAATGAAACACATTACTGCACCCTATTGCACTTCAGTGGCGTACCACAAAGTAGTAATTATCGTACCGAAATAGAAAAAAGGATTTTGGCGTACTTTTTGATAGTAAACTATTGTATGAATATTATACAATGCTTTTCATTTAACATTGGCCATAGGATTTTACATGTCAATATTTCAATCTCATGTTGACACTTTTTGGGACATCTGGTATAAAACCATTTATAATTAAATTTCTTTTTATTTCTCCTAAATTAATATTTTATTTAGAGGTTATATCCTTAATTGGAGAATGGGTGTAGAAAATAATTTAAATGTTACCATGCAATTTTCAGCAACGTTTTGGAGTTTATTAATGCTTCCTTCCTCAGGCTCTACTGATCAATAACAATACAAATACAATTAAGAACAGATGATAACGTTATTTTTAATTACTTAGAATTAGATATATATATATATATATATATATATATATATATATATATAAATAACTTGCTTAATTGAGATGTAATAATTTCGTCATAATTTTTTCCTTTATACGAACACAATTGTTGATACTTATATTTTAAAAACGGTTGTAGATATAAAAACACAAAAATGTACAATTTTGAATAAGCACTTTATTAACGACACACAATAAATAACAATAGTTAACATTTAGTTTAGTGAGGTGTTTATTCATAATTTTACATTTTTATGTTTTTATATCTACAACCGTTTTTAAAATATTACTATGAACAATTTTGTTCGTATAAAGGAAAAAATTATGACGAAATTATTTCTCAATTTAGTAAGTTATTTATATTTATCTAATTTTAAGGAATTAAAATAACGTGTTCATCTGTTCCTAATTGTATTTGTATGTCTGTTATTGATTATTAGAGCCTGAGGAAGTAAGCATTAATAAAGCTCCGAAACGTTGCTAAAATTGAATGGTAATAATTTAATTTATTTCCTACACCCATTCTTCAATTAAGGATATAACCTCTAAATTAAACCATTACTGTTAATTATAATTAAGTGGTAAAAGGTTTATTACAAAATATTCTTAAATTCATTTGTAAGTTTTGAATTTAATAAACAATAAACAAAAAAAAATATCGTCTCGGGGAGGATTATGATATAAACTGACACGTTCTGTTTAATAATTAAAAATTAAACGTGTCAAAATGTCTCAAACTCAATAAACAAATTTTGAATTACAATTTCGTTACCATAGTAACCAAGTCAAATTACAAAAGTCCCTTAGACTCGTCGGTTTGAATCCTCCCGAGACCATACTTTTTTGTGTTTTTTTATTAAATTAAAAACTTACAAATGAGTATGAAAATATTTTCTAATAGACATTTTACCACTTAATTATAATTAACATAAATGGTTTATACCAGATGTCTCAAAAAAGTGTTAACATGAGATTGAAATATTAACATGTAAAATCCTATGGCCAATGTTAAATCAAAAGTACTGTATATTACTAAATTGTGCAAAAAGCATAACAAAAGTGGGAAATATGCAACTGTTGTTTAGTGCCCACATATTAATTACCTCGTAAATATGATTGAAGACGTTCAGAATAAGGTTCTAATACTTTACCTAGATTTTAAACTAAGGAAAAGCAACATCACAAATGTCACAAATGGATCATCATACAAGAATTTTAAACGAAAGTTAAATTCATTTACTGTTTTTCGCAATCTTATTATTATTACTTATTACCTTAGAATTTTACTTGTTAATACTTACGATTTTTTTCTTTTTATATTAAGTACTTATAATAGTTTTCTTGTAAATAATCAAATTAGTTAAATTTGATTTTGTATTTAAAAAGGTTTATTCCGTTAAATAAAGTATTATTATTATTAATTTTCTTTTTCAGAACATTTTAAAATTACCGACAAAATTAATCTGAATTTTGAAATAAAAGAAAACTTCGAATGCAAACAACATTCAGCAATGCGATAATAAAGATAAGCACTTACTTTGTCTGCATTCCGGTCTGTAACAAAGATAAACAGTATTAGAACATACGCAATTCATTTTAATAATTGGTTTAAAACGTGCACTATTAAAATTAATTAAACAATTACAAAAACCTACTTCCATATCTTCAAAACGATACTTGTATCCTCTTGACAACTTCGAACAACACGCACTATCACTACCTGATAAAAAAATACCACGAAACAAAGAATAAACAATTTTTCTATACGACATTAAAAAAAGTACATGTATGTTCTTAATTAATAACAATTACAAACATAAAATAACGTTTTTTTACATTTTTTACACAAACGATGTGAAACAATTATTAAAAGACGCGACGCGTAGGAAACTATTGTTTTTCCATAGCATTCTATATATCTGTGTAAATCACATTTAATATTAATTCGCCATAAAGTAGTTCTTTGCATAAACCATGACATACCATATTTTTTCTATTTTTAGTTTTGTTTGATTATTCTTATAGGAGACAAGGTTTGGCAATACAATTCTTTCACTGTTCTATATACCGCTACGTTTCAAAAACGTTGAATTTATTTCAATAAATGGTGTTTTTTTTCTTAGGCGCTAATGATAAAAAACAAAAATGCAGTAAATTTTCGTAGTTTTAAAAAGAAATTTTTTTCCCGAAATATTCACCACTTTAAACTTCCATGAATTCACCATCTTCATTGATTTTATATTTCAATCACGATATTTTAAATATAAAGGTAATTTTTATATACAAAAAATCGTTACTGCAATGGGTAATTCAGCGTCGCCTATTCTAGCGAGTCTCACGGTGCATGACATAATAACTAATGTTACTAACCAATTAAAGAATCTTAATTGTGATCTGTTGTTTACATTTGTATATGTGGATGACATTATAACATGAGAGGTTTTATTAAAAGAATTTCTATAATTTCGAACTTCAACCACTTTAAATATGGAACGAAACAACATAGCATCCCAGTTACCATTTCATCAATCTATAAACCAAGAAGAAAAACTTAAAAATCTCAAAAATTTCAGCACAAAACTTGTAAAGGTTAGTGAAAGAATTAACTTTTTACGCATCTGTAAAAACTAAATCTAACACCAAAATTTTTAAAAAGCAATCAAGAAAAAATTTTAACATTTAATTAGGTATGATTGTAATAAATTAAAATAAAACAATTCATTAAGCAAATATAATAGTATCATTTAAAATTGTTAGATAGAAAATAATTTTCCTTTTCAAATTATGATCCTCTTTTTCACTAAATATATTTATTTATTTATTTGTATGGTACATTACACAAATATTGTATTGTGATGTAACGAAGTGAGTTTGAGGCGTGCACACGCGTTTTACATGCGCTCTGTATTTTGTAAAATTGTATATACGCACTGAATTTTATTATTAATTTTCAACATGCCACTTGTTAAAAATTGTGGGGCCTATAATAAGCCACTTTCCCAAGAAAAGGAAACAATTTGTGTATGTGACAAGTGTCGCCTACCATTGCATTCGGCTTGCTCGGGTCTAACAAGGGCAGAAGTACAGCTACTTGGTTCAACTGATAAACGTAGACCAACTTTTCACTGTGATTACTGCATGAATGAAAAAAGCCTTATATCTGAATTAAGAGAAACTATAAACAAATTAACATCAGATATCGATGACCTAAAAAACAAATTTGCTACTAGCACAGTCGACGTTCTGTCTTCTGAAGTAATGGAAGACTTAATTAATGAAGTAAATGAGCGAAATAAAAGAGCTTCTAACATAATTATCTACAACATTGAAGAGTCCACATTAAAAGAAACAGGTGCTCGTATTGATTATGACAAATCGCGAGTAACAGAAATTATTGGCAAAATACCCAATGTAGATTTAAATTATTTACAAGTTTATCGCTTAGGAAAACCAAGCAATAATATAAACCGTCCGATTAAAGTTATACTAAAAGATAGCAAAGCTGTTAAAGAAGTATTTAAAAATAAGTCAGTGATCGAAAAGGGTAATGCGCGATTGTCTTCAGATCAAACGCCAAATCAACGTAAATTTCTTCAAGAACTCCGTAAATCTTTGCAAACTCGTTTGAATGAAGGTGAAAACAATTTAACAATTAAATATATAAATGGAACACCAAAAATAATTACCGTAAATCAACCAAAAAACTGAATGCTAATTCTAAGAACAAGTTTCCCGACACTAAATTAAGTATAGCCCATGTTAACATTCGTTCATTAATTGCAAGCTTTGATTGGCTGCGTGAGTTTATTAAACATTATTGTTTTCATTTAATTGCGATATCTGAGACCTGGTTAACACCAGATATTTCAACAAAAGATATTAACTTACCGGGCTATGAATTAATTCGAATTGATAGAATAACGAGAGGTGGGGGCGTATGTTGCTATGTGCAAAACAATATTCTGTTTAAAGTTAAACCTACGGATTTTGTAGTTACAGATAGGATAGAGCAGTTATGGTTATCTCTTAGTATCGCAAACAGCAAAGTAGGTCTAGGGGTAGTATACATACCGAAAGTTTCAAATTCATGTTTTAATGAACTGGAACTGACGCTCTCCAATATCTCAGTAGAGATGGATGATTTAATAGTTGTTGGTGACTTGAATGTAGATCTTACAAAAGATACCATTTATTCGAGGAAACTGTTAAATCTTCTTAGTTCTTACAATATGAAACAGATAGTTACTCAACCAACTAGAATAACAGATACATCTTCATCTTTGATAGATATCATATGCATCAGTAAAAATATTGCCACAATCGAATGTGAAAACATTGATGTACATGAGGTCTCAGATCATATGCTAACATACTGTAAATTAAACTATGCTATTAAAAACTTGCCACCGAAAACAATAACATACAGGGATTATAAAAATCTTGAATATAATCAATTCCACAAAGATGCGTTGGGAGTTAATTGGAATCATATTGAGGAGATGGGTGATATAAATGAAAAAGTTGACTTTATTAACTCAAATATTATTGCCTTATTTGACACACATGCACCAATAAAGAGCACTTGCCTTCAACATACTTATCGACCTTATATAACTGATGTCATAAAAATAATGATTAAGTTAAAGAAAACAGCTTATAAAAATTTATAGAAACTAAACTAGAGGCGCATCTAAATTATTACAGGCAGATAAGAAACTATTTATCAGTTGCCATAAAAGAAAAAAAGCTGCATACGTCCAATATCAGATTCGTCTTAATAAAAAATCCAAAGTTGTTGTGGAAAAACTTTACTACATGGGGCATTCATTCCAAACACACAAATGAAATATCGAAAGAAATTAAAAATGCAACCTTAATAAATAATTACATAGTAAACAACATTCAAACCGTCAAAGTTGATGAAGAGACATTAAATTATTTTAACTACAACAAGAAAAACGAACGTCAATATATTGGATTTTTTACAGAAGTAACAGAGACAGAAATTGAAAAGTTAGTTGGTGAATTGACGTCGGAAACCTATGGAGTAGATAACATAAACTTAAAAATGTTAAAATTAGTACTACCATATTGCAAACTTGCCTTAATGCATATCATTAATTATTCACTTGCCAATGGAGTTGTACCTGATTTATGGAAAAAAGCGGTGATCAATCCACTATCCAAGATCAATAAAGCCTACGAACTGAAAGACATCAGGCCTATCAGCATCTTACCAACAATGTCGAAAATTCTTGAGAAAATAGTTAACAACCAAATAAGTCAACATATTTGCAATAATGACATCTTGCCAATAACTCAATCAGGTTTTCGCAAAAATCACAGCACCACTACAGCTTTATTGAAAATAACTAGTGATATTTCCAGATACATGGACAACAGTGAATTGACGTATTTAGTGTTATTGGACTATAGTAAAGCCTTTGACGTAATTCATCGTACTCTCTTGCTTGCCAAATTGAAATATTATGGGATAGAAGAACATATACTGCAATGGTTTCATAGTTACTTAAATAACAGGAGCCAAATAGTTAAAATTGATAATGACATTTCACACGAATTGATCGTTAAATATGGAGTTCCGCAAGGTAGCATACTAGGACCGTTACTATTTTCAATATTCACAGCTGAACTTCCAACTGTGTTACAGCACCAATGGAACATTCACATGTATGCAGATGACACCCAAATGTATAAGTCATGCTTACCACACCTAAAGGATAAACTACTAACTGAATTAAACAGCAATATCAACAATATACTAGAATGGTCTACGAAAAATGGGCTTTGTGTAAATCCCCAAAAACAATAGTGTTGTGTATTGGCACTAGTGGTACAATTAAAAATTAAACATGGATGTTAATAACTTTATTCTAGTGGATAACCAAATAATAAACGAAAGTGACAATACCCGAAATCTGGGCATATGCATTGATAATCGTTTAAATTTTGATAAACATGTGATAAAAAGTGTAGTGAAGCTTATGCAAAATTAAAATTACTATGGAAATTCAAAGCAATGGTACCAGATGAAGTAAAATGGAATTTAGCAAATGTTCTCGTTTTAAGTCATCTCGACTACGGAAGTAATGTATACTACAATTACTTAACCGTTGAAATGAAAAATAAACTGCAAATTTTACAAAACTGTTGTATGCGCTTTTCATATAACATTAAGAGATACGAACACATCACGCCCTACTATAATAAACTAGATATTTTGAAAATAGAATACAGATTTATGCTGCTTTACGGAAAACTATTGTTTAAAATTTTAAATTCCAAAGAACCACAATATCTTTATACATTGTTAAATAGAAAATCTACCATACACGATCTGTCTCTAAGAAATATTAATTCGTTTTGTATTCCGCAACACACTAGTGCTAAATTTAGGTGTAGCTTTTTATACTTTGCGCCACAACTGATGAACAAGTATCCCGCATTGTTTGCAAACTCCTCATCATGTCTGGACTTTAACAGGAAATTCAAGGGCGCTTTGTTACATGTGCAGGCCTCTAAATAAATATTTAAATGTATTAGAAAATATGTTGACATTTAAACTTATTGTAAATACATTTATTTAATTTAGTATATTATAAGGGAAAAGTGAAAACGGCTATGCCGATCTTTTGTCCCTATTGAATTGTATTGTTTTTTCAGTTCAATAAACATTGAAAAAAAAAAAAGTTATGTATGGTGACCCAGAAGATCAGTATAAACCTGTATAGTGCGGTGACAAAACCGTGTGCAATAGTGGATTGGTTTGTCTTAGCAAACCATTTACTTCAAGGTTTAGGAAAACCACCAAAACCTAAACATGCCAATCCTTACCCACCCTAGTGTTTACATGTAATAATATCAATTAAGTGTGTAAACATTATAGAAAGGAAATAAGAACATAAAATATAACAGCACAGCCATTGCATGACTACATATAATGGACCGGTCCAAGAGCCAGTCATGACAATGATGAAAAACATAGTAGGTTAAAGAATTAACAAAACAAAATAATGGAAAAACAGATAATTAAGACAAGAATTCAAAATATTGCTTAACTTCAGATGTCCTTCAGATTCGTAAACCATAATATTGTTTCATCCGTTAAATTATGAATGTTTGGAAACACTCCATTAAACTTCGTTAATTAACAATCCTTTACAATATGTGTAACGGTCTCTGGTTCGTTTCCACAATCACAATTTGGATTAGAAATCGCACCCCATTTGAACAACATAGAGTTGCATTTTGAATGGGCTGTTCTTATGCGATTTACTTTTGACCAAATTTTTCTTTTTTGATCAAAGTCCGGGACTTCTATTGTTGGATCATCAATGAGATATTCATTGAAAACATCGACTCCAGACCATAATTTTTTCCACTCTTTAACTTCAGAAAAAGCCGTACTTAAGTAGTCTTGTAACCATATAGGACTTCGAGATTTAAGTCTTTTAGCAAGAGGGTTGTCAATGTCATTCCAAATTGGCAACTTTTTGTTAAGTTGGCATTTATCCCATTCTCGTTTTAACGCAGCTTTTCGTCGAATGTTCGATGGAATAATATTACAAAGAACAGGAAGCCAATCGAGAGGAGTAGATTTAATGGTTCCACTAATTATGCGCATAGTGCAATTCAACTGCGCATCTATTTTTTTTTTTTGTATGATAACTATTGAACCAGACAGGAGCGCAATATTCTGCTGTAGAATAAACTATGCCAATGCAGCTGTACGAAGTGCCTTTGCATCTGCTCACCAAGTTGTTCCTGCTCATTTTTGAATAACATTATTTCTTGTTTTTATTTTTTGTTTGACTTTTTCTAAATGATCTTTGTAAATTAAAAACGTATCTAAAGTTACTCCCAGATCAACTGGGTTAAAATTATGGTTTAACTTTGTATTGATTTTCTACTTTTTTCTCTATTACTTAAATGAAAACGAGAAACCTCTGTCTTCTTAAGATTGGGGCATAATCGCCATTTTTTAAAATAATTTTCCATAATACGCAAATCATCAGATAGTTTATTTTCATTCTCGAAAAAATCTGAATGTTGAAATGAAATTGCTATATCATCGGCGTAGACGAATTTTCGACATTGTAATGAAGGAAGATCAGAAATATATACATTAAAAAGAATAGGTGCAAGAACCGAACCCTGTGGAAGACCATCATTTAAAAATCTAAATTTACTGCTTTTATCTCCTACAAAAACTCTAAACTTCCGATTAGTCAACATATTTTCAATAAAAGAAATAATTTTGGAACAAGGAATTACGTTAAACAATTTAAAAAGTAAACCTTCTTTCCACACGATATCGTATGCAGCAGTTGAATCTGAAAAGGCAACTCCAGTTTTAAGTTTTTTCTGAAATTATATTATATTATATTAATAAATTAAAAACTAAAATAAAAAATATTCACACCGAAAAAATTAATAAATTAATCGAAACAAACAAATAACTATATATAACCACCAGCTATGAAACTTTACAACTAGGTCCTAAATAAAATATTTTTGATCCACTAAAACTTTTACCAATAAATAATATAATAATAAACATAGAAAACCATATCAATAACATGGAAGTAAACATACAAAATAAGGTAAGAAATAGTTATTGCAACATTATTACTAATTATAAAAATACTAACATGAATACCATTTTACCATCTCAACTTCATACCCAAAATAAAAATTTACATAATAGTTATAAAAAACCAAAAGATTCATAGAAGAAAACAAAAACTTATTAATATTAAATGCTGAAAAAACTAACAAAACCCTAATCATGCAAAAACAAGGCTATAAAAATAAAATGCTTAATCTTCTTAACGATAAAAACACATAAAATTATTAAAAAAGATCCTACACTCACAAAGAAAACAAAAACAACTGCTTTATAAAAAATTATATACAAACAATATAATTGACAAAAAAACTTGTAATAAATTAATCTCACAAAATGGAGTTACACCAACAATTTATGGTTTACCTAAACTACTTAAACCATATATACCGTTACGACCTAGAATTGTTTCTTTTAAGCCCCACTTATAAGCTTTCAAAATTTGTATTCAGTATTCTTACTAATATTACAATGAAAAGTAAAACATTATTAAAGATTCAAGGAATTTAAAGAAATCTATTAATAATTTTTAAATTTTACCAAATTATAAGATATTCTTGTTAGATATAGTTTCCCTATACACAAATATTCCTACTCAATTAACTACAGGATATATAAAAATATTTTGGAAAAAAATAAGTAAATACACTAACATACCCAAATTAGAATTTATAAACATCTTAGAGTTTATACTTAATTCTAGCTATTTAATTATTTAACATAATAGAAACTAATTGGTATTGTAAAAATATAAAAAACAAATAGATTTATCAATTTCAATTCATGTACTTCAATAAAATATAAAAAAAATAGAGCAATAAAACTTTCAGAACCTAAATTTCATAAAAATGATGTAAAACAACTAAAAAAATTGAAATAGAATTTACCAAATATAACATAAAGACAGCTTTTACTAATCATAACACTTTAAAAAAAACTAAACACTATTTATATAAAAGAATCACACAACATCAAAATTCTATCAAAAAAAAAATTTTTTTTTAAACCACATTTATACAATACAGTAATATCTGATAACTCTGCACAAATCTTACATCATTTTGATTTTAACAACCCTAAAATATTATATAAAGAAAAAAACCTAAATAAACGCCTTAAACTTGATGTTGTTAACTTAAATGTTGTTAATTACAAACGTGACATTGATATTAAACCTTACCTATCATAACTTAATATTAAACTAATAAAAAATAATATAATAATGACAATAATAAAATTAATTACTAAAGTAATTTAAAAGAAATATGTTTTACTGTTAACTAGGAGAACTTGACAAAAACAAATAAAGTAATATAAAATAATTAAAATTATATCTATGAAGAAAAAAAATTTCATATTGGTATCACCTAAATACTTCATCATTACCATTAATTTTACATAATTATGTACAACTATAAACACAATTATTAAGTTAATTTATCAATATTAAAAGAACAACAACAACAAAATAATCCAACATTATTCCAAAATGGATTGTTCAACATTAATCCTTTACGGATTAAGAACTGTTAATTCAAAAATTTTGAACCATTTATTCTGGTTTTGCATATCAGCGTAGAAAGTTTTTCTTTCACTATCCTATTATAATATTTTCCTACGACCATATAAGAAACTACCTTATAACGCACAAATACGTATACGCGAAAATTGTCAATATCGTCAATCTATGCGATTTGGTTTCGCGCCGTGCGTTAGGAGCGTCTAACGCATAGTCCGCGTTCGAATAGACGGCTAGTTAAAAAAAAGAGGCACCGTTGACAACACAATCAACAACCACGAATTTTGTAAGTAAGCAGTTTATTAGTTCAATTTTAATAAAAAAAAAGTTGATTTTACAGCGCTTAATTTAATTTATTGAAAATATGGATGCATGCAGTGGTAGTGATAGTTTAGAAATGCAATGCACTCCTCCAAATATTGTAGATGCTGCGAAAAAAGCCACATTGCATTTGTTGCCTGGAAAATCCCAAAAACGGTATGAAATTGCATACAAACAATTTATGGATTGGCGGAAGGCTCAGAATATTGAAAGTTCGTTCTCTGAGAACGTCTTACTTGCTTATTTTGGGAAATAAGCAACAATGTTAAACCAAATTCGTTATGGACACATTATTCCATGTTGCGAAGTACTCTTAGCATTCATCAAGACGTGGAGATTGCAAAATATTCAAAGTTGAAGGCGCTACTTAAACGGAAGTCGGATGGCTATAAGCCAAAAAATCTAAAACCTTAACAGAACAAGATATTACTCGTTTTCTTAACGAAGCTCCAGATGATAAGTACCTATTCATGAAGGTTAGTCTTTTCTTTTGATATTAAATTCTATCAAGCAATATTTTATCACAATAGGTGGCACTCATTATCGGGCTAAATGGGGCATGCCGCAAGCATGAATTAGCGGACTTAAAAATTGACGACATTGAAGATCTTGGAAGCGCTGTTCTGATAAGAATAAATGATACGAAAACCAAACAATCACGCTCATTTACAGTAACTGGTGCCTTTTATAATTTATACAAAAATATGCTGCACTCAGGCCCTCAAATGTGCCAATCCGCCGGTTTTTTAAACTATCAACATCAAAAGTGTACACGGCAACCAGTAGGTATCAACAAATTTGGTGACATTCCAAAACAAATAGCTACTTTCTTACACCTTAAAGAGCCCCATTTATACACTGGCCATTGTTTTCGGAGGTCGTCTGCCACAATTTTGGTTAATGCAGGTGGGGATATAACAGCTCTGAAACGCCACGGGGGTTGGAAATCCACCCCTGTAGCTGAAAGTTATATAGATGAATCATTATCAAATAAAATTACGGTAGGTAATACAATTTTGAAAGCTGTTAATCCCGGTCCGTTAAGTCAAGTAGCAGAAACATGTGATGAACATTCACTACCGTCTCATTCCTCTCACAATGAACAACACTCACAAAGTAATAGTATTAAAACATAAATCAAATGTTGACCCATCCGCTTAACTTCACAAATTGCAATAATAACACCATTAACATTAATATTTGTAGTCATAAGTAATAATTAGGTACTTACATGTTCTAAATTATTAATTATTAGTGTTGTATTCATTTTATTATTACTCATGTATTCGTAAATTTATATAAAAAATAAATATTGTTGAGAAAAATTTTTGTCTATGGTCGTAGGAAAAATAGTGTACATAACTCGCCGGAAAGTGTCTAACGCACTCGCGGGATTGCCTGCACTAGGCTATCGCCTCGTGCGCAACTTTCTCGCTTGTGCGTTATTTATCACTTTCCGCGCTCGTTATGTAATATACTATACTTCTACACTTTTCAAAATGAAAAAAAACCAACAAACCTATTTCATGTAATTATAATTAATCCTTTTTGAAAAAGCAAACCGTAAAAATATTATTTCATATTAGGCTGTTGCAAAATTTTGTAACTATATTAATAACATTTTACTTCAAAATTTTTTCGTTGTTTCATTTCAGCACATGATAATTTGAACAGTAACAAGGTCTTGCTTAAACATTATAACGTGTATTCCAAGAAATATGATTGATCTTGCTTTGCAACGTTTTCATGAGTATGACACACATTTAACATTTCAAAGCACCCCCTACATCAAAAAATTAATATTACAAATACAAATACAAATACATTTATTTCAATGATTGCGATACATACTGTTACCTACATCAAGTATACAATGCATAACAAAATTGAACATAGAGTACAATAATAAAAACAGACAAAATTAAATTAAATTAAAACGACATAAATTCAGCCAAGCTATATGGTTCAATTTCAATTAAGTACTCAGTTAACTTTTTTTTGAAAAAATTTTTTTTGTTATCAGGAATTTTAAATTTTTAAAAATGTTAAAGCACTGTAGCTAGCACTATTTCCTAACAGTGTCAGTCTATGCACTGAAAAGATATAATCGGTTGATCTCGTATTGTACGTATGGCTTGTTTTATATTTATCAAATTTATGCAAGTTTGCACTCATAAAAAGTAAACATTCTCTGATGTATACTGCACTAACTGTAAGTAGTTTGTTCTTTTGAAAACTCCTCTACAAGATTCTATAAGTTTCAAATTGTACATTATTCTAACCACTATTTTTTGTATTTTGAAGATTTTGATAGTCGAAGAGTGCAGCCCCAAAAAATTATTCCAAAACTAACAAGTGACAAAAAATTTGAGTAATAAACAACTATTAAAATATCAATATTCAAATATTTCTTCATAAATCTAATAGTATAGGAGACCTTGTTTAATTTCTTACTAAGCAAATGAATGTGCATAGACCAATCCATATTTTCATTTAATTGCAGATCCAGAAAGGTAATACTGGGTTCCCCATATTAGACTATACAATTTAAAAGTCGAATAAAATCTTTCTAATCAAAGTAAATTAACTTTTTAATCGACTAATATGTAGCTTATTCTGTGGGATTTATGACTAAAGTAAAAAACAATTCAAGTTTTAAAGCCCTCCTTCGACTTCAATGCATTTTTGAATTCTAAGTTCAAATCATCACTCGGCGAAGCAAATCTCCATTTATTCCTGCAATTTCATTTCGAATCTGCTCCTTCAGCTCCAGAATTGTTGCGGGAATTGTTATTTACTTTAGTCATAAATCCCAAAGAATAAGCTACATATTAGTCGATTAAAAAGTTAATTTACTTTGATTAGAAAGTCGAAGCAAATCTCCATTTATTCCTGCAATTTCATTTCGAATCTGCTCCTTCAGCTCCAGAATTGTTGCGGGAATTGTTATTTACTTTAATCATAAATCCCAAAGAATAAGCTACATATTAGTCGATTAAAAAGTTAATTTACTTTGATTAGAAAGTCGAAGCAAATCTCCATTTATTCCTGCAATTTCATTTCGAATCTGCTCCTTTAGCTCCAGAATTGTTGCGGGAATTGTTATTTACTTTAGTCATAAATCCCACAGAATAAGCTACATATTAGTCGATTAAAAAGTTAATTTACTTTGATTAGAAAGTTTTTATTCGACTTTTAAATTGTATAGTCTAATATGGGGAACCCTGTACAGTGTGATAACTCAAAATTTACCACATCTACTGTTACTTCTTTAGGGCTCTTGACCTGAGATTGTTTAGTTTTAAACATAATTAACTTTGTTTTCTCGGTTTTTATAATTAATTTATTTTTTTGTATCCAATCTTGTAGTTTGTTGACTACTAAATTTACTTGTGGCAGGAGGTTTTTTAGACTATCTGTTTTTACTAGTATGCTAGTGTCATCTGCATAATTAACCAACGTATTTTGAGTACCATAAATAATTTCGTAGACGTCATTAAAATATATTATAAATAGAACCGGCCCTAAAATACTACCCTGTAGGATACCGATTTTTGGCGAGGCAAAGTTAGACCTAGTATTTAAACCATTCTTATGAACTTGTACACACTGCATTCTTTCAGTTAAAAATGATTTAATCCATAGATGAGGAATCCCTCTTATTATTCTGTAAAGTTGTAGTTTTTTGATTAAAATTTGTTGATCGATGCAATCATAGGCTTTGGATAAGTCCACGAAAAAACCGATCGATATCATTTTATTTTCTATTGCATTTACAATATCCGATGTATACTCAAAAATCGCTGTGTTTATTGACTTTCCCTTTAAGAATTCATGTTGATTTGCATTAAACAAACAATAGTAGTCAAAAAATTTAACTATTTGTTAAGACATAGCATACTCAAAAATTTTTAAAAATGAAGTTAATATGCTGATTGGACGATAGTTATCAGCACAATTTGAGTCATTCTTTTTAAGATAGCGTACTTTAAATAATCTGGGAAAATGCCATATTTAAATGAATTATTAATTATGTGGTAAAGTGGTTCGCACACCGTCGTGATTATAGCTTTAAGTAGAGTGGTCGAGATTTCATCGATCCCCGCGGTATTTTCTGATTTTAAATTGTTTACAATATTCAAAATTTTCTTTATAGAAATAGGTTCCAAAAACTTTGATTTAGTATTTCCTTTAATTTGTGTTGAAAAACTTACATCCGGTAAACTTTTTTGGAGATTTGATGCCACCATAACAAAGTGCTCATTAGGAGTATTTTTAATTTCAAAAGAGTTACCCTCCATTTCAATTTCTGCCTGATTTATATTTTTACCCTTTAGGTTATTTATGATATTCAATGTCATCTTTGCTTTGTTGTCAGCTGATGCAATCAAATTTCCAAAGTAAGCTTTCTTTTCATTAACTATTATGTTGTCATACTCTGTTTTTTATAATTGTAAGTTACTTTTAAATTACTATCAAAATTCATTAATATACCTAAAATATCTAACGCTGTTTTTGTTTTTCGAATATGGTCATTGTTATATTTTGTTTTCTTACTTTTGTTGTTACACTTTTCTAAAGGAAATGATTCTGCGTAAATTACTTTAAACGTATTCATAAAAGTCGACCACTGTCTATTAACATCACGGTTATCAATACAACTGCCTGACTCTTCCACAATTCTAGTATTTTCATTAATCGTAGGATAAAGATCGTATGAATTGAGCAACGTCAAAAAATCTGTACTGATTCAATTTCTTTCATTTAAATTAATATTAAAATTGCCTGCAATACAATTGTTACAAGCTTGATTAACGAGAGTGTCAAGCAACTGTTTCAACATTTCCAAAAAAATGTAAATATTATTACTAGGAGATCTATATAAAGATACAAATACAAAAATATTTCCCTCAATGGTTAGTTCAGCTGCTGAGCATTCAAATGTCCTTTCCTGAGAGAATTCATTTATATCTTTTCTACTTTTAACATTTAAATCTGATCTAAAATAAATAGCTAAACCTCCATATGCGCCTTCAGGTCTGCAATAACTTGAAATTAAGCTAAAATTATCTAGAACATAAGTACACAATTGTTCATTAGATTTCCAATGTTCAGTGATACAAAATACATCACATTCCTGTTCTTGAAGTAGGTAGTTCAATCTGTCTACATAGTTACCAATTGATTGGACATTTTGATGAACTAAGGTTACTTTACTGTTGACTGATTTCGGGTAGGTACAATGAAGAAAAAATTATAACGCTTAGTGATGAATCTTCTCATTGTAAAAACATAGAAATTTTGAGGACTATATTAAAAAAACAACAATTATTTGAATAAGTTTATATTTGAAATATTATATGCTAATAATAATAATAATAGAACGGATAGACAAAATAACTCCATAATTGATGATCAAATAAATTTACAAAAAAATTAACAACATTCCATCACAGTTTTAGATTAATAAGTATACTTAATATTAATCACGTAAAAATAGTATTGTATAATAAAAATACATTATACCAAAATATTTATTTGCGTCTCAAAAATAAGACAGATTATTTAGACCCATCTAATGTTGTGTATACAATTTTTGTAATGATTGTCCAAAGTATTACATTAGACAAACAAAAAAATCGAGTTTTGATTTTCTGTTTGTCTGTTTGTTTGTTTATCAGCGTTCTCCTCCAAAACTACTCAACCGATTTTGATGGTTGATGGCACATTTTTTTCAGGAGGTCAAGGAAGTGAAATTAAAGCTATTTATACATACCATACCTAATTCTTTGACCTCTGATCTGGTAAGGTCAAATCTTTGAAAATTGAAAGAAATATAGGCATGTAATATGGCATTATTTTCAGGACGTAAAGGCCGTTTGTTTGTTTGTTTGTCTGTTTGTTTGTCTGTTTGTTTGTCTGTTTATTTGTCAGTTTGTTTGTCTGTTTGTTTGTCTGTTTGTTTATCTGTTTGTTTGTCTGTTTGTTTGTCTCTTCGTTTGTCTGTTTGTTTGTCTGTTTGTTTGTCTGTTTGTTTGTCTGTTTGTTTGTCCGTTTGTTTGTGTGTTTGTCTGTCTGTTTGTTTGTCTGTTTGTAACTCCAACTTATTCTAGGTCTATTCTCTGGTCTGAATGGGCCGAATTTACTAGTTATTAATAAAATAAAAGTTAAAAGAAATAATAGCTTCACTATAACACCAAATACAATATACACTACTAATCAATGCCTTTACATCATGATAACTTAACCCCAACCTTTTAATATTATGCTAAATAAATTATATGTGATTATCCAATTCATGTAAAACTTTTAGCCTTAATTTTGTGTATCATCTTTGAAATAAATATTTATAATTTAAACATTTACATTACATTTATTGAGTATCGTATCTTTAAACTTGTATATACTGATATAAATTAATACGTTAGTTACATTTACTGTTGTTTGTTTGTTGATTGTGTTGATTTTAATTATGAGCAATTTTTAAAATTTTAAGTATTAATTGTTTGTTTAATGTTAATTTTACAATCAAAATTTTCGCGACTTGTGTTTGTATAATTTTTTTAAATTATTAGGTATGTGAATGTTTCATTATGACATTATTCACACTTATAATATGTAGACACTGTTTGTTTTCAATTTCCTATTTTTCTAATAATTAGCCCATGAACAATTGCTCATTTGTGGTAGGCGAAACGTCGGCGGGTTAAATATTAGTCGTAGATTTGCACCTATCCCCACAAAAGGAACTATGAATATAGAGCACACATCTACAACAGTAAGTTTTAACACAGACGTGTTATAAAATATAAAAAATAAATAATTTAGGGTTTAAAAAACGAAGAAGAAGAGTTACTTACTTAGATTACTGTGGAAAAGTTGTCGTTATAATACTAATGACATAAATTTTTAGTCAAAGTAAAACTAGTAAATAAATAGATAAAGTACAAAAAATTAACAAAAATAATTACATCACATAGATAAAATGTACAGTACCTAGAGTACGTAGAGCGTGCATTAAAAGTTTTTAACTTGCAGATAAATCAAAAACTTGAAATTAGGTACTTGGCCATAATCGATCATTTTCGATCTACCTAAAATATTTTCAGATCTTCAACTATACAAGGTATGCCAAAAGTTGGTATCACCTTTTTTGTTTTAATTCCTTTTAGATGGGTCGATTGTCTATTTAATTCTGAGTATATATATCCCAAATTATGTTATCTTATTCCCGTTTCTTATGACCGTTTTTGACATAATTATGTCATTTTTTTTAAAATGGTGTTTGTAATAGGTAACAAAAAAAATATTTATCTGTCATATCAGTTAAGATTATGAAATCAAATTTCTAGAACAGTTGGCTAGATATTCAGGCTTACTCCTGATGTTCTACTGGTGGTTCGATTTTGTACCATATGGGAACAGCCAATATTAAAGTCAAAAATGATCAAAAAATCAATTTTTTTTAAATAGCATCTTCTGCTTTTTTTTACGTCATGGAGAACTCATCGCTGTACCAAAAATTTGTAGATATTAATTGATATAAAACCGGCAGTCACGCAAAACTCCGTTATTTGTTGTCCGATTATAATGAACAACAAAAGAAATTGAATGGCACGAAACGATATACTAGATGGTGCCATTTAAAAATTTAAAAACTTTTGACCTTACTTTCTATGTTTTGCAATAGTCAAATATTGATTTTCAAATGGCACGGTATATATTTTTTGGTTCATTAAATAGAGATTTTTTCTGCATCCAATGGTATCTAACTTTTTATTTTCCGATCACAATTTCCCCATAAAAAAAATTTCAAAAATTAAAAAATTGAATTTATGAAATCGCACAAGGGTGTCATGGAAAAACAATTAAACACGGCAATGCTGCGGCTGTCATATTGTAGCATATCTTGTGTTGATATCACTTTATTGATGAACATGAACAACAATGAGCTTCAAGATTTGCTGCATGTTTATTTTGAGTGCAACAAAAATCGTCATCAAGCATTTATAGTGTAATAGTCAGCGCTATCCCTGTAGGATTGCTCTTGGCGCAAGTAAGTTTGGGCGAATGGACGCACGTTTGCGCACGTGCGGGAGTTTCAAGAAACCTAAAAACCAGCAACGTCGAATCAACGAAGATGTCTAATTAAACGTACTGCTAAGTGTAGACAAAACTCGCAAAACTTTGAGGAGGTAAATTGACGCTATCTTTAACAGAAGCATCTATTGGCATTGGAGTCAGGACAACCCAAGGCAAACCATAGACCACCACCATCAGCGGCGTTTTGGTGTAAACATGTAGTGCGGCATCTTAGGGGATCAGTTAGTGGGCCCGTTTGTAATTGAAGATAGTTTAAATTAAGAAACTTACTACCGACTCCTAAGTGAAAACATAGAGAGTTTCTTAGACGAGTTGCCATTAGCGGAGCTTAATAGGATGTACTTCCAACAGGGCGGTGCCACACCTCACAACGCTCAACTCGCAATACTTTGAGGAGGTAAATTGACGCTATCTTTAACAGAAGCATCTATTGGCATTGGAGTCAGGACAACCCAAGGCAAACCATAGAGCACCACCATCAGCGGCGTTTTGGTGTAAACATATAGTGTGGCATCTTAGGGGATCAGTTAGTGGGCCCGTTTGTAATTGAAGATAGTTTAAATTAAGAAACTTACCACCGACTCCTAAGTGAAAACATAGAGAGTTTCTTAGACGAGTTGCCATTAGCGGAGCTTAATAGGATGTACTTCCAACAGGGCGGTGCCACACCTCACAACGCTCAAATTAATGTGGACTTTGTCAATGAAAAATTTGGGCAACGCTTGAGAGAAACTCATGGACCAATCAGGTGGCCACCCGTTCGTGGGATCTTACACCTCCTGATTGTTTGCTGTGGGCCTACCTAAAAGATCGTGTGTACATAACGCTACCAGAAACTAGGGAGATACTGTAGGAAAGAATAGTAACAGCTTGTCGTGAAATTCCAAAAAACGTGTTATTACGGGTAGTTAGAGGAGTTTTTTGCAGATGTTAATTGTGTATTGTGCACCCTGGCGGGCAGTTTGAGCAGCATATGTAGTGTGGATTTTGTTTTATTGATAAGTAGTGCAATTTTGTAAATTATTCTATTGTGTTATGTTTATGTATTATGTACGCTCTGCCTTAGGTTGTCCTGACTTTGCTACCTTTTAGGTTTTTTGTAATTTTATTTTGAATGCAGAAAAAATCTGTATTTATTGAGCCAAAAATATATACCATTGCCTTTGAAAATCAAAAGTTGACTATCGCACAACATAGAAAGTAAGATGAAAAACATTTTTAAGTAGCACCATCTACAGGTGCTCGATTCGTGCCATTCAATTTCTTTTTTGTTCATTAAAATCGGACAGTAAATAACGAAGTTATTTGCGTGGTTTTTGCGTGACAGCGTGTATTAGAAAAACTAGAATCAAATAGAAAATTAATAATCTAGCGTAGTGTAACCTTTTAGTTTATTTTAATATTTTTTAAGTACTGTAATGGTTAGGTGTTTATTATATTCGTAAAGAGAGAAGTGGCATTAAACGAAATAAATACAGCATTTTTAGAAATCTGTTTTTCATTAACTTTTTTAATGTGGTCAACTAAATCATAGAGTTTTTTTATGCTATAGTCAAAAATAGGTGAAAGATTTGTCATGATATTTGTTTTGATAAGTTATCATACTTAGGGCATTTACTATTAGGAGAGCAATGAATCGGAAACTAAATTAAATTAGGTTTTAATACATTGATGACAACGTTGCGGAGATAAATCGCGTTGTTTCGTTGTTGATTTGTAACACTACCGCTTGGGACGATGATTAATTAATTCCATGAGTACCATGCACCTTTGCTGATTATACTGAAACAGCACCTGGGTGAAATAATCTGCTAATATCTTTGGTACGTGCATAGTGAAGACTGACCTGCCTCTCTTAAACGCATCGTTTAAGGTGGTAGCGAATGTTGATGTGCTTACTTTTGTTGTAATGCAAATGATTCTAAATAAACCTTCCGTTTGTAGAGTCACCACCCTAATCCAGATCCACGACCTCTATGAACAAGGTATCTTCTTTGGATGTTTAATGAAGCCCCTAGTCTAATGTCTTCTACAAGAATCTCAAGACTTTTTTAGTTTCATTCTAGTGTAAGCAATTACAGCAATGGTAAAACTGTCCAGTTTGTAACGATGCGTTTTTATTTCTAAGTATCGCACCGTCACTAAATTAATTTGTATAATTAATTGTTAGGATAAGACCAATTTTCTTACATTCTTTAACTGTTTATTAATTTTGTTTATTGCTGATGGTAAACCCAAAGCAAAAGATAGCGGTCGACCCGTTATACAAAATCCGATAGCGCCCCGCTTAAACTTTCGTGCGCACGCAGTCAAAATTGAGATTTTCTTTTGAGTAGTGACAGGGTTTCCTAACTTCTACACCTATTTTTATCACTACGGTAGACTTGGAAGACAAGCATTTCGAAAGTAAAATATCTTTCTGGTGGAGAAACCTCCTTAACACGCTGCTTATATAGTAAAGGACAGCAATACAATATTATCCAGTTCACGGACAAGCCACCTCAAAGTCAACAAGCACACACCAGGTGCCTGTTAGTTACTATTTCCTAAAAGCACTGACTTTTCGTATATATTTCTCTCAATAACCTACAACGCTCTCCGACAATTTAAACCACCGGGTATATTTACTACTGCTTTCTTGGTCTACGTGAAAATCCTGTTCTGACAATTCTTGGACAACCACGCTTTCGTGTTGACACGAGTGTCGCTAACCTCCGGTAAATTGTTATTTAGAGTGATTTCTACGTATGTTACAGTCGTTTATAAACATAACTTTGCGGCAGATTCTTCAAATGGGATTCATTCTTTAAATGATTTACAGACCTTGGAGTATCTTACTAGTACTTTTAACCTGAATTTGAACTTCCTTTTGTTGAGGTTTATGTCGAGGCAGTAAGTTTTGAATTCGATTTCTCTAAGGGGACTAACTTTTGGTGGAGATCCGTGCTACAATTAACATGAGGTTTTTCCATCTAGACTACTTCATGGATACCTGTTTGGTAAACTGTAACATCTAATTTATTAAGATTAATTAAGGTTGAAGCACCTGTCAAATTCAAAAAACCATTCACACTATTTAAATTATAGGTAATAAGCCGATGCGATATTAATAATAGATATCATTTTGAAACCGCAATTACTACGCTAATTTTCGAAAAACCACAGGTGGTCAATTAGACACGTTTTAAGAAGCACAACTGAAGTGGTTTGTCTTACGTTTAATTTTCTGCATATCTTATACAGTGGCGCCCATTAATTTAGTACTTTTTTCTGGTTCCATAAGTATTCACCCTCTCCTTCTCCGACTTATCTACTTAAACGTAACAAAATAGTTTGATGTAGTCACTGCTCCCAAAAATTTGGTGACAAATTGCACTGAATGACAACGTGCCATTTCGAGTAGTAATGTGTTTTTCTGACGCTCAGTAACCCATTTTGCTGAGGAATTTGCTTGACCAACAATTACTTACGAATTCCACATTCTCATATCAATGTGATTAATTGATTGTTGACGTATTTACCTTCCTTGTCACTCTAGAGATGTTTTACCTTTTTACTTGTTTTGGTCTTGAACATTGCTATCACAGATTTGAATACTTCATACATCTCGTTTTTACTCTTTAAAATACAAACTTCATACCATCTGGTGGCTTGCCCGTAAATATCACAAATTACCGTTTCTCACCCAGCGAATTGACGCATTGGTCAGTGTGAATAATCATGAGACTATAGTCAAGAACTAGCGTACAGAGAGGCACATATTTTTTCTATGCAAATTTTGCATTTCAACTTAGAGTAGTCCTTGTTAATTCCATTTCTACCACAAACTGGTTTCAAACGCTGCCGTCAAATCCTAAGATTTTGCAAAGGTGCTATGCTATCTCAACACTAAAACGTTGATTATAACTGGGGTTTTTCATAAAATTTGTTGCACTCACTCGCGTAAACTTTTTCTTCATCGCACACTAAGAGGCTTTGGGCATTGATAATGCTTTGGGCCTTACTTCATGGCACTTGTAACATTTGCATTTAAATGTAACTATGATCATTTGTCTCTGCTTTTTTGAACGTTTGTCGCTTTTGCTGTTCATGTTTTTTTGTGTAGAGCGCGTTTTCTTTCCTCACTTCTAGTTTTGTTTGTTCGTGGTCTTTGACAATTTTTATCTTCAGACTTTCTGCATCAGATAGCGAGTTCCGTGACTGGATTACGCATTTAAGACTTCTGAAACTATCAAATGGTAGATATCAGTGCCAAAATGTATGCTTTAAATTACAGGCGACGGTCATTTCGTTGTTTAATGCAGTCAAACAAATGGACTTTAGTTAAATTAGTAGCAACACTAAAACTATGCGAATAAAACTTTCTAGCTCTATCTACAAATTTTTTGTTTTGGAAGTAAACAGTTGTTAACTTTCTAGTGTTTACATGCAGGAATGACGGTTTTTTCAATTTTTCGACAATTTATAACTCATCTAATTCTGGCACTGGCCTGATGAAGCTCCCACTGCGGTAGAGAAACGTTGACTTTTAACAGGACCGGAGAGTTTTTTTTTGATCTCTTTCCTTCAAATAGTAAAGATCCAGACGTACCCTCACCATCTGGACATTTTAAATAATTATAAAAATGTATTTTTCTCAAATACTTTACCAATTTTAAAAAGTTGATGAAGAGAGTGATATTTACATAAAAGAAAAAAATTGTTTTAATTTTCAATTTTTGCTGCATCTGCTTTAAACAAACAAACAAAATTATGTACATTATGTAAAACAAAGTATGGTTCATAATTATTTAATGAAGTTTAATAAAACATTAACTACTTAATGAGTTGGCATAGTAAATCATATTTGGAATTTCAATCAACTAATCAATGCATAGAATACAAATTGCTACAGACAGAGTCAAAAAATGATTATAAATCGATGGTTGAAGAATTAACTACTATGACTGAAAATCATGTTTGCACATCATGTCTCCGCCCTAGACGTGTTTGATTTGTTTTTGGTAAGCAAATTCATTTATAATGTCAACACTCACTACGTTATAGTACGCATTAGAGTAATTTTTTCAGGTAAACATCATCAAAAATAAAGTTGCTTTTGCAACGTTCTAAACTCAAGTTACATAATAATCACTAGATAAAGCTACGTGACAGTGTCGCGTAATGCTGTAATTAATTTAATTACAACCCAAAAACCCCGATTATGTCAATCATAAACCTATATTCACAGAAAGTTTCTGAAATTCAATTGCGGATAAATTAAAAACGTGACGTAGAAATTTTTAGATTTAACTTATTAACATCTGTTAAGATTTTAATTTGAAGACAAAAAAACTTTTTTTAAATTATTACTTTTGACAAAATTTTAATTAAATACCTTGCGATAGTTGTTACATCTGAAATAAAGGTATTACCACTTTGCATAAATTGGTGTTTGTGAGTATAGCATGCAGCGCATCAAAACAATTTAGAAAAGTTTAGAGCTTTAGTTAATTAAGTTCGCTAACGTATTAAACCGCGCCTGGCGATTGAAAATTTCATTTTTTTTCAGAAGTGAAAAGGTAGCATTAAATAAACATCAAAAAACTTACAAAAAAAATTAACTATCTATTACAGAAAAAACATAATTTGTTAAACAGTTGATTGAAGAGAAACGCGTGCGCACATAATTTTCTGAAAGCTGCAGAATTGCTCCCTGTTTTCAGTATACATTTGGGTGCGTGGTCGTATACGAAGGTTTCCGTACACGTGACTTAAAATATTTGAATTTCACGAAGACACGAAGGTGAAGTGAATGATTTTTTTTTTAATAATGTAGCTTTTGGACAGACATCATGAGTTATTTTACAACAGTTTTAAGGATGCTATTGCAAATATCAGTGTTTTGTACAGGTAATAAAATTAACTAAATAGCAAAATAAATACTATTTTATTGTGTTTTTTATAAACAGTTAAAGCTATTTTAAAATAAATAATTACTTTATTGTTGGCATTCAATTCAGAAGCTTTTTATTTTTGGTTAAATCAAATTGATTTTGTTTGTACTTTGAGACAAACTTTCAACAAAAAAAAACCGTTAATGTTATTTGAAATTCTTTTTATCTAAATATAGCCTCGGGGATTTGCAGGATCTGATAAAGTACACTTCATTTTACTCTTTCAACACCTTCCAAATTAAATCATCTGTCAAAGCTCATTTCTCTTTACACCTCTTACCAGAAAACAATGTTTTATTAGTTTTTATTGTACTGTTGTTATTATAATATAATTATGTGTTTCAATTTTTCTTTAATTTTATCAGCATTGTGCTACAAACGTTTAAAGTTAGTTTTGTTTTTATTAGTATGGATGTACTTATAACCATTAATCATTGCAGCTCATTAGTTATTTTAAACACTATTAGTAAAGTTACAGACAGTTAAAGTAACTTTAGAATTTCATGTATGTGTAATGAAAGAATATTAAAAACTATGTTTTAAATAATATAGTAGGTTTTATTAGATGATAACAAAAAATTGTAAGGATTTTATTTATAAAATACAAGATGTAGCTTTGTACATCGTATTTTATGTAAATATCAAAATAAAACATGCTTGGCATTCTTTTAATAAGAATGTAAATACTTGGAAGGCATATTTCATGTATTCGTCGGTTTTTTTTATTTTCTTAAACGTTAAATATTTTCGAAATAACTCTGAAAGTAAACTTTAAACCTGCAATAATTGTAGAAAATATTCTAGCGCGAGTTATTTAAACATTAGGAAAATTACTTTTTTAAGAAAGAAAGAATGTTTATATTCAGATTAGACACGCAACATTGCAATTTTCTTACGTATTTTTATAAGAAAGTTAAGGAAGAAGCATGAAACTTTAATTATTAGCTATGTGATTAATGTTAAATTTTATAGTTTTAAAACGGTTTTATTTTAAGTCGAATATTTAAATGGAAATCAAAAATGAGTTTATAAATCTTGATTACATATTATCAGTTATTTTTCCCTGAATGAAACTTGACAAATCAAGTTGCTACTAATTTTCTAAAAGCTTGTACTCACAAGAATTACAATATTGACGTTTTTAAATTAGGTATCTTATACCAATTACAATTATTACAAAATACTAATTATCTAATATTGTAATTTATTAAACCCTTAATTATTTATAAAATAAGTATCACGTATGATTATTTAATCACTATAATAAATTATACTGACATTTCAAAATTATTTCAGTTTAATATTGAAAGTTGAGTACATGCGTATTGGGAATAGGAAGATTTATAAAAAAAGTTGGAACGTCATTCGCTTTAAAATCCCTTATAATTTATTACACATTGTGTAGATTGAATCGTTAATACCGCTTTAGGATGCAGGACAATTTACTTTTTTTGTCATTTTGTGAACGCGGACGTTAATAATTAACAATTTTACAATTGAAAGTAGGTATACCCATAAAAATGTACTTTATCAGCTTAATTATTTCAGTTAGTATTATTCAGCCGAAACAAATTAAGTTACTAGTATAATATTGTTTTTCATTCTGTTTATTTATAAATTATTTTAATTATCTCAACTAAACATAGGTTGTATATGTATTTTGAAAGAAGATTAAATTGTTAAAATGTTTAAAATAAGAATTATTTTTGATTGATAATCACAAGCTTTACGTTATTTTAGAATATTTAGAATATTATACTATAAAGGTTTTAGTAGTAATCACGTATTGGGCCTACCACGGTCCCTTGTCAGACTCCTTATTTTACTGAGTAGTTTTGTTACCTCTTTATTTCTTTGATTTAAAATCGTTTCCACGTAATGTGGGAAGACTGTTTTTGTAGACTATCCCAGTGTTCTATACAGGGTGTCCCAGAAATCACTCCCCAGGCTTGTATTTCCGTTATTTTTTATTTTTTTATAATTTTTTTTAAATTTTCGTTACCCAAGCAATAAATGTAAGTCTCCAGGGTGAAGCTTATGTATGCGAACAAATTTGTAAAGTCTGAAACTGTTTCGTTTTAAAATGCGCTGCACTGATGATTTCGAAACATCAACTTCTGAAATTATTTGTCTTAAGGACGATGTAGGATTGACTTCCATATACCCAAGAACAGCTACTGTACGTGCTGCATTAGTAGCACGTTTGAGCGCACGGCGCGGTACTCTTTTCTTTGCCGAAAACAATCCATATTCCTGCAGATTATTTTTCAAACCTTTAAAAATTTATGATCGGAATGCCTTATAGCTGGGTATTTTACTATGTATCTCCTAGCTGCCTCTCTTGAATTACTCCCACACAAACCGTACATTAGTCACATTTTCTGGAATTGGTATAATTCATATTTATTACGATAAACGGAAACGTCAAAAATTAGGGAAATCAGTTTGACAACTAACTTTACGTATTGTTTTTATAGGTTTCTAGATGATAAAAATGACAAAAATCATTTATTTCCATGGCAAACCTACCTTCAACTATTAATCGTATTTTTCTAACAAAAATTCTTATGTAGGATCCATATTTTTTTATGTAATTGTAAAGAGAATAAAAGGTACTATCCGAAATAAAAAATAACGGAAATGCAAGCTTAGGAAGTGATCTCTGGGACACCCTGTATATCATCTTTGTTTAAATTCCTGACTAAATATTTAAGTTAAGTGATGACTTTGCTGCTTGATTGAATGGAGTGATCTAAATCCAAATGGATGACGAGAAAAATTTGCAAAAGTAATGAGAACTAGTGTGGTAAGATGAAACGATTGTAAGATTTTACTTGGATTTTCAATTATTATGGTTTTAGCAGTTTTTATCTGTTTAGAGTGTTAGTACTTATTCCTTTTATGCCATTTACATAAAATTTTTACTGTGGCTCTGTTTATACTTAGAGCTTTTTTAGTGAATAAATACAGCCAGGGACATATTGAGGTCCCTAGACCCCTTATGAAAGGTACCGTTTATGTAGTGAAAGAAAACTCTTGATATTGGTAGATGCGACGTTGCCCACCACAATGTGATAACCAATTAGATGAGTCATCGGTCTGAAGAAGCTCCCACACTGTGTGCGAAACCTAGTTTTAACCAATACAAAATATTGCTTTATTACACATTCGGTACCTTCTATAAGGAGTGAGGAGCTTCAATATGTTCTTGGTTATATTTATTCACTACATCAAGGAAGCTTTTTTAGTGTTTAGACCAATACTATTTTCTATACTATTTTTTTGAGAACGCCTTTCGTTGTAAACACTTTGTTGATGGTGTATTACAAAAAATATTAGAGATTAGTGAGTTCAACTTTTGGACGATTGGTGCCACTACTTTTCCAAAATAAGAAACTGAAAAGTTTGTATTGTTTCTCTCAGTTTTAGCCTTGAGTTCACTTATTCAAAAAGCTTTTTTCTTGTATGATGTCTATAGTCTTTTTTCCCCATCCCGTGGTTGACGAAACTGTGTTAGCAATTGTTTTTTTGTGACCTCTGATGAGCAGAAAATGATTGATTGACATATTATTGTTGATGTGAATGCTATGGAGACTGTGGCACAATCCACATATGCCGTTAAAATTTAAGAATGATTGAAGATCAAGGTGGTTTAGTTACTTACCACATTCAGTGGGAAATGCACAGATTCAAATCCTGTTAGTGGACGAAAACATTTACTTAGACGCTAATAATTTATGCCACACGAGTGCATTAAGTAAGTGTAAACAAGCTTATAGGAAAAATTTAATTACGATGTTTGATTCAATTAATAACAATCTCGTGGTTGTGCATAACTTAGTTGTATACAACTGTCACTCAGTATAAAATCAATCCAACATTTGCAATTATAGTAAAATTATTGAATCTGTTTAAATACACCTTTACATATTTTTGGTTGTAAACTGTTTCCTTGTACACTTTGCTGTAAGCTAAAAGAGAATGCCGCATAAATTAATTAAGTCGATATTTTCCTCTGTTTTATATTAATTTACTGATATTTTCTACGTCAGGTTCAAAAATTTGTTTTAGATGTACAAGGTAATATCAAATTTGCTTAATTATTAACTTAATTTAAAATTAATTTCCGCATAAATGGCAAAGCAATCGTTAACAAAGTAAACGTATTTTAGAACGTAGTTTTTAAATTTGTAATTAGATTTGAAAAAAAATGTAAAGATACTTTCTAAATAAAAATATTACTTATTTTTAATTTTATTTACAAAAAGTAAGGTATATTTTAATCAAAAGCATAGTCACCATACTGGATTATCCCAATTCTATTTTAAAATGTTTTAACGTTCTTATAAGTGACAAATATTTTATTAAATAAAAGGTTATTTGATTAAACTCAAAGTTATTTTTAATTTAGAAAAACACATGTTAAGCGTAACCGTTGGTTGAATGAGTTTCTATTATATCATACCAGATTTATTTTCAGAAACCAAAAACCTGTTAATACCCAAAACATTGATTTGTTTTGACATAAGCATTTAAACTAAATTAAAAAAACGTATATCTTTCTTCTAGCACATTTCGAACACAATATTACAATATATTATGTTGAATAGATAAAATAAAACAAATTGATATGATAATAATAAATAGTCAAAGCATATTTTACTAAAAAATTAGTAAAGTTTATTTATTTAATTGCACGAGCTTTTAATTTTTATACTGAACGTTTTACCTAAATTTTTGTTTACCATGTATATTCTATTGCAAATAAATTTGTATTAAAGCAAATTTGTCGAAAGAATATGTAAGCAGTTACATAAGTCCATCCTTTGATTATTATAAGCAACTAAGTATTGGCAAAATAACAATTCAAAAGAGATTGTACAATAGCAAACAAACACCGAAAATCACTCGACAGCTGTTTCGTCCTTTTAACACTTTTCAGGAGTGAGAGAAGTCGAGGTGACACTAGATGTCGCAACAGTAATTCTTTTCACAATTTCTTTTTGTAATTTTTATATTGACTTAAATAGCACCACAATTAATTACTTCTTATTGTTTCATATAAACTCATATTAATTTTTCCATGTTGTGTATAATAATAAGTTATAAATGTACAACAAAACTTTATCAGCTACGTCTCTTTTTACTTCACATCTTATGCAAAAATACATAAAAATCAATAACAAAACATTTTTTTTAACAATTTTCCAATTCGGTGTTGTTGACGTAGTGTTTTTCCTGAAGCTTATGTCGACCCAGGTTCTTCTTGCTGCACGTTCGCCTTTGCTCTTTTTCTTTGGCTGAACTGTTTATTTGTCAAAACCAACGATTGCAGATGGGTATCGAGTGGTAACATGTTTAACGTAAATGTCACATATTTCTTCATACGTTGCCAGTCGAGACTTACAAACAGCATGCAATAGATAACCCCCATTAATGACCTAAATATACTCTGGACACAGTTGATCGCTGAGTTCTGAGTACTTGAAAAGTGACATAAACGCTGATTTGTCGGTCTTGTATAATGAATATCCCTCAAACAGAGAATGGAGTGAGAGCAAATTCAAAATGAAAGTTCTTGGCTTTGTCAGTTTTGTATTTTAAAACACAATGTATTCTCAAACAAAAGCTGGTTTGAGTTCACTGATGCTACATTATTTGTGATTATCACAGTTGCGTTTATAGCCGACAGAGGGTGATCTTGGTCTTCTTGGAAACGCTGGAAATTACATCAGCAAAGTATTTGCCAACTATGTTAATGGCTTCTATTTCAAGCTCTATATCATAGTTGACTGTGTCAAGTCCTACAACTCCAGTGCCGATAGAGTGTAGATTTTCTCACGTCAGGAACAGAAAATACATTTCAACTTACTGCTGAAAAATTTTAAGATTCTGGCAGTCCATTGCACGAAGAGAATCTCTTAGGTCGACGACAAGACGACTTATAACACATGTAAAAGTCTTACTGTAAAACTGAAACAAAGCCTCGACTATGATGTTTGGTTTCCATTATATTTTGTTGCGTTGAAACTCACAAGAAATTTTTTAAATAGTACGCGTTTTTACTTCAGCTGATCCTGAAAGTTAAAATTATTGCTTTAGTAGAACTTTTTAAAAATTTTGCAGAATTTTTTCTTTCTTTTGACACCAGTTACATCTATGTATGTCAATACGTTCAGTTTTTAGATGCGTTCCAGAAAATACTCTGGAGAATTCCTGGAATTCCAGGTTTGAAAAACTGAATATTATAGAAGCCGGCACTTGTAGCTCTGAGCATTTTAGTATGTTCCTTAGGATCATAGAGGTTTATTCAGAAAAATTGAGCTTTATATAACTTTTTTTGAGGTTTGTCTGAGAATTCTGAAAAAAAACAAAAATACAATAGAATATGTTTAAATATTTTTAAAATTTGTCCAATTCAATTCCTTACTATTTTTGTTACTGAACTAATGAGAGTCTGATGAGTCATGCTCACGGTCAGTATCCTTAAACAAGTTTGGGCTGGATAATTTCAGCAAGATGGTGCCTAGAATATTAAATGCTTGTCGTTGAAATTTTGAAAATTTTTAGATTAATAACATTTGATGTGATGTAATTTATTAATCAAACGTTAAAAGTATCTTGTATGGTTATAAGTTATATAAGTTTTAACAATTGCTCTGTTGCCATGCGTAGTAAATAATAGCTATTTATTGTATATGTGTTTTAGTAGGCAGATTATCCACGCAAGAATTTTTAATTGCGAGAACGAAGTTCGAGCGTTTGATTTTCTTAAGGGGATAATATGCCACTAAAACACGAACGCAATACAAGATTTTATCCACAATCAAACCAATTTAATTGAAAATAAGTAATCTGACAGTTCTAAAATTTCAATGTAATAGCAAATATTTGAAAATTTAGTGAAACTTTTCTGCGGCTTTGCATTATTGGTTGCTAGGATGCTTGTTTATAAAAACAATATTTGTGAAAAAATTAGAAATCGTTTGTGTGCGTCGTTTTGAAAAATGTCAGAAAGTGATTCTTTGCCGGTAGAAATTAAAGCAGAAGCTGAAGAAGTAACCCTGCAACTGTTGCCGGCCAAATCTAAAGATGCGTACATAAAAGAATTTGCTACCTTTAATGAATGGAGAGAGAAAAGAGGTGCAAACATCATAAACGAGGACGTCCTGTTGGCTTATTTTTTAAATGTAAGAAGCAAGTTTGCCTCCTCGTCGATGTGGACGAAATATTCAATGTTAAGAGCAACTTTGAATGTGCATAGAAATATTGACATATCAAAATACGGCAAATTAATTGCTTATCTCAAGAGCCAATCAAAAACTACAAGGCAAAGAAGGCAAAAGTGCTTGAGAGGGACACATCGAACAATTTTGAAAACAGCATCTGATGAAAAGTACTTAATGATGAAGGTACAACCAATTTTCTTTTCTTTTGTATTGGTATCTTAATTATGTTAAATATTTCTAGGTTGCTGTCATAATGGGTGTTTGTGGAGATTTACGATGCAATGAACTGGTAAACTTAAATATTGAACATGTGAAAAATAAAGGATCTTTTATCTACGTGTCCATCCCAGAAACAAAGACCAATATGTCAAGAAGTTTCATTATATTAGACGAAGAATTATCTGTTAATGTTATGGAGATAGGCAAGAAATACATAAAGTACTATTTTGCAAGGAAGATTTTTTTGCGATTATAAATTCAAAATGCACCGTGCAACCTGTGGGAATTAAAACTATTTCCAGAATCCCCTCACAGATTGCTTCTTTCTTAAAACTTCTAGACGCTAAATCCTACACGGGCCGTAGTATGCGCCGTTCTTCGGCGACTCTGTTGGCTAATGCTGGTGGTGATATTCTCACTCTTAAGAGGCAGGGAGCGTGGAGGTCATCTAGTGTTGTTGAGGGGTATATAGAAGAAAGCAAGTCAAATAAAATCGATATTGCTAGAAAAATTTAAGGAAAATCCAGCACAATGCAAGAGATCTCCGCGATGCAGTCTTCCTCAAACATGGTTTGTGTAAATGTAAATCCTGATATTGCAAATAAGTTTACTTTTGATGTTAACGTGAATGTTAATATTAATGTTGATAAATAATTACTAAATTTTCTGCAATTTTTTTTATTTTTATATATTACAAAACACTAATGTTTTATGGAATATAAAACACTAGTGTTTTATAGGTGTTATAATACGTTTCATAACGGCATAATAATAGCTCTATAATATGGTGATTGTGGATAAAATCTTTATAATACAATTAATAAGAAAAAAAATTGAACATTATTCTACCGAATCTAGATTTTTGTTCACCAAAGTTTCCCATTTCAGGCGCAACTACATTTTAATTATTGTTAATTAAAAAATAAGTGTAAAATACATAAAAGCGATTAATTCGTTTTCAAAATCTTGAACGCTTTAATATACATAATTATTGGTATTGCAATATATCGTTTTAATTGCGTCGGCTTTATATTAAAATTATACATCACTGACAAACGCTTATTAATTAGTCAAATTTTAAAATCATGTTCATGTAAAATTTATATTAAGTTCATTTACGATGGATGCAGAAGCATGAATATTAAAACACTATTTTCGCATTTACGTTGCAGATGTTGTATAGTTTGGAAAATTAGGGCAAAACGCAAATAAATAACGAAAACACTAGCTGTATTATAAAAACATTATAAGTTCGAGCTTAAATTTTTTCTTTACAATTTTTAAAGTAGACGCTTCTTTAGAAAAAAAAGTTTTTTTCTTTAAATTGCTTACGGTTCATTGCTTGCCGAGGAATTTTCATCATGTCATCTAAAGTGCAAGGGTATATTCGTATTTTTAACGTTTATAAAATTTCTTTTCAGATGTATACCTCTTAAAGAACGTCGAATTAACTTTACAACCATCTATTGTGGAAAGGGATCGTAATTGCACGCTTATCTGTACGTATGATTTAGAAGATGTTCCTCTTTATACCGTCAGTTGGTACAGAGGCATAAAAGAATTTTATCGATATACTCCGAATGAAACTCCTTCAATAAAAGTGTTTAAAACTACAGGAATAAATGTAGACGTAAGTACCCTATTTAGTATGTGTGGATCGTAAATTTGTTGCAACTGAACAGTAAGTATCGAAGTAATATCTTAACTAACCGACCTGAATTTGAATGGACACAAATATAAATCAAACCTAATTAGCAAATCCAATGCGTAGCCGAAATCCAATCTAAATATGCACGTATTTATTAAACACAACTAGTTTAACGGTAGGTCGCAAAATTACTATCTAAACGCCTTTGGATAATGATAAGCCAATTCAAGAAAATTAGTCATAAATCTGCATAGCGAAGTAACATCGACTTGTTACGTAAACATAATTTAAATTTTCAGCGATAGATCATTTCAAATTTCAAAGCAATTTATTAAACAGTTACATAAAGTCAAAACAAAACAATAAATAATTGTTTAATTTTTCGGTTTTAAATTTGTCGTAACATTTATCTGCATTCATCAATTATTTGTTTTAATTGTACCTCTACAGTCCAAATTCCCTTTTGTGTATTTTCTTCCAATTTAGCTTTGGGGTATAGTTTCCACAATTATTCAACTGTTTGAATTATTAAAACGATATTTTACTCTGTAACTACAGATGTATTTTACCTAAAAGCTTAAATTCTCCTCAATTTCTTTGTGTTAAACGTTTGTACCTAAATCGCAATAGGCTTCTGACAAACGCAAACTATTTTGTAATAATTTATTTTTGATAAACATTTAGTTTTGATTTATTAAATTGTTTGTGTAAAGTAGAATTTTTAAATCAATGCAGTTGCTTTCAGTATGTCATGTTTTTTTCTATATTTTTGATTGTATTAACAAGCATAAATATTTAGTTCATCAACAAAATTAATGTTATTTACTGAATTCAATAATCGACAAACAAATACCATTAATAACATAAAGGAAAAATTAATCAACACACAAAATTTGACTAAATATGTTTTAATATAATTTTCATCTCATTGTTAATTAATTACTTATTTAAATTTTAATTATTGAAATTTTTGTATAAAAATTTAATTATTGATATAAACGTATATTAATTTACAAATACAAGTCAATTAGTAATCAGTAATTGTTTAAGATTGTTTCCAATTAGATCTTGTAAATAGTTAGAGCAGTAATGTTTATTCAAAATTTTAATTAACAAAAAATTAGAGATTTGCAAAATAGCACCAACACATAAATGTTTATTTAATTAAGTAGTCATAAGTTTAGATTTTATTACAATTAATTGCTGGTTTCAGTATTTTTAACTTTCTGATGAATGTAAGAACTTAGGCTTCACAGCGGATGTCACCCTGCTTACTAACCAACCAAGTCAAACTCTAAACTAAAAAATTAATCTGGTTTTGTTGACAAGTCAATTACCAACTTGTTGTATATTTTGAACTCTTGTTTGATTGTTTCAAATTTCTCGCTGTCGATGAAGTCCCTTACTATAATGGGTGAAACGTTGAAAACTGCGGTTGCCATTTCGTTCCAATTTTGGAAGAAGTTTACGTTTTAATAACTTCTGCATGAAGTTTACACTCTAGTCCAATCAAATTAGGTTGATCCGCACACGTGAAATAACAAGCTAAAAATTGGTCAAAGATAGTGTCTTGAATTGAATCCCAGATGTTTCAAAAAAATTTTGCTAAGGCAAAATCCCAATCACATTGAACTACATTTAGACCAGCGTAAGATTAAGTAATTACTTGGCAATTCTGTCATTCTGTCTTTGGTAATTTTACGTTATACCATACCACCGTGGTACTTTTGTGTGTGTTTGTCGAAATAATTCTCTTGTGACTTAAAAATGGAGAATTGACAGTATGCTGTAAAAGTCGAGACCTTGTAGTAGGTAGTCAAAAAGTAGGTCTGGATACCCTTCGCCGGATCAGTCAAAAACGAATTTATGGCATTGCTGAGCAACACCAAATAGTGTTACTGTTCATATAAATACTTACAAAGATTATACTTCCCATGTTCCTGTAGTCAGTGGCAGTAAATCAAATAAACAGCAACCTAAGCAAAACAACTGTTAAAGCATAAGAAGTTTAGTTTTTGATTTCATATTCTGTAGAAAGTAGTTTGGAATTTTTTATACCAAACATCTAAATCGGCAAGTGCCATACAAACCTTGTTACTACTTTCCCTATCATCAAAATTGAATATGCAATAGCTTGTCAGCAAACAGATTCGTTCAGTCAACTGAGGACAGTAATCGACTTAGAAGTTTGGGAAGCCCGTTGCTACTGTCATTGCTAAGCAAAGTGTTTTCTATTAAGTTCACGCCCATCTAACGCTGTTGACAAGATTAGAAACTACACCATCTTGCGGTAAAGCTTTTACAAATTGTGTAAATATTTAGAAAACAATGATGAGTCCCAATACACATCTCGAGGTTTTATGATAAACGTATGTCCCGTCAGAGAACCTTACAATAAAAAGCATTTAAAAAGAGGATTGTGGAGTATTTATAGGAACAATATCTTTACCACCCAGTTGGAAATGGTACTATTCTCTGTTTTGTTAGGCACATCAAATTTTTAATAAAGCGTGATACCAAGAAAAGAAAAGCGAAAAAGAATAATAAATGGGAATTGTGGAAAGAGGGTAAAAATTTGTCCAAGAAGGTATCCGATTCCGAGTATACGATTGTACTAGCTATCCTGCAACAAAAGTATTTTTTTTAAATAAAGATTTTATACCCGACACCATACAAAGATTTTAGTTTCAGATTTAGAAACCGTTTGAATAAGATTATTTTTGTCGTTTGACTACGCCCATTTCTTTTCCTCTAGTAACTTGTAATTACACGATAGTAACAGTGTCCAAAAACCAACAAAGCACTGGCAGCTTTACGCACACTTGATTTGGTTTTTTACGAAAACGGCATAAGATTCCAAACATTATCTATCGTTACACAAGATATCACCGCCGCTTTATCGGGAGCCCATTTCGGTACGGAAAGTACTCATCATTGGTATTTTTTAGATGTGGTTATTTCAGTACTTAAAAACGTCAGGACCAGGTTGGAATTATTCTAGGGATTATGTAACGCTTACCATCTACATACGTTTAAAGCATCTAAAGTAATCAAACCCTACCACTGACAGACTGCGTTCTTGCACGATGGGTTTGTTCATCAAAACAACAAATGGAATTAAGACAGTTTTGTCAAGTTAAGATAAAGCTAAGGTCGATATGATGTGCAACTGGTTCTAGAACCATTAATCTTTTGAAGCCTCAACAAAACCCTTTAAGCCACGAAGTCAATTGAAAGTATTTAAACGTTTCCATGTTACCCACTTAAAATAGAAGGGCAAAGTTAGAACTCTCGCTAGTGTCTTTAAAACTAGTTCAAGTTGATTGAAGTGATAGAAAAGAAAGCGCTGTGCAAAATATATTTCCAAACCAACACGAAATTTATAGTAATTGGAGGTTTTTCAGTACCTCAATTTGTACGGGCGCGTCTCTATATACCTCCTGTATATGCGATGTGTTTCACTGTTTCACCTAATGAAAGATAAATTTATAGGAAAAAGTAATCACTAAAGAAACAAAATGACGATATTCAAAGCAATACATAGATCAATATTAACATCTGAATGTAAGTCGTGGGTTGTATCGAAGAGCAAAGCAAAATACTGGCACTCGAAAAGAAATACTTTATTAAATTGAGAAACACTTGTTTTTTTTATGTTTTTGGTAACAATTCCAAGATTAATTGCTATGTTTGTCTATAACAAGTACTTTAGTTCTCTTATTCTGTAATGTTTGTTGGTTTCTTCCCGAAAATGCACACTAATTAATGGAATAAATAGAAAATACTATCAGTAGCAGCTAAATTTTAAAAATAACAAGAATCATACAATAAACTCGTAAAATCGATATTAAGTGAAAATTAATTAATTAAAAAAGAATGTTAACATGCATAATAAAATGAAAAAGTTAAATAAATAAGATTATATCTGTGAATATAAATTGTAAATTAGTTCTGAAAAGATTTGAGGAAAACAATGGAGAGTGAAGGAATGTGTAAGCAAAAGAGATAAGACCTTTAAGAAAACCTGGGAACAAAGGATGCTATTAGATTGATTGATGTAAAAAAAAGTTTTTTAAGAATACAATGATGAATGTTAGAACTTAGGCTTTTTTACGGCGGATGTCATTATTGAAGCAAAAACGACTTCCGAAATTGGAACGTGTCAATTTGGTAACCGTGCCTACTTACCAATCAAGTCAGACTCTAAACTAAAATATTAATCTGGCTTTGTTGACAAGTCGATTACCGACTTTTAGTTGTCTATTTTGAACTCGTGTTTCATTGTTTCAAAATAAAGTGGTATTTATTGATCTAGAAAAAGGTTTTTATAGAATACAATGGTATATACTGATAAGGGTTCTAAAAGAAAAGGAGAGAACAAAGATTAATAAAAAAACTTAGACTTGTATCTTGATGAAATAATAAAAATAGCAATTGGGTAATGGTAAATAGAATAAAGAAAAGAACTCATAAAATTTGCTGATAGCGTGGTATTGCTAGCAAAGAGTACACGAGAGTTGTTGGAAATGTTACAAGCTCTTAATGGAGCGTGTCGGAAATTTGAAATGAAGATTAACATAAAAAAAAACAAAATGTTTGTATGTAAACATCAGTAATGAAGAAGAAGAAATCAAACAGTTTAAATATTTAGAAAGCATGATAACATTGGACCTCCAGTCAACAAAAAAATTAAAATAAAGATATTTACAGGAAAAGAAGCATTTAATAAGAAAAAAGCTGTTATGTGGATTGCTACGTAAGGAAAAGACTTGCTAAGTGTTGTATGTAGAGTACTGGAATGTATGGATATGTGACATAGGCAATGAAATAAGTGAATGAATCAAAATTGTAAGCCTTTGTAATGTAGATGTGCAGAAAATGGAAGGCATAACACAGGAGTTAGGAATTACGAAGTGCTGAAAAGAATAAGGAGAAGGTAGAAACATATAATAAGAAAAGAAGAAAAAGACACCAGATGCTGGACAACATCAAGAAAAAAAAAGAAATTATACCAAAATTAAGAGATTACCTATGTATAAAAGGTCTACCACGGAACCCGTTCATTAGAAGTTTACAGGTTTTTTTACTATTTATGGATTTGAAACTTTCAGGTTAAGAATCACCCATAGCTTTCTTTTGTTTTAAAATATTTTCGATGTTGTACAACTTCCGGAATAACCGCAAATTGCCATTAACTTTCTTAAGTTAAATAAAACACGCTGTATATTATTATTTTTGGATTCTACAATCAATTCTACGATACATGGTATTAGGTTATCCTATACCTATCGTTAACTGTTTTCAGTGATTGTGATTTTTTAACAAATTTTCTGTTTTGGGAGGGTTGTTTAATAGCCTATTTTTTGCTATTCTTCAAACACAAAACCTCCATATTTTAAAAACATTAAGTAAAACCCTAAAGGTTTACTAAATATATTGACTGCCTATTATAGGTTATACAGGGCTTCCAAAATTTAGTGCCAAAGCCGAAAAACTTCAAACACAAAAAGTAATTTTTTCAATTAAATACCCTGTATATTTTACATATTTACAAACGATTTACGCATCGATATACTATAGGTGTCACTATTCCTATCTTTAGCGGTTTTGACATTATTAACGCTTTTTATCAAATATTAATTAAAACTGCACTTAAAAACTAAGCTCATTTGAAAGTAGGCTGTAAGTATAATTAAATAAACGAATGTTTCTCTGGTTATCATTCTCATTGAAACAAAACTCTATGTTATAAAATGAAATCAGTTAAATATTCCAATACTGATATTTTAAATTTATTTTATATTCATGGCGAATGTGGAAAAATACTTAGCAGAATTTGTAGAACATTTAATGAACGATATCCTAATCTATCGTCAATTACCAAAGGTAAATTTAGAAGAATGGAGTTATGTTTTTAAATACAGGAAGTTTTAATCAATATTTGACAATAAGCGTTGATAACGACAAAACCGCTAAAGATAAGTATATGACACCTATAGCATATTGATGCGTAATTTAGATCGTTATCTAAATATATAAAAATATACAGAGTGTTCGGGTTAAAAAAAATGACCTTTTTGAGTTTGAAGTTTTTCGACTTTGCCACTAAACTTTAGACGTCCTGTATAACCTGTAATAGGCTGCAAATGTATTTAGTGAACTCTTATGCTTTTACTTGTTGTTTTTAAAATATGAAGGTTTTCTGTTTGAAGAAGAGCAATAGATAGGCTATTAAATACCCCTCCCCAAAACACAAAATTTGTTAAAAAATCACAATAACTCCAAAACAGTGGACAATAAGTATAGGATAACTTAATAAAGTGTATCGTAGAATCGATTGTAGAATCCAAAAATGCAATAATATACAAGGTGTTTTGTTAAACTTAAGAAAGTTGATGGCAATTTCCGGTTATTTCGGAAGTTGTACAGCATTGAAAAGTCATAAATAGTAAGGAACCCTGTAAACTTCTAATGAACGGGTTCCGTGGTAGACCCTGTATAGAGAAATGAAAATAAATATGAGATAAACATCCTAATGACCATGAGTAAACCTACTTCAAGGCACAAAATAACCCATGATGATGATGATGATGGTGTACACGTTCGTAAAAAGCACATTCATTAAATTAAGGTTAACGACTTAATAAACCATGATTAAATTAAAAATCTTTTAATTTTCATAATTCTCCTAAAGTACACCAAATAAGGGATTTATAGTAAATGCAATATAAAATATACTAATCTGATACTAGAGAGTAAAGATAAATGTCGTTGCACATAAAAAATACTAATTTCTTGTTAAACTGAACGTCAACAATATTTCATAGTTTAGAGCTCAGAAAAAAATTTACATTTTAACACTTAATGTAATATATTCATGCAATACATTTTATCTTAAAAACTATTTATAAAATTGTGTCTTTCGTCTTTGTTAAAGTTTCCACAAAAATTTAGTTAAAGTTTGTTTTCATACAAGTACTTTTATAGTACATTTTTTAAAAAACTTTTATCTTTAATAAAGTCTGTAAGAATCCTAGTTTACTAACAATATCCTTAGCTTAAAATTTTCCCAACTTTAGTATTCATAAAAGTTATATTCGTATCTTGTTACAACTCTTTAATATAATCTAGTTATTTTGCGCACATTTTCAACAAATTTTTTAGATAATTTAAGTTTAAAAAACTTATGGACCACGTTATTTCCAACTCAAATGTTGCATAAAATTGGTAGTTAAATGAATTTTTAAGATGTCTCTCATAGTTCCGTTTGTTGTTAATGTAAATCAGAATGTTAACAAGGATTTAAAACGGAAAAGATCAACTTCCGGCGTAAGATCAAAAGCAGGCTGCTTCTAATTAACTAGACAGTTGGGCGAAACAAATCCACAATGAGATATCAAAGTAAATATCCAACAGTTGAAAGTATATTTATAGAATTTCAAAAAGAATTTAAATTTAAAAGTCACGATTCCCTGCCTTGAATTTGTGTAATGTACGTTAAAAAAATAGAAAACAAATGACTACAGCTGCATATTTTAAAATAGGTAGTAAATGACGTTAATAAATCCTTAAAAGCCTTAAAAATTATGTTTGTTACTGCAATATCTGTTAATGAAATAAAGCAACTGCATTAGCAGCTGTTTGTTTTCGTTGGTGGAGTTTTAAGTTTGTTGTTCTTTATGTAACAATTTGATAAAAAGTTTCAATGCAATTATACAAAGTTAACTATTCTTTATGAATGCAGGAAGACCAATCCAATAGCACTCAAGTAGTTCTTCGCAAAGTTGAATTTAATTTGTCTGGAAACTTCACATGTGAGGTAACAACAGAAAAGGCATTTTCTACAAGACAAGATATTAAAGTAATGAAAGTTGTTCGTAAGTAATGGGCACATTCTAACTATCGCATTTAACTTTTTAATTGTATTAGAGCTACCTGAAGACGCGCCCACGATTAAGGTAAGCACGGAACCATTAGATTATGGCGACGAATTAATAGCAAATTGCATGTCGCCGCCATCCAAACCGCCGGCAATGTTAAAATTTACATTAAATAATAAAACGGTAAGATATTGAAAGTAACGTGTCGGAAATCATAAAATAAAGAACAATAAAAAATTTGTAGGTGGCTAGAACGGACCCATTTCTTATACAACAGATGTCGCAAGAACTTTCTTGGAGCGATTTATTTTTAAACTTAACATTGACTGCTGAACATTTTCGAACTGGACGGTTAATTTTACGCTGCGAAGCACGAATCGAAAATATATATCACAAATATGCTGAATTGAAACTGAATACTGCCCGAGATCCAATTCCAGAAAGAGGTAACATTTCATTCTGTTTCATTCTGAAATAACATAATATTTTTGCAGTGAGCGCTCTTGATTCAAGTCATTCCATTCAATCCAACGCGATACTTACTCTCGTATTTATTAATTATCTGATATTATTTTTAAATTAATTTCTATTTTTCAATTGTAAAGTACTGAAAAGCAATTTAGTGTTTCGAAGTTCTAGATTGTCGATTTTTCCGAAAAATTAAGTCGATACTCTATTACTTTTTGATGTTAATTTAAGTTAGATTTTATAATGAAACTAGTCAATGCCACTGTTATCATGTAATTTATGTAATAATTCACTTATTTGTACGAACACGTTTCTAATACCTAATTTAATGTATTCCTACTTTTTGTAAATTATTAGAATAAGCGATATCTTATAAATAAAATTAAATTGATTGCTCGTAGCATCAGACATACATGTTGCAAGGTGTAAACTGTGATAATATTAATAAACGATACGATATGAATTCGTTTTTCTCAATTTCTTGAGTTTATACACTACAAAAGGATGAAGATGAAGACATTTAATTTGAAAATTAAAAAGTTTAACACCTTTTTGTTTTCTTCGCTTTTCTCAACAGATTTAGATTTAGTAGATTAGATTTTTAGATAGCAACTTGACAATGATAAAATGGAAAAGATCTCCAAAACGAGCAAGTTATGACCGCCTAATAATCTTTGCATAAGACGATCTCACTTCCAGGTACAAAAAGTTATCGTGCAAACTCATTAATTTCTTAGATAAGAAGGAACTACCAATTTACGTAAAATGCAAATTTTGTAAAGTTTACTTATTGTAATCAAGTTTTTTCTTTTAATAAATCGCTTTTACTTCAAAAGAGGATAATTGGCGTGGTAGGTAGGATGTTTGTTAGAATATTTGATTGAAAACACAAGAAACAAGTAGTATGATAATAAATAATGACGTTGCATTGCAGACCAGAATCAATAATTTGTTGTATTTTACTATTTCCGACAAAACCACATTCATCGAATTTATGTAGATAATAAAACAAAGTAAAACTATTATTTAACCAGGTTACTTTTTTGGTGTTTTTTATTTTTTAATTTCATACAAAACAATTTGAATTTGATGAAATTTGACGAAAACCTACAATTTCATATCTAAAAGCTTTATTTTTTAATTCAAACGAAAAACTTTTTAATTTTATTTAAAGTTAATAATCCAATCTGTATTAGCATATTTGCTCTAGATTAAATGCAATTTTTACATAATGTTGCTTACATACGGAAGCATGATAAAAACCCAAGTTTTCGACGTTAGGGGGGCAAGCGCGAGCCGCAATCTTGAATTGAATGTTCATTTTTTTTTTAAAATAACGTCTTAACAGTTTAGTGGGTGATAAAAGTAAGTCTTTTGTGTAAAAAGTTACAATCGACAGAAAATAAATATTTACAAAATATATCGATAGCAATGGTGTAATGTTGTCGTTTTGCAGTCGCGCACTGGGACTGAGCCACGCATGCGGCTACACTAATTATGTACGATACGAAAGTGAACTCAGGATTTATTTGTAAAAAAAAACTCTAAATGAAAGTAGATCTGTGCTTGTGAAAGAGAGAAACATACAGAATCTGTTTAAATGGAATGAAAAACGTGGCTATCACAAGTATGTGTTCTTTTGGAAAAAATGTCGTCAGTGACGGTGCACGTCGCTTGTCAGAAGAACTTTAATAACGAAAAACTGATTGCTACACACAAATACATGTGGTGTTAACTGTAAGCAACAAAATTACGTAAGGTACCGGTACGCGACGCCAAACCTAAAATAGTAAAAAGGCGCAATTACATTAAACAAACTTTTCAAAAGATCTTTCAAATCACATCAATCAAACACAATGCGCAAAAAGTTAGGTTGTTAAATTCACGCCGGACTACAGATACAATCACGCGTAAAATATACATTTATAAGAAAAAACATGCATCACTTCCAACGTATCTCAATATTTATAGATTGCGATCATAAGTTGGCAGATTCGGCAGGTGGATTATTCTAGGACAGACGAAGAGACGATGAGTAGTATTATAGAGAAGTAGAAAAACGTAGCAGAAATAAGATGTCCAGATATGGTTGGCCAGATCAGCCTAAAAGATAAGCTGTAGGTCACCGGTTACCTTCGATAAAACCCTCGATACCAGCAGGAACAGCCGGTTTATGGCGATCGCTCCCTAGAGAATAGTTAAATCTATTGGTAAACTATCATAATTCACGACATTGTTTTGTAATTATTTATTTAATTGCCATTAACCATATCCTGATAGAAAGTCTAAAACGTGTTCAAATTGACGGTAGAATAGAAGTTTTGCAAAAATAGGAATACAGCAAGAAATGTTACTTACTACGTAGAAAGAAAGTTGTGCAACTTTTTATGAAGGCAAAGTACTAATTTTTCAGTATGGCCAACTAATAAAATTGCAAAATTTTCAACTTAAAATTTGCACCTTAAGTGTTTGATACAGGAATGCACGGGCGCAACTTTAATTGCTTAAACTACAATCGTATTTTTTACTCAAAGTTACTTTTACAGCGCTAAAAAGTAAATTTTCGTTAATAGTAAACAAACCGTCACAAAGTAGAATAAAGTTTAAAAGTATACTTTTTTTATTTAAATGATAAACATTAAGCAACTTTGTCGACATGTAAGTAAAAGCAGTCGATCCTTCGATAATTATAGCCAACATAAGTGTTAGCAAAAACAAAAATCTCGAATCGCCTGCTGTAAGTTTGCAAGAGGTTGTACAATAGCAAAACACTGAAAGTGCATCAACAGCAAATGTTATTAGCACTTTATTCTTGTGTTTAGTAATATTATTATTATTATTATTAGTATTATTAATATTATTCACCGTTAATTTCCACAACTTGTGGGTGAATAGCAAGTATCGGCCGTAGCAAGACACTTGTATCTATTGATTATTTCTATGGTCTAAAGTTCATGAAAGAGCGTACAATTAAGCATGTAGAGAGTATGGCGGCTCTCTTGATTGCTGCAATCTGATTCTTCACACCAAGCTCTTGTAGATGTGTTCCAAGGCTCTTCGGTACCACTCCAGTTGTAGAGATTATAAGTGGAATTATAGCTACTGTTTTTTGATGCCAATTCTGTCTAATCTCCTCACTAAGCCGCTGATATTTCTCCTGCTTCTCAGTGTAATAAGCTTTGATGTTATGACTATTCAGCACTTCTATATCAATCAGTAATGTCTTCTTGGCGTTCTTATCAATGAATATGATGTCTGATCTATTATGGGTGATAGTCCGATCGGTCAAAACAGAGCGATCCCGATATAATTTGTGGGTGTTATTTTCCAGAACTGGACAGAGAGTATAAAGATAATAAGGCAGTTTGTCTTGTTTTGTTGCAACAAAAGGCACTGCAAAGTTTCATGCATTTAGGATATATTACCAAGTTGAAAAATTGTGTAGTATTAATAAAAAAAACCAGAAGAGTGGAGTTGGAGGTATTAGCACCTCAGGCTTTTTGAAATATAATTTCTTAAAACAGCAAAGAAGGATGCAAAAAAGCAAGTAGCTGCAGAAAAGCTAGACTAAAATGCTCTGTTGTGTGTAGATTTTGTGGTGGTCAATCAATCAACAATCAAACAAAAACTATCAGCAAGGATGATGTACATGAACCTACCCGGCCATCAAAACGGATTAAAGAACGACTTTTATACATCTTTTAATAATTTTTTTTTTCATCGCTTGTAACTTTTTATCTCTAAGACGTACAAAATAAGTATGTACGCAATGAATGTAAGGAATTTTGTATTCTTTATACTTCTCATAGGCTTTTTTGTCACACACTCAACTGTTGAGACTTTATAAAAAAAATTTTGGTATTTCAAGATGGCGGGTTACACCTTCCTCCCTCAATGTCCAAAATTTGGATTTTTATCAGGTCCCCATACATAAGCAATATTATATTGAAAACGCTTTTATTCCATTTTTTGTAGAGCACAAGCATTTTAATGTCTCTACAGATTAGACTATAATTTGAGAAAAATATTGGTTTTCAATAAAATAGTCAAATAACAAAATTTTGATTTTTGGAGATTTTGAGAGTTTTTTGAGTCGTAAACTATTAAAAAAAAAACACATAAACTTTTATTACGCAGTACCAAAAAACTAACAAGCGAACCTGTAAAGAAAACAATCTCCTAATATTGGTTGCGGAACAGTCGGAATTGTGTCCAAAATGTACATAAAGAAAATGTTCCGTCTCAAAAAATCATCATCATATCCTTATTTCCCAGCTTATTCTTTCATGTAATAACTGCGCCTTCATTCGTGTAGATAAGCTCCCCACCATATTAAGCAACCGCTACGTAACCATAGTACGCTAAGCCAGAAAAACCATCTGTGGGAAAACCATAGTATAAATTAAACCACCTTACCGTTTGTTTATTTTATATATATTTTTATAAATCATTTTAATCGAGTTTTTCTTTCAGGAGGAGTAACAAAACAAAATTATTATTGCGTGATTATTTTGGCAACGTTTCGTGTCAAGAAAAAGGAAACTTCTTCAAGTCAATAATTAGTTAGTGTTAGGTACATTTGTGTTTGTTTGTTAAGTGTAATAAATTGGTTTCTGCGTAAACTTCTTGTTCATCTCTTAACTAAAGTTTTCAAAAATAATTAACATCTTCGTTATAAATTTTATGTTATAGCTAACCAGTTAAGTGTAAAAAAAGAAGAAGTACAAACGAATGCGCTTAATTGTTATTTTCTTGATTACAACTAAAATAGATGTGACAGGTTAAAATGCTTCCCACACCTACTAGGGACTTTGAAAACCCATGTAAACCACAAATACCTGAGTCCCGCCATTCCAAATTTGATGTCAAAGAAAGTGGGTTAAAATTTATTTTGTTTACATATTTATTAGTTATTAGGTTGTTACAAACAATAAATACTGGATTAAATACTCTTTATTGAAAGTTACTCAAATATAAGCTTAAAGTGTTTATGTGCCAATAAAGATGTAATTGACACAAATCGCCGAAACCACATCTAAGTTTTATATACAAAAAAAATTACAAACATTGTTACGGTTTTATTTCCTGTATTTAGGACGTATGTCGTAAGCCGCCTTAAAACGTGTGTCGCTAGTGGTATGTTGCGACGATAGTCGTAATTGGCGCGAATGTTGCTAATTTTCTATTGGTGGATATTTTTCTTTCTCGTTTGATACACGCGGGTGTCTTTACCATTTTCTCTAAAGTGAAATTCTCACCAAAAAGTATTTAATGTGGGTTTTACAATTTCAAATACAAATTGGCGTTTACGTTTAATCCGGCTAGATTCAGCGTGAGTATATTGGGTTCTTTCCTATTTGTTTTAATTCTAATTGCTGCATATGCTTCTAACACGTTGTGTTTGACATTATGTGCTCGTTGTGTACTGTACTGGAATAACTCTTGAGGGTGCTGGAGTAGCTAATTAAGAACCTTCCCTGTAAATGAAAGACAACACCACGGTTTCGCATTAATCAAGCTGCAGGCCACCGGTGAATACACCGTCTACAGAGGTTGATTATGCTGCATACTTCTAGCGAGGGAGTCAATTGTTTGCTGTTCTTCTTCGCACACCTTTCCTAGAAGAATCCCTGGGTCTATCTAACTTCCCCGAACTGTCGACACCCTCGCTAGCAAAGTACCTCCATTCTCGAAACTACACTCGACGATTACAGCTAAGTTTTAGTATTTAAACCACTTATTCATAATAATAATGCGTATGAAGCTCAAGTACATATGACATAAAACGGCTTGATCTTTATTATTTAAGTAACTTTTACTCGGTGTACTCTTCTAAACCGGAAGTTTGTTTTCAATCAGCTTAATAGGAGCTGGGGCGCTTCATTTAGAGCGGTTGTCGCAGACGCAAAAAGTCTTTTGAGTTTGCGAGAGTTACTTACCCCATTTATTCTAGTTTAGATTTAGTGTAACTCGCTGTGTGTAAGTGATATGTGTACGCAGAGCCTTAATAGCAGCCAATTGTTAATTTGAATAATAATTCTAACTCAAGCGTTAACTAAAGCTTACCTGAAATTCAACACCTTAACTCCAAGTCTTATTTATTGTAAACGAGGCTGCTGCTAACGCATGTACCTATGTGCAACAGCCTCTCTATTTCTGTCACATTCTCCTAATATTTTAAAATTTGTTACACTGAATTATTTGTCTCTCTCTCTCTCTTTTTCTCTCTCTGATTTGTGTTTGATTTTGCATATTACATATTAAGTAAAACCTGTTGATCTTCTGTTGGTCGGTTTTATTTTTTTTATCCAGCATGTGACGCTTTGTTAGACCAGCAGTCTAATTTCGTATAGTTATTCAGAAATCCACGCAACTCTCCGACGAAGTCGGACGCTGCTGCTCTAACTACTATAAATATTCTTATTCTGCACGTATTTAGTGCGCTACATTGAGCCGAATTCTCTTTAGTTTTCCTTCTAGATTGTTCTGCTAGAACCGTCGCTTCTTTTTATTATTTTGTAAACTGCAACCTTTACAACATACTTATTTCAGTATTTTATGCATGCCTCACTCATTTAATAGTGGAAAAAGTTTAGCGATTATATTTTAAAATTTAGTAGTAATAAGTAATATTAGTTAAAGGTTTAGAAGTTTTTGTAAATAAATTTTTAAATTTTAGAAGTAAAATTTAAAGTAATATAAGGTTGTGAGAACTTAATTCCTAGCCACACGTAGTGTCAACAACTATTAAAAATAAATTACCAATTTATTGTACACAATGCTAAAAAAAAAACGTTTCTGAAACGTTTTAGAAACGTATATCTGAAAAATGCAACATCTCCGAAACAACGACAGAAACGTTTCATACACAAACCATAGATGTTTAATGTTCGGCTTCAGAAACCTAGGTTTGAAACAACACAGAAGAGTTATATCAAAAGTTTTATACATGTTTCTTGAAGCATATCTGTGAGAGATATATTGATATGTACGAGAAATGTGTCGTTATAATTGTCACATAAGCCAAAATTTAAAATGTTGGATATATGTTTTACGTGAAACATATACACGGTGGTGCTTTTGAAAACGGGTTATTGGAATTTACCATTGTGAACTGGTTTTTTTCAAATTCCTGCCCGCCCTTTCAAGTGACAAAAATGGTTTTGGTATCAAAACGCAACTATAATTATTGCGCATATCGTTGGCTATCAGAAATCATCAAATCATAATACGGTTTTTTTAAAAATTCATCAATAAAAATTAATAATTTTTGATGTTCAAGATGAATCAGTAATGCATTGCCTAAGCAACTATGACATTCCTACGTTTTGACAATCATTAATAAAAGTCATAACAATTCAGGTTTCATTTGAAAATAGTTTATTCAAACAAAGAGAGAGTTTTTAAGATGAAAACCTATTACACTGTAAATTTTAACTTCATTTTGATACCAAAACCATTAACCTATGACCCGTTTTCAAAACCACCACCCTGTATGTAGAAAAAATGTTTCTTCATTAACGTTTTAGATAGCAATATTGGAAATGTTAGGTAAATTTCACAATTAAACGATTTATTTATGTTTTACATAAAACATACCAGAGATAATAAATTGAAATGTGGATAGAACGTTTTTCATATCCCGATATTTCAAATGTATATATGTTACAATTAATACTTTGAAATGTGTTTCGCATGAAATGTATTGGAAAAATTAAAATGTAAAGTGGACAATTGTATCATATATACATATTTAGCACAATCCATACAATGGGATAAGATTTGAAATGTGCTATTAATCAATAAAGCACAAATTGTGTCAATGTCACTTTATTGACAATAAAAACTAATAATAACAATACTAATAAGTCATACAGCATAAACAATAAATAAGTGATATAGTATAAATAGTAGTAATAATAATTATATTAAGAAATACAAATCTTAATGCCTAGACTGAAACCTAGACAATATAAAATACATGTCTAAATAATATACAATATGTGCCCCTAAGTTGGAATCATATGAAAACTTTTTTATTATTAATTTTAGAAAAAAGTTATTCTTCATAAAAAGTTTTGCATGTTCTAAAATCTAAAATACAGTCATCAAATATCAATTTTTTTCAGTCGTATACGAGGTTTGTCAAAAATATGAATTTTACTCAAGAGTAAAGTCCAATCAGGTGTATTGGGTCCGGTTGCAAAAACTATATCTTTTACTCGACCCCATAAATAAAAATTCAGACATGTTAAATCCGGTGATCTAGCGGGCCATGAAAAAATGCTGCCCCGTCCTATCCATCTACCAGGGTAGTTGGCAACTAAAAATTGACGAACATTCATTGCGAAGTGGGCTGGACAGCCATCGTGCTGGAACAGCATTTGTCTTCGAATTTCTAGGGGCACTTCCTCTGTTAAAAACTGTACTTAATTGTGGCCATTTAATTGGTTATTAAAAAGAATGAACTGATAATTTGCCCTTCTAGAATCCCTGCCCAACAATTTACAGACCAACGACCTTGGTGCTGAACTTCTTGCTTCCAGTGCATATTATGGACATTTACACTGTCATTACTGTGAAAGGTGGCTAGTGCCAATCGTCTAGTCTTCAATCAAAATCTGCAGCAGTCAATGCCTGATGCAGGAATAAGTGATGTGGATGTAACCTGAAAGATGTAAGATGATCACTACTGATTCAACAGTAGGATAAGTATTAAGTAAACCTTTGTAAGTTTACAGTAGAGTTTCAACATTAAAGATTCGCTTACCTGTGCTCTTTGAGAATGTTTTGAACGGTAGATCGAGTTACTCACCGATCCTGTGCAATACTTCTAGTACTTAGGTGTGGATTAAACTGCACATAAGCTAAAACATTAATAATGTTCTCTTCGGTACGTCTCCTGTGTTGTCTACGGTATACGGAAACATGGACGCTTCCAGTTGTTTGTAAACGATGGATAACTCGCAGAAAAACCTTTTTACTCGGGTGCTGTCTATCAGGATATTGCTGTGCATATACCCTTTCAGCAACTGTAGCATTTCTCATGCATTCAAAATAGACACCTATTATGTCAAATAACTCTTCATTGGTATAAAGCATTTTGTAACACTTAACAGCACAGCAGTAAGACTATCTAATACTCATACTAACAACACTAACGTAACACAAAAAACGACAAGAAAAACTAACAAATAAATGGTATTGACATCAAATTCAATTGTTCCAATATTTTGACGTATTGCTTCCAATTTTGTTTTACAGCCTACTAATTTTATATCGAGTGCCTTCGCTAAGAACTGATTATTATTTACTATTTTATTTACTTCTTTTGCATACATTGTCGGTTTTAGATGCTTAAGTGCATTGAAAACGATGAACGATTGTTTGAACATTTAGGGCGGCATTAATTAAATGGTTTCAATTAATTTAAATTCATTTTCTACGTAAAATATGTAATAGATGTTGCATTGTCAGCGGTCTAACATTTGTTTTATTGATATCTTCGGTTTGAAAAAAGATAGAAAGTTGTGGTTTGCGCCGACTGTTTAGGAATTTTGTCCTCTATTTAACTGTGTAAAAAAATACATAAGGTGCTATTAAAAAATTTAATGATAATGCGCAATAATTGTTGTAATGTTAAACAGCGCCCTCTAGCTATCACATCAAAATTTATTCGGACTATCTTTATACTGAATATTATTAAGTAAGAAGAGCTCTTTTAAACGATCCTTAGTTTGTTCAATTCCGTTAACTTAGACCGAAGTTATTTGCATTTAAATAAAAACATGTTTGACGTTCCCCCACTACTACATTTTCTAAGACAGAGTAAAATACTCTAAACAAAAAAAAATTATAAATTTTGCAGTCTTTACTACGTCAATATTTAAAATATATTTATATTTGCATATTTTTGGAGAAAGAGCCAATTTTATGATCGGCCATAACAGTTTCGCCCCCTAGCGGCCATCTTACAAACTTGAAAATTTTGGTGTAGAAATCTGCATTAAAATGTGATATAAGCAAAAATTTGGCAGAAATAAATGTTTCCTCAATTGTCTTGAAGTTTAACCTAAACTTTGTATGAGCTGACTACGTCGTAAAAAAATTACGTTGTGGGAATATTTTTGGTTTGAACGTTGAACCTCAGATTGGACAAGTGACCACTGACAACGAGTAAAGCGAAAACTGGAATATAACCTCAAACTACTGTCTAATTAGACATTTCATTTGACGTAAGAAATTTTGTTACCCCTCGGAAAATACCCACATATATGCAGTGTCACTGCTCATAATTTCTATCTCTTTTTATTGAGAAGGTCCATTTCTAGTAAGCAAATTCATTACAAACAACTTATTTATTAATGAAGCTACTAAAATTTTAATACTGGATGATAATGCGGCAAAAACTGATTTTGTTAAAATAAATTCGAAAGTTCACTTACAAGTTTTGATTTTTAACTAATTACCACTTACTAATAATTCATTAATTACAAAACAACAATAAATTAAATCTAAATTCGCAATCGGAGGGGTTAACTTTACGGTCACAGTACATTGCAACGTGTATGTTTAGTTTCCTACGATATGTTCAAGTGATAAAGTTATTATTACGACTAGTAGTGGCAATGAAATCCGGTTTACCGATTAATCGAAAACTAGTTTACCGATTAATCGAGGTTCCTGCACATCGGAAAACCGGTTTATAAAGTTGGTTTGTTGAACCGTTTTAAAATTCCATTTGTTGAACCGGTTTAAAGATCTGGTTGTTAAACCGGATTAAACAATGGGTTTGTTGAACCGGTTTAAAAAATCGGTTTCTGGAACTGTTGTACAAAATCCGTAGTATTAAATCGGTTTGTTACGCCATTTAATAAAATCGTATTATTGAACCGCTTTAAAAATCGCAGTTTGTTAAACCTTGTTGAAATTATGAAATATGCTTATGTTTGACTTTTTGTTTTGATTAGAAAAAATGCGTGCTAAGTACCTACAAAGTTAAATTAGTTTGACTTCTGTAAATTTGTTAATGTTTCAATATTTTTTTTCTATTTTACCCATTTAATGTCGACATTTCGATGCTCTGATGACGTCATTTGAGTGCTTTATTCAATGTTTTTTTTTCACGGAACACTTTTTTTTACTGCTTTTTTTGTTTTTTAGGGTTGGTACTAATTTATATTAAATTAAAGTGAGAGATGACATACATATTAATAGTATAGATTAAAGATAAACTTTAATTATCTAATTAATTTGTTTATAAATCATGAAGATTTATTATTAAAAATACAAAAATATTTGAATAGTAGGGACACGAGACACGAGGAATTTCTTCCCTATACAAAGCAAACGCAGGCGCATAAACGAAAATTTAATTTCATAACCTATACTTCTATTTACGTGTGTTTTGTAATTCAAAATATTTAATAAAATTATTTTTTGAACTCACTACCTCGAAAACAACGTCTGACGCACTGTGTAGTCAACCAGGAACGCGTGTTTCCCGGTTTAGTCGACCGGGAAACACACAGTGATGCCAACCCTTTCAAAGTAGAAAAGTTTCATGTTACCGCGATTATTTCATAATAAGATGTCTATAATTCATTCGTTTATTGTTTTAGCTAACATAGCGTATCGTTTTATATGTTTCTTATTAAGTAACTGAAATGATAACATCAACAACAAATTTCGTTTTATTGTACGATCGCACAATTTTGCAACCAACTTAACGTAAATGTCAAATGTAGTATTCCCTTATTATAGTTCATCTCGTGAAAGAAAATTGGTCTGATAATTTGACGTTTGAAAATTGTTATCGGTGCACCTGTAAAGTGGTTTCGACATAATTGTGTGGATTTTGTGTAGACCATGTCCAATAGTCGCAGAGCAAATATAACCTCAATAACAAAATCGAGCCAGAGAAGGGAGACTGTCTGTTCCGTTTCAAAACAGATTAAACATATTTTATTTGACTTTAAATAAAATAAGCGACATTTAGAATTAAATTAATGTATACACTATCTTAAACAAACAACTTAAACAGTGTTACTGTTATACAGGGTGTTTCAGAATAAGATGCTGATCCTTAAGGGTGTCAATCCTTACGCGATTTTAAGAAGAAAAGTTTAAATAAACATATGTCCTAAACCTCTTAACTTTGGATCTACAAGGTGTTTAAGTTTTAGGAAAAAAAAACGTTTTTTTATCATAACTTTAATATTCGTGTACTTAAATAACTATCTGTCAAAACTGTTTGGCATTATCCAATTGTTTCCTTGACAACAAAGTCCATAGCCTACTTTTTCAAAACGATGATAGGTACATAGCGATAATTGTGTTCATTTAATGATATTTATTTTTTGATCGGAAACCGTTTGTCGGACGAAAAAAAAAACAAGAAATCAAATTTACCTTAAAATGAATGGAGATTTTAAAAATAATTTTTATTTAAAAAAAAAGCAGTGGCGTACATAATATTTCTCTAAAAATATCTAGTCCTCATCCTGTACGGACGCCACTAAATAAAAAAATTAAAAATTTCTAAATCAAAAAATAGCTGTTGTAGCTTAGAAGGCATATGCCCAATTTTATTAAAATATTTATAAAGATATTAAAGTTATGATAAAAAAACGTTTTTTTTCTTAAAACTTGAACACCTTGTAGATCAAAAGTTAAGAGGTTTAGGACATATGTTTATTTGAACTTTTCTTCTTAAAATCGCGTAAGGATTGACACCCTTAAGGATCAGCATCTTATTTTGAAACACCCTGTATATATATTTATCGTACAGTTGGTGCAATTTGAAATTATTATTCCAGAAGTTCCTGGAGGGTGAGAATCAGATAACGACTGTGCCACATTTACAGTATAAATTATATGAGGTGGTCCCGGTGCTGGCTCCATTAAACGATCGGCAATACTAATGTTACTTTGAATGGAGTCATCAATGAAACTTTCAGCCACGCTTGAAGATTTCCATCCTCCAAATTTTTTAAGTGTTAGCAGATCTCCACCTTTATCAGCCAACAGAGTTGCTGCACTTCTTCGAAAACAGTGGCCATTGTAGTCTTTTGGATTCTCTAACTGAAGGAATTCGGCTACTTGGCTAGGAATTCTACCAATTGTATTAAGCTCTACTGGTGAATTAATACATTTGCCGTTTCTGTAAGTGCAAAAAAAAACGTTTGTTTGCCTCTGGTCTTACATTTCTATATTTTATCAGCAAGTTTATCCATTCGGGTTTAGTTACTGCAAAACGTCGAGAAACATTTGTTTTTGTTTCTGGTAAATTGACGAGAATAACTTCAGATTTGAACTCGATATCATTAATTGACATTTTGCACAACTCTTCACGACGACATGCACCGGAAATACCCATTATTACTACTACCTATAAAATGAATTAGATACTTAGTTTATATAGATTTATGAAATATGTTGCTTATTACACACCTCCATTAATAGAAATGAATTGTCTGGGGCCTCAACAATGAACTTATCAATTTCGTTATCGTTTAAAACTTTGGATTTTTTTCGTTTTAAATTGTACGTTTCCTTCTTTAAAAAGGCCACAAGTTTTGTAAATTTTGAAATGTCAACGTTATTGTGTATTATCAAACAGGACTTTAACATAGAATAATGCGACCAAAGAGACTTTTTACTGGAAAACGTTTGAAAATATCCCAGTAAACAATTTTTAGTGTATTTACTAATTTTATGTAATTTGCACCAGTCCAGAAACTTTGAATACACTAATTCATACCGTTTTTTTGACTTATCCGGCCATAAGTTTTCGATCGCCTTTTTGGCAGTTTCTCTTATTTCTGGTAGTGTAAATTCAATTTCCGAATCAGAAGATATAATTAATATTTTTATTTGTAAAATAATTGTAACATAATATACAACTGTCAAAATTGCAATTGTTTACCCACGGTTCCTTTGATCATTTTTTTTAAAATAAAACTTCAATGAAAGTTAGAAATTTATTTGAGAATTATTGTTTTATGTTCATTTCAAAAAATATTGTACAATATTCATGCAATGTTGACATTCTTACTTATGTTGTGAATTTCCACATTGTGAGTGTCTGGAATACATTGTATATTGGAAGCATCACTTGATTGTAAGGTAGCCGTTGAAGTGCTAGGTTGTGCGAGTATATCTGCCACTTAAATCTTTTTGCTCAGTGATGTTTCAATATACCCTTCAGCAACTGCCCCAGACTTCCACCCACCATGACGCTTAATGGTTATCAAGTCGCTACCATTATTTGCCAAGTGAGTGGCACTTGACCTTCTGAAGCAATGGCCGGTGTAACTGTCGGGATTATTTAAATTTAAAAGTTTTGCGATGAGTTTTGACATACTCCCAATAGTATTAATGCCAATTGTACTATTAATACAATAGCCATTGCGGTATGTTAAAAAAACCTTTCTGTTTTACAATTTTACGGCCTCAATGAATAATATTTTTTAATCAAATTGATCCAATTTTGTTCAGTAATTGCAAACAACTTTGGTACGTTATTTTTTGTTTTCGGAATTGTAATTAGAATGTTTTCTGTATTAAATGACAAATCGTTAATTTTTATGGTCATAATTTCCTCACGACGGCAAGCACCTGCATAACCAATAATAAGACCAACCTGAAGCGAAAAGCAAATATTGAATTACATTGCTGCTAGTAATAATGAAAGAAAATTAATAGGTGCCTTAATGGCTAAAAACTTGTGATCATCGGCATCTCGTAAGAAGCGGTCAATATCCCCAGCTTGTAAAATTTTGGATTTCTTTGGTTGATACCCTTCAGACAATCTCTTCAAGTACGAAATAAATTTATTATACTTTGAGATATCAATATTATTTTCTATATTTATGCAAGACTTTAATTTAGAATATGTTGACTTTTTGTTGCATTCAATTTTTTAAAATAAACTAACATAACATTTTCAGAAATACTAGCTTTGTTTTTTGCACGCCATATATTGAATGCATTATACTTTTTTTCATAAACTGCTTTTGATTTTGTAGGTAACAATGCATTCATTACCTCAGCCGCTGCTTTTTCAAACTCTGGTGGGGTACAACAATCTTCCATTGCAGAAACCAAACGATTGATGTACTTTTTTAATATTAGTTTTTTTCTACTTTTAATATTATTTCAAATTTGAATCTTTAAATTCAAATAATTGAAATTTAAATGTCAAATGAACGCAATAAAATTAAATTTGTGTTAAATTTTCTTTTGTTTTTGTAAAAGTAAAGAATACTACATTCACAAAGCACTACTAGATTACCGCAATACTGAAAAATTTTATTTCTTTCAAACCGTTAAAAATGGGGTAAAATAGAAAAAATAGTATAAGAAATTCGTGGCTTATGGCATATTATCGCACGCGTTCAAGTTTGCAAAACGAGGCGTGTAGCGGCGAGTTTTGCAATGTAGTGCCATAAGCTACTAATTTCTTAATGTACTAGTTTAGTTACATTGCATGTTGAACCGCTTTAAAAACGGTGGTTTATGAACCTTGAAAACCGCGTTTTGTTAAACCGGTTTATAAACCACGGTTTTTCAAACGGTTTAAAACCGCGGTTTATTGAACCGGTTTAAAAACCGCGGTTTATTAAATCAGTTTAAAAACCGCGGTTTATTAAATCAGTTTAAAAACCGCGGTTTATTAAGCCGTTTAAAATCGCGGTTTGTTGAACCAATTTAGAAACCGCGGTTTGTTGAATATGTTTAAACAACTCAGTTTGCTAAACCGGTTTATCGATAAACCGTCTTTTGTAAAACTAATTGGCCGGTTTTCTTTTTCTGCGGTTTCTGCCACCACTAGATACAACACCACCAAACACTTTGTAACATTACCTTTAAAACATGACTATTCTGTTTTAAACGAAACATCGCATTTTTAACGTTTTTAAAATGCTATACACTATCACACTTCTAAAAAATGTATTTATGGATACATATTTAAAGATTCATATTGACACAAGTATGTTTTGTACTTTATGTGAGAAATGAACCAGTAATGTGTCTTACATGTTTTTTTAGAAATGTTTCGCTTATAACCCTAATGTAACATTTAGAAAAATTTCATGGATGTAGGGGTGTTGCTCTGACATTTGGCTAATGGTCATTATAAAAGTAATTTTAAAGTAACTGATCATTAATTGTAAAGGCGTTTAATAATACGAAGTTCGATAAATAGTTCCACTATTTTAAAATTTCGCGCACCAAAAAGTGGCTGAAATGAAGTTATGCAACGGAAACTAAACGACAAGCGACAACTGATCTGCACAAGCTCACTGGATTACTAGTTTTGTGTATGTCAAAGAACACATTTGAAATGATCATTTTAATATAGATTTAGAAAATTACAATTTGTTACTCGAAATTTCATATATGATTATTGTAATTACCGCATTGGAACACCCAAATTGCAATAAAATAACTAAAATTGGTAAAAGCGTAGAAATCGTAAACTCTTAAAAAATTTGAAAATGCGTAAAACTGTATAAGGATTTTTAAACAAATAATTAGATTACTGGATTTAGTTATTTGACCCTCAAATACCTGCACATAATCATCACAATCCTTTTAGATTGATCAACAAACTTTCTGTCTCTAATAAAATGTTTAATAGTTGATATAAATTTTCAATAAATGAAGAAAAATTTTTAATTTTTTTGAATATTTGTTTATTTTCAACTTTTATTATACAATAGCTTTCCTAAAATTTCAATTTAAATTTTCATATTTATCACGATAATAGGTGAGTTTATTTTTATTTGGATCAACATTTATTAGATATTGAAATATTAATTATAAAAAATATAAATATTATTTAGTGGTTGTCAGAAGTTCTGCTAAAAGTATTTTTTAATTAAATTAATTTATCCGGCGACAAAGCTACTCGAACGAAAAATGACACCCAACATTTATATTTTCTTTCTTTAAAACGGCGCCGGTCTTTTAACAAAAGAATCTTGTAGCATATTTTTGTGTATCAAGCGTTTAATATAATTTTTTAATTGAAACTAACGACTACCGGAAAATTATGAATAATAAGTGCTTAGAACTTGTCGTGATGCTAAAGAAGTATAATTAACACATGTAAATATAATTTTAGTAGCGAGTGACAAGTGTCACTTTTTACAACAACGAAGGGTTACAAAACATTGATAAGCAGAAAAGGTCGAACGCATTAATAGCAGGGTTGTGGACGTTTTATCAGAAGTGATATACCATTTGTACAAGAAGGGAATATTCAAAAAATGCTTTTAGGTTTGCAAGATCAAAATACCAAAAGCTTTTCAATATTTTGTGCGTATTAAAAGTGGTAAGAACCCTTTCAATGTAAAAAATGTATTTTGTTATTGTTGCCGATAAATCGAATTTAAGACATAAAAAATACAGGTTTTTTCTTCGGTAGCTTAAACATATTTCTCTTTTAAATGGATTCTATTTAATTAGTATTAAATTGTATACATTATTACTGACGTTAATAATATTATAACCTATAATTAGCACATTCATTACTAAATAATTTTGTGTGAAATGCTACTTTTAAATAAATCGTGAAAGAAAAATGGTGTATAAAAGTACAATGTAATTTAAATGGGACTTTTATTATTAATCGATTTTTGTTGTAGAGGTTGCCATGGCAACCAACACTCGAAATAAAAAAAAGTGAAATTGCATGCGTTTTCTTGTAGTAACTGTTTCTATTTGCAAAAATTAGTTAATTTCTTTAAAACATCGTATGAGCATTGATTATAAACGTATGCGTGTAAGTATCTAGCTGTTAGTTAAGAGTCTTCTGTGCCGTCCAATTCTCATGTTAAATTCCTATGCCACTCTCAAGGGTACAGTTTTTAATAAAACTAATTTTGGATTACAATATTATAAACATCGATTTGTTACGCAACTTTGGTCGGATCGTTTTTTCCCTAAAATATTCTGATTTGTTATAATTAATTTTGAAGACAAAGCTGTTTTCGCAGCTTTTATCGTGAAATATTGAAATCTTTCCCAATTTATTAATTGATGTTGATTTAAGGAAAACGTCCCCACAAAGTTGGAGAAAACATTATAAAATGTGAAAAATAGTATTTTAGAATATGTCAGTTGCATATAAGGGTGTTATTCTGGCGCTTCAAAAACATGTAATTTTAAAATAGCGCCACAAAACGGTAAAACCTAAAACTAGTTTTTCAAACGTGTTTGTGATTTTGTATTATAAAAAAAAATAGTAGAGTTTTTAACAATATGATATAACTATTTTAGCACAAAATGAGAACAAACTGCTCTTAAGTTCATCAACAAAGAATAAGGTTTACTATTTCTTATATTTAAAAAAATCGTCAACAACGTCATGTACGTTAATATTGGTTAGAGTTTTTGCGTGTGTGTTTTTAGGCGTTTTTGATACAAATATAACATATGAAAGGTGATCAGTACTTTACAATACCTTATTGGCAAAAAGCAAAACAGATTGTTCCCGAGAATCACCACTTTGGTTTCCGAACTCGGTCATAAAGACCCTCCCGGGTACAACACGATTTCACAAAACACAACCACACACTAATATAGGGCACACAATAAGTATTCTACAAATTAATGTTGAGGGGTTGAGTAAGGACAAATCAGATTTCTTGTCTATTCTTTGTTTCAGGAATAGGGTCGATATTTTACTTTTACAAAAAACACACTATTGAGATGAGACAAGTATACTCATTAAAGGTATGGTAAGGTTTTCAATTAGTAAACTTTATTGAGAGGTCCATTCATGGAATAGCTACATACATCAAAGAAAATATTCAATACGAAAATATATAAAAATTACAGGTTCCAATGAAAGAATAAATAAAAGAAACTTGCCGAATTGGCAAATACAAGAAAATTTACTTTCTTCTTAAATATTAAAGTTGATAAAAATTTAAAATTGTTACTATAGTTTCAACGCAAAGAATAATGTGCGTTATCTTTAGACAAAATTATTAGTACAATTTGTAAAATTTATTCAAATTTTAATTTGCTTTGGTCCCACAATCACAGGAAGTGATATTTCGTGGCCTTGTAGGTAGTGGGACCAATAACATATATAGGTCAAGGAATTGACCTCAGGAGATACCATTTTTCTTATTTTGCCGTCTCGTTGGTGACATTTTGGTGATTTCAAATACGCTGTGGTTTTTGGGTTATTTCTGGACCATCCAGGATTTTTAACCACAGATATTTAGTTCTTATGCAAGGGCTAATTGTTGGTTTGGGGAACTGCATAAAATTTTTCCTAATTGGGGATTAAACAAAACCATATCCATCATCGATTCGGGTAAGGCATGTAGTAAAGTTTCTTTTAATTTTTCCTATTACAATCCTTGTAGCTTCAAGTTTGGGGACCATTTCGGTTTTGAAAATACACCACTAAAAGGAAAAATACAAGTATATAAAGGTACTACATCTACTCGGTGAATTTGCCTTACTGGTCACTTTGTGTCATCGTTTAGAATATCTTGTGCCATCCATATACCCTGGGGTAACTTCCATCTTCCCCAGGAAGCGGCGTTTACACAGACTAGGTAGGAGACAGCCAAACAGTGAGTACCTAAGAAGTCGATAAAGTAAACACTCTCACCTGCGGATTTTCGCCGTAAACACGAACAATAATTTCTGGGTGGTATAAACGGTGGCAAAATAAGAACTAAAAAAAAAGGAAAAGAAAACACTCCGCGAAAACAAACAAAGAAAAGTAAATTCAAAAAAAGAGTATTCTGAACACATTTTGTTTCTTTTAGGTTAAGTAATCAATTGTATATAAAGTTTGTAAACGTTCATCGAATCTGTAAATGTACGTCGATTTTTTTCTCTTCATAAATTTATAAATTTAAATGATTATTTCAGGTCGCGTTTAGCTGCAACGCTAATGTTTTTGTTAACGCTGAATTAGTTGTAGCGGCGCGATTAAGGCCTTTTGCTCTCGCGTAGGTTAGGGTTGCGACAAACCACCGATTATTTTTATTTTGTTATTTTTTATCTTTTTGTTAGGTCCATTTATTAGATTCCAGATCTACATTATTATTTTGGTTGTAAATATATATTAATTGTGGTGTTCTGTTGAACGTACGTTATAATTTCTCTTGTGTTCCCGTCCTGGTTTCTTTTGGTTGCGACAGTTGGAAGTGGCCGCTCCAATTCTTTTTAAACCAGTCAAGGCTTGGCGCCCTTAACTATAATCTTCGTTAAAAGCCGGCAACTTTTGGTCCCGAATCCACGCCCAAGAGCTAGTCAGGGTCAACGGACCTTTTAAACCTTATATATTTTTAACTTTTACGTTAGAAATTTAAAAATAATTTGCTACGTAATTAAATATCGATTTAAATATGAAAAAACATTTGTAAAAACTTTAACATAACGTTCAACAAAATCTTGAATAATAAGAATTAACTGAACAAGAGGAGAAGCCAAAAGGGTTACTCAACCCAAAGTAAAACAAAATTAATTGAACAATAACTACGAGTGTGAATTTTTCCGCCATAAATGAATCTCAATAATGTTTATAATACCGGTAAGCTACCATCAGATTTAAAGAAATGTAAAGTTGTGTCAATTTACAAAAAAAAAGATAAATCTTCTGCAGACTCTACTTCTTATCGACCAATAAGTTTGTTAAGTGTAATTTATAAGGTTTTAAAAAATTAATTTTTCAAAAAATCAATCCGTTAATTGAAGAAAAATTACCAATTAAACAAGCAGGTTTTCGATGTGGTAGAAGTGATGGAGTATTGGGATTAACTACGCATCCGATGCTAGATTTCAGAAGAAACTTCAAACTAGAGTTGTCTTTTTTTTTTGACTTAACTGATGCATACGATACCGCGTGGAAAAAAAGTTTACTTTTGAAATTGCTTAACGTTATTTCTTATTCCAAAATTATTATATTATTTTACTGAAAATATGTTATCTTATCGGAAGTTTAGAGTTTTTGGTGGATAAAAAAGCCGTAAATTTAGATTTTTAAATAATAGTCTTCCACAGGGATTGGTTCTTGCACTTATTCTTTTTAATACATATATTTCTGATATTTTTTATAATGTCAAAAATTCGTCTACGCCGATGATAAGGCAATTTTTGGATTTTTCGAAATAAAAGATCT